>JAJHZJ010000170.1:727500-915000 GCA_023548195.1 Bettongia penicillata ogilbyi | reverse complement strand
CTCCCCGAAGGCAGGGTCTGTCTTTTACTTTTCTTTGTATCCCCAATGCTTAGGAACATGTCTGGCATATAGTAGGTGTTTAATATGTGTTTACTGACTGACTGACTGACAGTAATCATTTTGTAAATGACTAAAAAGACTCTTGGCAAGTTTTTGCAAAACTACCTGGGATTTAAGTGGTATTATAACAGTCTTCTGCTTTTCATGCCATCTTTCCTAAGTTTCTTGCTTGTTAATGGGACGTCATTTGGCCATGGTACAGTGGAAAGGGAGGCAGCTAGATAGGTGGCACTGTGGATAGAGTGATGGGCCTGAAGTCAGGAAGAGCTGAGTTCAGATTTGACCTCAGAAGGGTTCTAGCTGTGTGATCCTGGGTAAGTCACCTAACCTCTGTCTGTAAAAATACCTGTCACATAGTAGGCACTTAATAAATGCATAATGAATGACTGCCAAATGGGGACAGTAATAGCATCTACTTTCCTGGGTTGTTTGTGAGGAGCAAATGAAATCATCTTGTAAAGTTCTGTGTAAAACTGAAAGCTTAGGGGAAATGCTAATTACTGTCTGTCATTCTAGCCCCAGAGCCAAGATCCCATAACCCTTTGTCAGGGATTTGAGGGATGGGATTTGTGCTTTGGGGATGGGTTAGACCCTGTGCCCTTATGATGACATTGGGAGCTAAAGGTCACCTTGCTTAGCCTGAGGCCCTGCTATCTGACCCACTGCCCTGGAATGATTGTATGGTTCTCCCATTGGAATGTAGCCTCCTTTGGAATTGGGATAATTTTATTTATTGTATTTGTACCTCCTGGGCAGCTCATAGAATTCACATCATGAATGTTTGTTGGGTGTTTGATTTTTTTCATTCATTTGCTCCTCTCCTTTTACAGATGAAGAAACTGAGTCACAAGGAAGCCAAAGAACCTCCATTTTGAGGACACTTCCAAAACCTTAGAAACTCTGCAGTTCTCCCTTTTCTTTGGAGGGAGAAAAACAATAGGCTGCCTTTACTTCCTACATCATAGTAATGACAATTAAAAAACCAGACTCTAAAAGTCAGACCATGCGCTTGATGCTAGAATTATACTTTAAGAGAACTTTAGGGCTTTTCTGATAAACCACATCTTCAAAGTTTCTGCATCAGATTTTTCATGATATTTTAAGGCTAATACAGATAAAGCGGATCCTATACAGTAGCAGTAAGGATGGCAATAGCTTGCATTTCTGTTAAGGCTTGCGGCATCTCATTTGCTCCCCACAGCAGCCCTGGGAGGGGTAAATGAAGGAGTAAATGAATGTCCCAGGGTCATGCAGCGAGGAAACCTCCTACGGAGGATTTGTACCCAGATCAGACAGGTTTCTTGTCCAGCATTCTGGTATAGCCTACCAATAATAGCAGTGAAAATAAAAAGAGTGAATATGGACGTCAGAGTAGCCATTCTTGGTGGTGGTGGTTTCATTATCTTCTAAGTAATTGATGAGGTACTGCTTGCGCATACTCTATATAGTGGTAACAACTTAGTAGGTGAGATGGTCTAGTGAACACAGTGTTCCACTTGGAAGCAGGCCAGACCTAGGTTCAAGACCTGCCTCATTCACTTCCTCGCTATGTGACCCTAAGCAAGTCACTTACTCAGCCTCAGTTTCCCCATCTCTAAAATGGGGATATTATTAACAGTCTTTTCCTCACAAGGATGCTCTATGGAGCACTTTGCTACAGAAAGTCCCCTGTCTTTCTCACCTTTCTTCCTACATTATGTCCTGTTTATTCTGTACAGTGGTTCAGCTCTGGCCTTAGATTCTGAGTTCTGTGAGGGCAGGGACCATTTTTGTCTTTCTTCATATCCCCAGCACTTAGTAGGAGCTTAATAAAGGCTTGCTGATTTGACTTATAAACAGGCCACTTATTATTAGTTTACTTATATCCATAGCAGCAACAGCTGGGCAGATACTTGATGCTCACATGTTTGATAAATGAATAAATGACTGACTATTCAGGAGGGATTTCCATCCTGACAGTAGATTGTCGAAGTTTATTTATGCATCTATATTTATTTATACATCCACCTGTAATATTTACTAAATATGGACACTCAGTTCATCAGATAAGAGATCTGAGAGGGAAGATAGCTCAGAAATCACATCCAAGCTCTTAATTTTACAGGTCAAGGATTTGAAGCCCAGAGAAGTTATCTTGCTTGCTCAGGGTCAGACCAGGAGATTGGAGAATGGTCAGGATTTGAACCCAAGCCAGGATTTCACCGCAAATTTAACACTCTTCCCCCCTGAATTTCCCATTGAAACAGATGGAATTGTGAAAATGAGGAACAGTGGCAATATTGTATGTCATAAAAATGGCATTTTTCCCAAACAAAGAAAGGCAATAAAATATTTCTCCTTCTGAGTCGATTATGTTTTCAAGTGAGCAAATGGTCATACTGGAAGAGCAACCCAGCATCTAATTTTACCATCCAGCATTTTCATGATCTTCCCTGAACCTAGCGCGCTGTCGAGCGGAGGCAGCAGATGGTTCAGCCAGGACTGGGAATGACAGGAAAAGGGAAGGAAAATGGCAGATCAAATTGGCTCTTTTTTTTGGTAGGGCGTGGAGAGGGAATTGTCTGCATCTGAGACTGGAAGAGCATACGACCATATTGCACTCACACCCTCCTTGTGTGTGTCTTCCCTCACCTTCTCCCGCCCCCCCCCCACCCCCACCCCGCACCCATTGGTAAACACCCTCACTATGCAGCAGTGGAGTACTGGGCCATCCTGCTGCCCTCCAGAGCAACAATGACCCCATGCTGAACAGGCTTTTGCAAACCTTTCTCTAAAATGAATTTTTATTCTGAATTTAACAAGCACTGAAGAAAAAAAAAGGTAATAGATCCATATACAGAGTGAAACAGGAAAAAGAGACTTATAGACAACTGTCTTTTATGCAAAAAAGTATATAATAAATTCAGTGTGTTACTTTCACAGCTGTCCAGCTTGTCTGGGTTTCCTTCAGAACTTCTGTGCACTAAAAAGAAATGTTTCAATGACCTTTTTTTCATTTTTTTTTGGGGGGGGGAGGGCAACACTATTGCAGACTTTGATTTCCTTCCCAACTTTCTCACTCCCTAACTCTGAAGAAAAAAATCCTTTTAAGAAACAAGCATAGTCAAACAAGAGGGAGGGAGGAGAGGGAGGGAGTAAAAGGGAGAGAGAAGAAAAGGAAAGGAAGGAGAATAAGAGAAAAGGAAAAATAGAAAAGGGAGGGAGAGAGACAAGAGAGGAGAGAAAGGGACGAGAGAGAAGGAGAGCAAGGAAGAGAAAAGAAAGAGAAAAGGGAAGGAGGGAGAAAAAAGAGAGGGAGAGTGAGAAAGAAGGAAAAAAGAAAAGGGAGGGAGAAAGGAGAAGAGGAGCAGAGGAGGAGAGAGGGAAAGAGAAGAAAACAAAGAGAAAAGGAAAGGAGGGAGAAAGAAGAAAGGAAGAGGAGAGAAAGAGACAGGCAAAGAGAGAAAACGGAGAGAGGAGAGATTGTGAGGAGAAAGAGACAGACAGACAGACAAAGACAGAGTTCCTTCCTGGGAGCTTCCTTTATTTTACCAAAGAAGTAATAGGTCACTTAAAAAAGAAAAGAAGCCCCCAAAGCAGTAAGCAATCAAAAGAAAAAACTGTCTGCTTTGCGTGCATTCAGGACACACTTGTAGGCTGACTGAAAGTCTTCTGAGGAAACTAACAGAGATAGAAACACAGGCTTCTCAGCCTGGGGTAGGGTGGTGTAATGCATTGGAGCTGGGAAGACCTGGGTTTAACTCCCTGACCCCTAGTAACCGTGTCACCTAGAGCAAGTCTCTTTTCCTTGCTCAGCCTCAGTTTCCTTCTTTGTAAAACAAGATAATCATCGTTCCGGCCCAAGAGAGCTCTTGTGAGCATCCACTGAGAGAAGTGATGTCAAGCACTTTTCCAGACCCTAAGCTGATAAATAATCGAGCTCTAAATATTGAGCCATTATAAATGATAATCCTTGACTTTTGTTTGGACATTCATGTTTTATAACTTTCACTTTCTCTTAAAGCTTACACTTTCACATATACTAACTCATTTCATTATGACAGGGCCAACAAAGAGTCAAGAGACCTGGGCCTGATTCCCAGACTTTGGTATGACCTTGCAAGAAACACTCAATTTGTCAGGACCTCATTTTCATCATCTGTAAAATGGGGGTAAATAATATTCTCTCCTTGATGGAGAATAGAGCTAGGGTTACAACTCTAACCCTAATCCTATATTTTTCTGTCCCTCACAGGGGACAGTGAAGTGTTTTCAGACCTTAAAATGTTATACAGGTGAAGGAAGGCAGGGTCTGTGATTTTATCAGTGGAAACTCCTGCCCCAAATACAGACCACAGCCCATCTGTGATTTAAGTCAGTAAGTCCTGTGGAGTTGTTTGTGGCACTTAAAGGATAAGTGAAGACTCAAACTCAAATTATCATTAATTTAAACCAAATTTTAAAACTGTCCTAATTTTTAAAAACTTAATTTAAAAAATTTCAACCATAATTATTGCCATAAACTCAAATAATTATGATATCTATTTTAGAGATGAAGAAATTGAGTTTCAACTGAGATTTTGAATAACTGGTAAAACAATAGTGGTACTAGAGAATGGAGAGTGAAACCCACTTCCATTCTCTGGGCAGAGAGTCAGGAGGCTGCACATATTATATCAGATGTGGTCACAGGACGGACGGCTATTTTTGCTTGACTGTTATTACAAGGGAAGATTGCTTCCCTTTCTCTATCTTTTTTTTTTCAGGTGAGGGAAAATAAATGTTAATTAGAGATAATTTATTTAAAATAATTTATGAATCTTTAAGGGAAGGAAAAAGATCTAAATATGAAAGACTTAAAGAGTAAATAAATAAAAAAGACAAATAATTAATAAAACTTAAAAGAGAATCATCTGCTCAGAGGAGTTAGTGACAAAAGGTCATACATGTGTGACTGAGCCTAGGTGCTACAGAAGGGCCCTTATAGAGGCGAACACCACTGTCCATCATGACCTCTTTCTGGCCCCAACTTGTAGAAATTTTTAATAAGATAAGAGGTACCAAAGTGTGTATTATTGACAAAATCAACTAAAAATGCCTTTTTTTTTTTAACTACTTTTGCAGCTATCGAAACACAAAGCACCAGTTCTGAGGAGCTTGTCCCCAGCCCCCCTTCTCCGCTCCCGCCTCCTCGTGTTTACAAGCCCTGTTTCGTATGCCAGGACAAGTCATCAGGCTATCACTATGGCGTCAGCGCTTGTGAGGGATGTAAGGTGAGTGCCCTGGCCCTCGGGCTTCCCCAGCACTGCCCTTCCCTAGCAGAGACACTCATCCCCCCATTCCTTCCTAGGGAGGCCCCATCCCCTAAAATGGGGTGTCGATACCAGAACCTCTAATTCTAGCCATGTCTGATGTGAGCATTTTGTTCGGTCTTGCTTAACACTGAAAGAGTTCTGATTTTCCCTTGTAACTCATTGTCTTAAAATAAAATAGAGGAATAGATTTATAGGGAAATGTACATGATGTAAAAACAAAAGATATTAACATCAATTTTAGCAATCTGAATGAAACATAAAAAGAAATAGAAATAAGAATGAAAATGTCCATTTTAAAAATAAAGAGGAAAACAAGACACTTCTGAGAAGGGTCTCTTGGAAATCTGAGACTAATACCAACTCTCAATGAACATAGTGATTTTCAGATAAATGAGTGCTCTGGGGGATTATATCATCGTAATTTAGAGCTGAAAGGAATTTCAGATGACGTGTAGTCTTAACCCCTCATTTCCCAAAAGAAGAGACTCAGACCCACAGATAAAAAGTAACTTTTCCACAATCACACAGTTAGGTAATAAGTGTCAGGTCTGGGATTCGAACCCAGGCCCTGAACTCCAAATCCAGTGTCTGCTGCCTACCTTTCCAATTCTAGGAAGTCAGTTTAATTCATTTGAACTCAGCAACAGTTTGTTATTGCTGCCATGTTTTTTCAGTCCTGTTTGACCCTTTGTGACCCCATTTGGGGATTCTTTTTTAGGCAAAGATATGGAAATTGTTTGCTATTTCCTTCTCCAGATCATTTTGCAGAGGAGGAAACGGAAGCAAACAGGGTTAAGGGATTTGTCCAAGGCCACACAGTAAGTGTCTGAGACCAGATTTGAACTCAGGTCAGCCTGAAGCTCTCTATACTGCAGCAGCTAAGCAGTTTATTAGATACATGACAAAGATAAAACAATCCCTCTCCTCAAGGGGTCCCTGTTCTGCTGGTGGGATGGCACGTACACAGGTTAATAACTGCAAAGTTGATTAAGGAGAGGGAACAAACTTGTATGTATAGCTGATGGCATTATTTCTTGCCTTCTTAATGGATGGGGAAGAGGCAGGAAGAAAGGAGGGAATTTTGAGTTCAAAATTTTAAAAAATAAATTATAAAAGTGATTTTAATTTTTTAAAAATAAAGTAAACTTTTCAAGATTTCTGTTTTTTAAAAAAGAGGCTAAGTTTGCTAGCAATTGGAGGAGATCTGGGAGGACTTCATTGTCCCCTGAGTTGAGTCTTGAAGGCAGAAAATGGTGCTTTTAGAGGCAGAAATGAGGATGGTTACGTTCCCAGAAATGTGGGGGATACTGATAAGAACACGCAAAGATGGGGTGGAAGATCCCAATCAGGGGATGGCTGGATGTTCAGTTTGACTGGACAGAGGGTGCACAAAGCAGATTCCTAAGAAAAGAAGGCTTTAAACTCAAGGGAAAAAGACATTCTGGCTGTTTGACTCATGTTGGTGCTGTTGAAGGCATTAGTTTAAAATGTTTCCGTAAATACTTTGACTACATTTGCAAACAGTTGAGAGGATGGGCATGATCTCCTGGTGGCTTTTCAGTGCCATGAACTTTGAGGGTCTTTCAGTGGCTAATGGTTGGGTTTGGGGCCTATGGGGGGCTTGCCACTAGATGTGGATCATTTGATATAGAGTCTGGAATTGGGGTTCTAGGCTTCAGAACCTTGAAAGCTGAGCAAGAAGAAAAAATAAAAGAGAGAGGAAACCAAGAAATGGTTGTGGCTGTACAAGGTTTGGCCACAGGTGCTAAGTTGAGCTGAGCTGTAGAAATCCAATGGATGGATCAATAAATGTGAGATGAAAGGCCCTGGCTTGGAATCTTGGCTGTGTGGCTTACTATCCTACCCACCTGTGTGACTTTAGCTGAGTCACATCACTTATCTGGATCTTCACTTCTAAAAATGAGAGGTGAGACTCGACAGTCCAGATGCCCTTCCTTTCCCTAAGCTGCCCTTCTTCTTACTAAGCCACCATCTTTATATAGGGTTCCATCATGTCTGTCCTCGACAAATTGCAGTAACCTCTTAATTGTACTCCCAAGTCTCCAATTCATTCAACACATGCTTGCCAAAATGTTCTCCCCAAGCATAGGTCTGCCCTTAGTACCCTCACTCAAAAGTAAGCTAAAGCTAACTGTTGCTTCCAGAATCAAATTGGGCTCTGAGTTCACTCTCCAAACTTATTTCCTCCTCTTCACACGTGCTACATTCCAAGCAAACTGGCCTATTTGCTATTTATTCCCCAGCATTGAGTTTCCATCTCTGGTCTCTATGACTTTATACTGGCTGTCCCCTAGAATGGATCCTTGTTTTCCTTCAAGGCTCAGTCCGGGGGCCGCTACAAGAAACCTTTGCCAATCAGTCCAGTGCCTGCCCCCTCCTCAAATGATCTGATACAGCTTCTTCTCTTTACAGGTTGTGTTTCCCCTCTTTTCCCTTTTGCCTAGCACTATGGGCTTGGATAATCTCAAAATGCAAGTTTCTGTTGATCAGGTCTATAATTTTCACTAGATCATTTCAAACTAATTACTAAAATTCAATTAATTACAAACCACACTAGATTTTTATGTTTGTGTTTATTTTTTGTGGGGGAGATATGCTGTTAGGGTGAAAAGGAGGGAACAGAATGCCTGGCTGTTCTCATACCCGCTTTGGGGTCACCAGGCTCAATTCTAGTTTCGTTCCAATAGTACGATAAACTGAGCTTTGGACCCCCTCCATACATGGTCTCTCTACCACATTTACCTAGATAGACTTCTGAGGAAAATGCCTTCCCTTGGCCTGCGCCTTGGATTGTTTGGGGACAATCACAGGACAACTCCGTTTGGTTGGCTTCCGAGTTCATTTCTGGTAGACAGGAAAAAGGAATGAATTGATTGCACATAAGGCTATTGTTTTATTATCAGTAACCCCCGGCTGAACCGGTTTATTTTGGTCTGAACAAAGATATTATAGGAAAGTTTAGACTAACTTCCAGGTTGCTTTGCTGGACTGTTGCTACAGCAGCGGGGGATGAGTAGTTTTTAGGATTGATTAGTAGATCAAGTTTAGAGATAGATGTTCCTTCACTTAGGGAAATATGGAATCTTACAGAAGCTTTTTAACTTACTTTGTGTTTGTGTGTGTGTGTGTGTGTGTGTGTGTGTGTGTGTGTGTAAAGGAGAGAGAAAAGGGGAAAGGAAGGAAAGGAAGGAAAGGGAGAGAAAGAGAGAAGGAGAGAGGGGAGAGATTAAAGAGAAATGGAGAAAAGGACAAAAAGACAGAGAGAGGAGAGGACAGGAGAGAAAGGGGGGAAAGAGAGAAGGGAGAGGTGGGGCAAATGGGGAGTGAGCTAGGAAAAGAAGAGAGGAGACCTTGCTCAGTCTGTCCCCTGTCCAGGCTGTGTACTAGGGAAGGGAAGCATTTATATAGAGAGATGGACTGTTGCGGTCAAAGGGCTGAAGTCCTGGCTTTGCCATTTCACTTCTCTGGGTCCGCCAGTGTAGACAGCTATCTCATTGGCTCCATGCTAGATGGGCAGTACCCTGGTATTCTGTACATTCTGCACATGCTCATCGATCCTGTTTTCGTCACCTCATTCCTCATCCATGGTGCTGATTTTTTACTCTTTTGGAAGGGAGATGAATCTGGCAGTAACAGAATCTGGATAAACTGCACTAAGCTCTCCAGGTTTTTGCCATAGTATTTTTTTTGTCATGATTTTCTGGATGTCTTTGGTCTCTAAGTCAATCCTTTACACCCTGTGCCTCCCTTCTGATCCCTTCGTTACAGAAAACATAAACAACAGGAAACTAGAACCATCCTGAACAGACAATATGCCTGACACTGTGCCCAGTATTTAGGGTTAATAGTAGTATACTGTCCCTCCCCTCCCCAGCTTTATGCTGTGAAAGAGGAGCTGGCTTTCATTTTCCAGGACCTTCCTTAGTTTGTCCATCACTCAGAATTAAACATTCTTTTATTAAAATGTTATAATTATTATGTATATTTTTTCTTGGTTTAATTCAGTATTTTTTTCTCAACATTATCTCAGGGGAGGTCTCTGAAAAGTCGTATGTCTTTTTCCTTCCCTAATCAGTAAAGGCTTTCTCTATTGACCTTCCTAGTCTTCCTCTGTTCCTTCTTTCTTTTCTATGGCAAGATGTGAGTCCTGGATTCTTATGGTTTTGCTCTGATCAGATAGGATACAGAGAATAGTCTACCCCTAAACTAGCTGTGCAACTTGGAACAGGTCCCTTACTTCCCCAGGTCTTGGTTTCCCTGTCTGTAAAACAAGGTCATTGAATAAGAACATCTCTGAGGAACCTTCTAGCTGAGAAGTCTTATTTTTCCCCTTTTTTGCCTCCCACCATGCTGGGTACAGAGTAGTGCCATTGGTTTATAACTCTAGAGATGGAAGAGTCCTCAGAAACCATCTCATCCAAGCTCCTCAGTTTATAGATGAGGAAACTGAAGCACATGACAGAAAACATGACTTGCCCAGGGTCACACAGCTACATGAGATCTGAAGCCAATGTGAACCCATGCTCCCCTGAAGAAGCCATCTGGTTCTGCCCAGTCTGGTCTGAAAATCTCTTCCAAAGAAGTGGTCATCCTCCTCTTCTTGAAGACGTCCAGTAAGGGAGCCCCGCCCACTCTTGGATTCTCCTCCTTGTTAGTAAGCTTTTCCTACATGGGGTTTAATTGGCTCCTTGGAAGTTTCTACCCATTGTTCCTTGTTCTGACCTCTAGAGGAAGCAGAACATGCCTGTTTCTTCCTTCACACCAAATAATGAAAGCCAGGTATGAGGTCTCCCTCTGATGAAGGATGCCATGTTCCTTCAGGCAGCCCTCCTTTGGCATGAGCTCAAGGCCCTTGGCGGTGCTCATTATTCCCCAAGCACTCTCCAAGACTGCCATACACCTGGGACCTGGTCTGGTCATAAAACTAGAATAGACCTGAGGAGTCATCTGGTCCAACCCCTCCCTCTACAGCTGAGGAAGCCAAGACCCAAGATGTTCAGATGTCATGCCCTATATCACCCATGCCATGGGACTTGAAACTAGGATCTCTGCTTCTAAACTCAATGTTCTTTCCATTGTAATGCATCTGATGTAATCAATGTGTATTAATTTGGTAAGAAAGTAATGGAAACTCATCTTTAAGCTGTTTTGTTTTGTTTTTTTATCTTTTCAAAGCATCCCCAACTTTCCTAATCACGGGTAGGTCATTTAATCCATTCTTGCTTCAGCCTTTATTTTCTTTTCACCCATGGGCATAGGAGGCTTTGGGCACTGTGACCTGGGGCCCCTTCTGGAGATTTTTCTAGAAGACAGAGGAGCATTTAGTTTGAGAGATTTGTGCAATCATGAAGATAAATGTTTGCACTTTATTTTAGAATGTCTATTAAATATTACAGATGTGCTTAGTGATTTTATTTGACCGAGGCCATTAAAAACTACATTTTTAAGTTGGCGTGGATAAACATTTAAAGTTATGATGTGTTTGGTTGGGAACATTTCGGCTTAGAAGATATTGTCCTGCCCTCTCTTTCGTGGGTTCATTCCCAGCTCCTTTCGCCAGGAGAGCTTAGCCCCAGCTACGCCAAGGAAAGTTGATGAGAGAAAAAACAAGTCCTGTCTTCTCTGTGGTTGGTGGTTTTTTTAACCTCTGGGAGGATGAAAATTCTGTCTGTTTCTCCATCTGGACTTCAGCAAGCCCTACCCCGTGGCTCAAGAACTAAGAGCTGGTTGAATCTTTCTGATGCTGCGTTCAAGAAGGACTTAGGAGACATTTCAGGAATGTCCGAGGACGATCTGCAGGAATTGGGGATAGGGGGTGGAGGGTGGAGAACTGGTTGCTATAGCAATCATGTCAAAGAAAGCTTTGCCCTCGTCCAGGATGGGCTGTGGAAGTGTAAACAACCCCACTGTGGGCCCAGGCTCTGAAAAGAATTGAGATTGAACACTCAACGTTGGTGTGTATGGGCTTTCGAAAAGCTCAGGCTCACACTTCTATGATTCCAGTCCGAGGGTTTCCTGTATGTTGGCAAACAGAGCGCTGCTCCCTAATGTGTTGGTTTTATAAACAGAGACACGGGATCCTGAGGATCAGATTTCCACCATGTTTGACGCATTCTTTTCTCCTCTCTCCTTATCTCCCCCTCTCTTTCTCCTTCCCTCTCCCCTTTCTTTCTCTCCCCCTTCTCTTTCCTGTCTCATGCTGTTTCTCTCTATATATATCTGTTTCTGTAAGTCTGTCTCTGTCTGCCTCTGTTTCTCTGTCTTTCCCTCTCCCACCTTCACTCCTTCCCTCCCTTGAGGTCCCTTGGTTGACTACTGTCCCATTAACTTCATAGTCCTGTCCAGACCTGCACTTCTGTGGAAAGCGCACAGATTGACATCAGAGAACTTTTTAATACTATTAATTAGAGATGGAGTGCCAGTCTGCATTGGTGGAAGGAGTTTCTGTACATAGAGTTCCCTGTGCAGATAAAATCATGGTGTAGAACAAAGGTTCTTAGCCTGAGATCTATGAATTTTTTAAAATATATTTTGATAACTTTATATAGTATAATCTATAGCCAGCTACATGGAGCAGTGACAAGAGTACCAGCTCTGGAGTCAGTGGACCTGAGTTCAAATACGATCTCAAACATTGACTAAGTGACCCTGGACGAGTCATTTAACCCTGTTTGCCTCAGTTTCCTCATCTGTAAAATGAGCTGGAAAAAGAAATGGCAAACCACTCCAGGATCTTTGCTAAGAAAACCCCAGATGGGGTCACAGAGAGTCAGACATGACTGAAACCCCTCATCAACTGCAACAACAGTAATGATATGCATTCAAAAACATGAGAAAGGGCTTTACTGTTTGGTGAAGGGGTTTGGCTTTACCTATGGGCTTTACCAGACTGAGGCAAAGAGTCACAAAAAAGGGGAAGAACCCCTCCTAGAAATAATTCTTCTACAGTCTCCCCACCAAAAATGTCCCCCAAAACAATTCATGGTTTTCAGACATTTTTCGCAAAAGGCAGTGTGGTACAGTGGAGAGAACCCTGGTTCTGGAGTCAGAGACTCTGGGTTCAGATTTTGCTTTGACACTCTCTGTGTGAGCTTGGGCATTTCCCTGAACCTCCCCAGAAAGGTCTAAGCTTCCTCTTCAGTGAAATAGTGAGGTGGTGCCTTTCCCCTGCAGCTGGATGATCTCACCTTCTGTCCAGTAAGGGAGATTAGTCTGATTCACCTCCTAGGAGCCTCCTTGTGACTTCCCAAGTACCTGCTTCATTCATTTCCCTTTGGCCAAGATGAATACCACATCTTCAACTAGAGTCTTGAGACAAAGCTTCAGAGTTATTGGGGAGAAGGGGTGGAAATAAATAGAAACATCAAAGACCCCTTTAAAATGCAGAATGAATTCTCCTCATCCAAAGACCCAACCTACATGCTGACATCTTGCATTGAAGTAATTTAAAATGAGATCGCATTTTGGTAGAGGAAAAATGGTTGGAATTGGGTCTTTATGACTAATGATTACAACACATTTTCTTAGAACTGAATTCGTTCTACTATAGAGGGTGTTTAAGTAGATTTTAGAGAAAAGTGTCTCCATTTCTGTATCGCCCCTCAGAGATGTGGGCGAGCCAACGTGACCTTCTTATGCTCACCTATACCCACCATATCTGCCGTCCATGCTCTGGTACATTAGACATTGAGAGTAGCAGTAGAGAGATCCAGCTTGGAAGGTTGGCGGTGACCCACAGACTGAATAATCAGTTCTTGAGTTGAGAGTGATACTAAACCTATAGCTCCATTTGATGTAAGGAATGTCCAATGAGCAAACTCCCTCTACCAGTGCAAATAGACAGCTCATCTTATAGGAGGGAAGAAAAGGAAATTTATATAGCTCCTACTATGTGACAGGTACAAAGTGACAGGACTTTATCTCACTTCTTACAAGAGCCCTGTGAGGTAGACATTGATGTTGCCCCCTTTTGCAGATAAAGGAACTGAGGCAAACGGTAGGTTAAGTGACTTGCCTAGAGTCACACAGCTAGTAAGTATCTTGGTCAGATTTGAACTTAGGCCTTCCTGACTCTAGGTCCAATGAGCTGCCTCAACTTACAGTCTTAGGTTGAACACCAAGAAACTGGGTGATCTGTCCAGGACCACACAATCAGGATGTGGCAGAAGGGAAACTTGAACCCAGATCTGATGAAGTGGGAGGCCACTATGACAAGCTATCTTCCTGAATTACTGGTATTACTAATAGTAATATCATTAATATATTTTTATTGTGAAAATTACAATATTAGCAGCAAGAACATCCACTCAGTCAAGGATCAGTATTTACATTTACTGTCTGGCTGATTTTGGACAAGTCAGTTACCCTCCTTGTGCCTCAGTTTTCTCATCTGTAAAATGTGAGGATGGTGGCCCCTGAGGTCCCTTCCAGATCTAGAGCTCTAATTCTATGACTTTGACCTCTCTCAGACTCAGTTTCCTCATCTGTAAAACTGCAGAGTGACAGCCTCTGAGTCCCCTTCCAACTCTAGGACTCTCATTCTATTAGTTTGACCCCAATTCTGTAAGTAGAGGGGTTGGGGGACCCAGGGAGGCCTTAGGGTTAGCGCTGATGTTCTTTGTAGAGGCCAAGCCAGGAAAATGGAGGGTGCAGGCTGGGCCCACGTTGGTGCCACACAATGGCAGCATTGTCTGGGGGCCAAGTGGAAAGCCAGTGCTGCTGCTGCTTCTGCTGCCTGTGAGGGCCTTGTTCCTCCCTGAACTCTGAAAAGATGACATTCCTTTGTGAGCAGCGTCCTGCACAGACTTCTGGCTTGGCTCTGATGGCCAGCAAAGTGGCCCCCATGTAGATTACAGAAATGTACAAAAGACAGGCCTGTTTGTCTGGCCATCAGACATGTTTCTTCAGTCGGGGAGCCTGCTGGGCACTAGCCTTCTGCTCCTAGTGGTTGAAAACTCAAAGATGGTGAATTTCACTTAAAGCCTTGTTCTTAAGTGTTCCCTTGGCAGCCTTTGAGTTTTAACATCATTCCCCTCCCCACTCTCAGCATTTTCTGGAATGCTTCATTTATTACAAAGATTGGTGCCCTGGAAAAGAAAATATTCCAAGAAGACAGAATCTCCAGTGACACCCTCCCCCTCATGTACCCCTCCCATACACACACACACACACACACACACACACACACACACACACACACACACATGCACACACGCCTCTCTCTCTGAGGAGGCTTTTTTTAATGCACACACAAAAAAATTCCCCTGAATTGGCAGAAACCCTGAACTAGAAAATGTGAAATGGACTTCCTGGGTTCTGGGAGCTTTAAAAATAATGAGCTGGAGAAAACTTCTTGAGTTATGTCAGGGAAGGGAATCTTTGGGGTTTTGAAAAGGCTTTTTTCCTATTTTTAAAAACTCAGATAAACCAGAAGCCTCAAGCTGTGTTTGTGTGTCCTTTCGTATGTCTGAACCTGAGAATGGAAGCAGACCACGTCCACACCAGCCTTCAGCATTGTGGAGAAAAGACCTTTCCCCAATTACCGTGCCTGGCTGTACTACCAGGCCAGTCTGGCCAAGGCTCTTGGTCCCTTCCTTCTATTCAGAAAAGTGACCATTTCGTTTTGGGTACTCTTTCCTTATTTACTCAGAGTGATGTGATTATTTGAACGTAGTTTGGGCCAGCTGCCCTGTGCATACTTACTAAAATGAGGAGCTCAGATTTAGTGCTGAGAAGCACATGTGATTGATTTCAGCAAAATGGGCACTTCAAAGGTCTGCCTCCTGGACATATTCTCTAGGGGGTCAAAGATGGAATGAAAGGTCCTCAATGTGCCCCAATAGACATATCAACCCCATTTGTGGTTGAAAAAAATCTCCGAAAACTTTAAGTCAGCAAGGACCTACTGTGTGCATGGCAGTCACCATCGTAAGTGCTAGGGGTACAAGGACAAAAGTGACATATTCCCTGCCGTCAGGAGTTTATATTCTAATGGAGGAACTAGCAAATTATAACATATACACATAAAATATGTGTATCTACATACATATATATATTCACAAAAGACACATTCATAAGCACATATAAGAATGTAGACAAACTATATACAAAATGAGTAATTAGCAGTCAGGGCACTAGCAGTGAGGGAAAGGCTTTGGGTGTGACCTTTACCCCTTTGGCAGTCCGGGGAAGCTTATAGACCCATTCTCAGAATCATCTTTTCAAATACAACCCAGTAAGAAGGCTAGATTTGGAGTCAGCAAGATGTGAGTTCAAATCCTGCCTCCAACATTCATCGTCAAACTCTGAGCAAGCCTCAGCCTCAGGCTCCACATCTGTCAAAAGGGGACAAAGGACATCTTTCTCCCATGGCTGTGAGAATCGAATGAGATGATATATTTGGGGAACTTTTCAAACCTTGAAGCTCTATGTAAATGAGACTATTATTGCTGCTACTTCATTTTTATATTTACTTTATTATTTCATAAAATAAAAATCACAGAATTACAAAGGAAACCAATTATTTTGAAAGTTATGAATATTATACATACCCCCCACACATACACATATATATATATAATACACACACGCGCACACACACACACACACACACACACACACATTTTGAAGGTAATAGACCTCCATTACAGAACCCCTGATGTAGAAGGTGTCTCTAGGTTTTAAAGGACACTGGAAATCTAAGAGATCGAGGTACATAAGGCAAAGGGGAATTTCAAGCATGGGGCATAAATGGTACTAAGAGCAGATAATAAAGTAATAAAGTGATCTCCCTCCATGTCATAGAAAGTGAGGGGCTGAGGAAGCCGGCCCCACGGAGGATTGTGCTATGTGCAGATAGACCTAGCTGGTCAGGCTGCATTTTCTTGGTTATCTTTGTCACATAGTGCTATGGGAGAGGTAATAAATGGGGAAGCAATCATGATGATGATGGTTTTTAAAAGATATCCATAAAACTTTTTTTAAAAATTATTAGAGTTTTCTTAGAGCTTTTGGTATTTCTTCCTTTTTCTTTGAAATAAATCACAACAGTCGTTTTCAGGGTTTTTTTCAGTTGTTGTTTGGGTGAATCTTAGATCTAATCAGTGAGCTGTGAGCCCCGTTAGCTCCAGGATGGAAATCATGGGAGGCATGTTGGGGTTATGTGTAGGCCTGAAAACTTTACTAAATTGAGAATGCTGGTCCTTTCCTCTAACTGGAATTTCAACGTAAACCTCCATATTAAATTACATTTTGTCCTTTAAGGGAGATAAAAAGAAAGGCCCTATATGCACCAAAATATTTTTGTGGTAGCAATGGGCAACAGACCTCCCTGGAGGCCTGGGTTTTTTTTTATCCCTTTTCCCCTTCCTCTGACCCTTTCCCAGTGTGGGCCCCCATTGCCTCCAGCCTAGAGCAGTGGTCCCCAACGCTCTTGAGTAGATAACATATTTTTAACATCTCCTAAATCCACCAAACACCCGACATAATATGAGATGTACTCTTAAGTGTTTATTGATGAAGAAAATAAATGATGACAAAAGCTTCTGTGAATTCAGGAAGGATTTTAAGCTCATTTGTATTTTATTAGTCAAAATAACATTTGAAAAATGACAATAATAATAGCTGATGTTTCTAAGGTGCTTTTATGTTTGCAAAATTTTTTGCATATATTATTTCATTTGATCCTCTGAACAACTTTGTGTTTGTTGTGAAATTCTCTATTTACAAAGGAAACTGAGGCTAAGAGATTGTGCCTTGCCTAACATAGGCAGAATTTGAATGCAGGTCTTCTCCAAACCAGTCTTCTTTCCTGCTGTGTTCTTCTAGTTTTCTCCTAGGGGTCATCTCCAAGGTATGGGAGGACATAGGAAGGGAAAGGGAGCCCCTGGCTGGCTACTCCCTGCTTTCTCAGCCTTCACCTAGTCAGCAACACAGGAAGAGAATAACGGACACTAGACTGTGGTCAGAGAACTTGAGGGAAATTTTGTCACCTTGACCAAATCATTTGCTCTCCCTGAGCCTCAGTTTTCCTATCTGCAAAATGAGAAGTATGGCCTCGATACCTAAACTCCCATCTAATTCCAGTCTTTATGTAACATTTTTTCCATGTATCTTCTTTTGGGGGAGAATTAGAGTAAAATTTTAAAAAATCTGTAAACAAAACTATCCTATGCACTTATACCTACGTATGAATTATAAAGAACAATCCACAGAATGATTGAAGCAATATAGCATAAAGTCTTTTATGACGGTGCTAGACATCTGTTAGTGATTGCTGTTTGAGGCTGTAACCTCAAGTGTAGCCACATTTCTTATTCTCCTAATCCTACAACAACTATGGCCCCTTTTTGACCTCTTTTATTCCCTATTCCTTGCTTTTTTTCCCTTACTGGGTCTTTCTCTGTCTTCCCTTTTAAAAAAAAATATTTTTTATGGCACTGCTTGTTTTTACATGTCAATCCCAGATGCAACCCCATTCTCATCTTTTCAAATTGAACTCTTACTTTAAGAAAAAGTTAATAAAAGACAACATATAGTGACTGCATCTAATATTGTATACAGTGTAGCACAAGGTAGTCCCCCCATCTTTCTGCACAAAAGAGGAAAATAAGTTTCATTGTTTGTTTTCCGGATTCTAGAGTGGGTATTAAAATCACATCAGCTTGGGTTTTTTTAGTGTTGGTTATTTCAGTTATTGTCTATCTCATCCTTTGTTTCTGCTTGCTACATTGTATATATCACTTAATACAAATCTTCCTATGTTTCTCTAAATTCTTGAGAGTAAGCATTTATTACTTAGCAGTAATAGTCTATTACTTTTAAATGCCAACTGCTTTTTGTTCGTTTGCCCATCAATGAGCCCCCATTTTGTTTCCAGAGCTGGACCACCATCGAAAGTGCTGTTATGAGTATTTTTGTTACATATTTGACCTTTTCCCCCTCTCCTTTGAACCTCCTTGGGATGCATGCCCAGTGACAGGGTCACTAGGTAAAGGGCATAAAACGTCTTAGTCATTTTCCTCATCTAGTTCCAGACTGTTTCCAAAAAGTTTGGACTCCACAACTCTTTTAATATTGTATTAATGTTCTCACTCCCTTTCTCCATCTGAATCTCACACAGCCCCTCCCCACTCTTTTGTCTGCTGTTACCTCCCTCATCTTGCTTAGAAAGGGGGTAAGAGTTATGCCCTAGGAAGTAGTTTCCACCACTTATTTTCTCCCAGTGGTTTCCAAACTTTATGTGACATTGCCCTTTTTTATATAATTTTTTAAAAAGTCTTCCCCCTCTACATTTGTCATAAAACAATCTCTACAAATAAATTTCTTACCTTCTATTTTATTCAGATTAATTAAGATTTTATTAACATTGTAGCACTCAACATACAGATAAAAGTAAGATTAAAATAATATAAATAATTAGATACCAATAAATACAAGTTAAAAATAACATAAACAAGACAAATAAATTTTTCATTCACTTTTCATTTGTGACTGACTCCTTCTGACTCATCTAGGGTTTTCTTGGAAAGTGGTTTGGTGGTTTGTCATATCTTCTTCAGCTCATTTTCCAGATGAGGAAACTGAGGCAAGCAGAGTTAAATGACTTACCTAGAGTCACACAGCTAGTAAGTGTCTGAGACTAGATTTGAACTCTGGAAGGTGAGTCTTCCTGACTCTAGGCTGGGCTATGTATCCACCCAAATAAATATAAATACAAATAAATATTAATCCAAACAAAATAACAGAAAATAAATACAAATAAAGAATAAAATATTCAGATAATTTATTCATAAAGTCCTTCATAAGAACACATTTAACACAATTAGATTTGGGTTTAATTGCTGAAAATGTCAAATAGTTGTTTGTATCCAGTTTGGATCTTCTGTTCTTCTAAAAATTGCAATTTTGAAGGAAACCAGTCTTATTAATTTGTCCTTAGCAGAATGAATGATGTTGAGAATCATTGCTATTATGGTACTTTTAACTGTCACGTAAAGATTGGTGAGCTTCGAGTTTACGCGTTATACATTAACATATACAAGCAGCCACCAACACAGCTCATTTGGATGATGGAACTCTGGCAGATTAGATTTGCCATAAACCAACTCCAAGTTAACCTTGTTTGCACGCACTATGTTAAATTATTGAGACCCTGCATTCACTGTCAGAACAAATTCACCCTGCTAGTCTCACTTAGGTTGACTTGGTTTTAAACTTTGTGTTCGTTGAAGAAAGCGGCTGTCCTTGGAAATCACCGTGATTTTTGCCATTGTCTTCCATCCATACCTCCTTCCAAAACCAATCCAGTGTTTGTACGGTTAGGCCTTGGGTGCCTGGAGCCGAAGGTGAGTGTACATCTTATATGTAAGACAGTGAGCAGCAAGGGAGAAGGGAACAGGACCAGAGAGCCATAATGATGATGGCTTCCATTCTCATAACTCACTGACTGCAAAGTGTTTTGCAGTACTCGCCTTTGATCTCCATACTTCCTTTTGCCAGCAACCTCTCTCTTTCCATCCCTAATTTAATAGAGCAGAGAGCTACTTAATAGAGGAGATATCACTGAGACTTTGCTGTAATAAAGATTTGGTTGTACACAGCTGAGACCAGGATTGCTGCTGTTTGCATTAAAAACATGTCACTGTGTGTTTACTCAGGCCTCAGGGTTTACTCTGTTTGCTTTCTTATTAATTATCTTGACCCGTGATATGGTTTGTTCTACTTAAAGGCCCCAGGAAAACTTGTTAAGGAGTTCCTCCTGAGGCTAGGGATCACAGATTTAACCCTGGGAGGAACCTGGGAGGTCATCACCTACAGCCTCCTTCTTTTCCACTTGATGACATTGAGGCTGAGCAAAGAGTCCAGAAATTGCAATGTAGGGTCAAACTTTCCAGCCTGAAAATCTCCAGTGAGCTGGGAAGGAAAATTCAAGGCAACTTCTGGGTGAAATAGAATCTTGGAACAAGGAAATGGAAAACTCTGGAAGATGCAGATCTCTAATGAACGGAAACTCTGGTTGGAAGAGAAGGTTTAAACTTCCCTGATTTCTGTGGCTAGCTGAGATTCTGATGGGGGTTAGGACAGTGCCAGCATATATATGTCTTAGGTTCATTAGGTAGCAGTCTAGATCTGGAAAAAACCTTTGAGATCTCTCTCATTTTATAAGGTGGGAAACTGAGGCATGAGAGAGGATCTAAATGATTGGCACCAGGTCACCTACCTGACCTCACCCTATTCACTTACTATAGAGTTTCAAGCTGGAAAGGACTTCAGGCTATACAATCCAACCCTCTTGTTTTACAGAGAAGGAAACTGAGGTTCATAGAAGCAAAGATTACATGGGTAGAATTTGAATCCAGGTCCTCAAATCTAGTCCCTCTAGGACTTTCCACAATCATTTCCATCTAAGTAGTTCAAGAACCTTTGACCCCACTCTCAGGAACCTTACATTTTCCAAACCAAAAGGAAAAAGAAATATTAAGTGAGCTTGTGTAATTTTCCATGGCAAAATTATTCTAGAATATCCCAGCATTTTGAAGGTAGTAATCAACCTTCCTTTTTCGGGGACAACTGTTCTGTATCCATAAGGAGAGGAAAGGGAATAAGAGACAGAGCCTGGCAGACATGACCACATATAAAACTTCATTGGGTTCATGATGCCCGATTTTCTTTCTCTGTGTTAGTTAAGGGCTAATCTCGAGATTGTACTGTGGTTTGCAGATAGGGCCTCATTTAAAATATTTTATCATTAACACGACAGGGAGTTGGATAAAGAAAATGAACCGTGATTATAAAATGCTAATTATCGTCCTCAAGTGCACATTGGGCAACCATGAATATTTCCAGCACAATTTGCTTTATTTATTATTTTAGGCAAGTTATAAATGTTAATGCAATTGCAAATGGTATGTTAGCAATTTCCAAGGCAATAACATTATTTGGAATTTCTAATAGTTTCTCCTAAAATGCACTGTTGTGATGGATGGATCAAATAAGAAAGGTACTTTTCTTTGAAGTTAAAGGCATTAGATGACAGGAGATTGAGAGGAACTTCCAGACTCAGACTGGAGGAGTTAACTCTTAAAAGGGGAGGAAAACATCCCTGATTTATAGTGGTGCTGGTCTTTTCCAAGGAACAGTGGGTAAAAGAAATGGAGAAAAGGTTTTCTCTTGTTTTGGATTCCACCCCCACAAGATTGTGATTTTTTTTTTCTATGATTCTACCAGGAAGAAAAAGCCAAGATTGAATCAAAAGACCTCTCCCTCCCTGTCTTACATTTATTTTAAAAATCAGTGATGTCATCATCAGAGGGTTATTTAAAAAAATATATTTATTTATAGGCAACACATAGTATAGCAAGAGGGCTAGGCTTGAAATCAGTGAGACCTACATTCAAGGCCCATCTTTGACACTCAGAAGCTGTGTGAGCACACATAATTTGACTTTTCTGACACTCTCCCAGCTGTCTTTTTTATTAAGTTACAGATGAGTTGCAATCTCTGGTTAATGGCCACCTACAAAAACATGGTTCCTTGACCTATTAGTTACTTAAAAAAATAAGTTTGCATAGCAAAGGGGTGGTTTTGAAAATCTGGAGGTAGAGTAATATTGCCAGGTAATGTAATTGACCATGACCCCACGAAGCCTTGGGTAAAACACAAACACAAACATAAAAGGTATTTTCTCAGTCTAGAAGGTAAGTGAATTGGGTTCTCCAAATTTCAGTGGCTTTCCCTGCTTAGTAGGAAGATGGCCACATTCTGAATTATTTTCCAATCAGTCTAAAAGAAATTATTGTTTCCCACATAGTTTCTATGTTTAAAAACTATTCTTTGCTTTTTATTTTTTTTCCCCTTATTTCCTTTAGCATTAAAAGACCCCTAGTAAAAATGAGTTAGGGAAAAGAGGAGGAAGGGGAGTGGGGGACTTCCCAAATTAAAAACATAACTAAAAAATACCTAATGCTATTTGTGTTCACACTTAGGAATCTTGTGTGGAGACATAGTCCCATCAGGAAATATGGCTCTTGCACAGACTTGGTTTAGGAAAATGTCATTCTTCACTAAGAAATACTGTGCTTAATTAATTCTTGCTCCTGGGAGGTCAACTTAGGGCACTCATTATTGTCTTAATTGGGGGTATAAATCCTGAGGCCCTGGAGGAAAAAAAAACATACACACAGAGTGGTTAGTGGAGTGTGGCCTTTGGGGTGAGTGTCAGCCAGGGACAGCCCTATCCTGGCTTGTGACAGTGCCTGGTTTTGATGGGTTATAGGTCCGGGCACAAAGATATTTGGATTAAAGGGCAACGGGTACAGTTAAAAAAAAGTAGAATAACTTGTCCCCACGTTTTCACATTAAACAGTATGGAACTATCCAATACTTTCTGACTTGAAAATATGTGTTCTTATGAACTCCTGGTTTTCATATTGAAATTATATCCATTATACATCCCATCTGCAATCTCCTACCAGGCCCCAAATCATTTCACAGACATTAGCCAAAGGAAGCTTGGTGTAATTTTAAAAAAACACACAACAAAATACTATGCTTTTCATTTCCATTTTATTTTGAAACTGAAGAAACCAGATGGGAACGGAGGCGGGCTCCTCTGTGTTTGGTTACCTCCAGGAACAGAGGCAGAATATTCCTGGGGGTTCCTTCCTCTCCCACATTGACTAGAGGTGATGATAGCCCAGTCTAGATTCCTGGGATGGTTGCTGAAAAGGTCAGGAGTTCATCTAGAGCTCTAACTGTAGAGGGAAGGGGAGAAGGGACTAACAATAGGGTCCTGGATAACACCCCACTCCAACTGTCCTACGCACTGCTTTTGATAGCAGGGAAATGAAATTCACAGATTTCACAGATGATGCTCATTCTTTTTCATTTTCTGTTATAGAACAGGTCTGTTTCACTGGTGATTGTCTTTTTGCCAATTGCCCACCAAGAAAAGTTTCTTTTAGCTTTAATGAGAAAATGATTCATGTTAGGAGACTTGGACATAATAGGATAAAACAGCTTAAAAAGCATGGGATCATGCATTTGGAGATGGAAGGCACATTAAAGGCTGACAAGTCCAACCTCCTTATTTTGGAATGAGTAAACTGAGGCTGAGAAGGGTTAAGTGACTTCTCCAGGGTCAGAAATAGGTAAAACTGGGATTGGAGCTGAGGCCCTTGAAGTCCACATTCCATGCTTTTTCCCCTCCAATACCTAGTCCAAATCCTTCATTTTGTAAATGAGGCCTGAAAAGGGAAGTGATTTGCCAACCATTGGTAGGATCACAGATTTGGGGCTGTTCAGGATTTTAGAGGTTATTTGGCACAACCCCTTCATTTTGCCGATGAGGAAATAGAAACTAGGAGAACTGAATAATTTGTCCAGTCACACAAGTAATAAGTGGCAGGGTGACGATTCAAACCCAGGTCTGGTCCGTATTTCATAGTGCCAAAATTTGAACCCATATCCTAAGACTCCAAATCACACTTCCTTGGACTCTCCACCACACCCACCACTTTACCTCCTTACCCATCTTGTAGCTGTGGAATCTGGGGCTTATCATTTCAGAGTCCCTTTAGTTGACGATCTTATCCAGCTTCTTATTTCATAGCTGAGAAAAGGCTAAGGGCATGGCTGACCGCAATAAGTAGGTGGGAAGGCTTTGAGTTCAAGTCCTAAAAGGACACAACTAGGTGATACCTTGATCTTTTAGTACTTTAGACGGCCCTTTGTGCTTTGAGACCTCCATCGGTGATGAAAATACTCAAGTAGGAAAAAAAGATAGCACTAGCTTAAGAATTAATAGGGCTTCATGAGCTATGGTAATTTAAATCTACATCTAATCATGTCTTAATAGTGTTATTGGTCTAAATATCCTCTTTGGATTTGGAGAAGAAAATAAATACTCCATTACATTCTAAGCTATGGCACGCCTGCTCCCTAGGCATATCAATATTTTATCAAGTGAGAAGTCCCATCGGATATTGTTGCCTTACTATGCACCTGAGATTTTCCAGGGATTGGAGGTGGGAGGGAAAAGGGAACGGACAAGAGAGAAAAAAGTAAGACAAAGGCAGAGATGGGGAAGGGGAGGGAAAGAGGGAGAAAGACTAAGAAAGGGGGATGGAAAGAACTGAGGATGAGGAATGTATAGGAAAGAGAGATAGAGAGGGCAAGGGGAAAAAAAGAAAGAGACAGACCCAGAGACCAACACATATGGATGGAGAGATATGAACAAGGATATCTAGAAAGGGGGAGTATGTATGTAAGTAAGTAAATATATTAATGAGAAGATTTGGGGTTTAGTCCTTTGAAGGACTTGGTAGACACAGTAGTTTCCTTTCCATCTCATGGAATATTGAAGTTTTCATGTCTCCGACTAAATCAGTTCAGATCTCCAAAGATCCTAGTTCCATACCAACCTTATTCCTGCTCCCCAGAGTAATAACTATATATTACAAAAGGATGTAGCAACTCATAATTGTTGGGAGTTTGGTTTTGGTTGTGTTTTCAAATTGTGACTGCTAACTGGACTCATTTGGCTTTAAGTAATGAACCCCAAGAGCCAGCCCCCTTTGCTCCCCCATTCATGTGGTTTCACATACCACTCTCCACTTTCAATAGAACAGATAAGATATCAGCACAATTAAAAGTGAAAAATAATCTGACTACTTTGCCGTTGGTGGTGAATGCTCACAGAACACACACTGATACAAGAGATTCTGAATAATTTATAATCGCCACTTTCGTGGGGTTTTTTCCCCCCAATCTGTAAATGAGGACACCTAATGCAGCGTGGCCCAGTGGATACTCTATCTTTCAGCCATTAAGATAACAAGATGAGGGGATGATGATTCAGACCGATGCATTTTTGGAGCACAGAGAGGATAAAAATTAAAAATTAACAGAGATGTTTCACCAGAATACTTTGCATTAGCAAGCACATCAAAAGTCATTTAAAAAACTGAAATTGCCAGTTAATTCCAAAATCTCCCTCTGCAGGGCTGCTGAAAATCTCTTCTTTTTCTCAACCAAGTTAAAGCCTCATTTTGGTGTATTTGGTTTGGTTTTGCATGGAGTAAGTACTAATTCACTCAAAGGCAGACCATCTAGATCCAACGTTTCTTGTAGCTTTCTTCAGCCCTACTCAATTCTCCTTTAGGTGATGCAGCAAACAAATAGGAATTAATAAATAATGCATTATGTCTTCCCCATAGACAAATCTAATCTCAAATGACCAGTATGGCATGCTGGATCACCAATCATCAAGTGTCGTTGTTGCTGTTTTCCTTATAATCTGTAATTCCCATCACACCATTGGGATGTACCCCTGCCAGTCCCCAAGACTTCATTTAAGGGTGGTAGGCACTCTACAGGGGTATAAGACAGCAATAAAAATGTCAAAAAGTCATCATTTTAAATCTAGCTTACACATGGTTTGTTCTATTTTTATAATTCCACACCCATCCCACCCTTTACTCCACACCTGCATGAATATTCAGTCTGATTATTCATTTGAGAAGCTAAAGATATCCATATTCTCAATCTGTCTTCGGAATGCGTACATTCTAGGGGAAGCAGGCAAGCCATGTCCATGGAAATTTTCCGACTTCTTTGATCTAGGAAAATAGTTACCAGAATTCAGTAAACAGGCAGTTGTTTAACAAAACCTAATGTAGTTTGAGATGCATTCAGAATAAAAACACCCCCATGAAAGATCTTTGTCTTCCTGAAGGAAATAAAATGGAATAAATGAGGAGTCCTGAGATTTTACCAGAATAACCCCCTCCCTTCCAGTTTGGGATAAAGGAAGGCATGAATGTTGGAAGGCTATCCCAATGTTGGATTAAGTATCTGATGCTTCAGTCTTTTGAGTTTATAACATAGGGAATTTCTCCATTCCTTCCTCCTGGGATTTTTTAGTTAAGTACTGAAAGGTTGATGGTTTCTGAGTTCAATTTTTATTCTGCTGATTTACTGAAGTAGTTAGCTATTATTTTTTCATAGTTCTTGAAGGAAGTCATCATGCCTTATGTAATTAGGGATGATTTTCTTCTATTTGTTTATTCTTATTCCCATAATTCTTTTCTTTTAAAGATTCCTCTAGCTAGCATTTCTAGCAATATAGCAAATAATATAAATGATAACATACCTTAACCCCAACCTTAGCAAAAAAGTTTCTAATACTTTTCCATTACAGATGTTAGCTCTTTGTTTAACATAGATACTTTTGGTAATGTTAAGGAAGGGTTGCTTTGTTCCTGTGCTTTTTGGTATTTTAACATGTAAGTGTTAAATTTTGTTGAAAAGCTTTTCTGTCATCAATTGCTGTAACCATGTGATTTTTCTTAATTTTAATATGCTTTGAAAAGTAGCATCAGGAAGACATGATTTTAAGTCCATTTCTGGCATACATCTGCTGGTTGTGTGACCCTGGATGAATCATATAAATTCTTAGTGCCTTTAGGCAACTGTCTCAGAATATGTTGTGTTGACTACCCATGTGCGTTGGTAGAAGGAGATTCCTTACTGGAAGTTTCATACACTAATGAAATCACAATTCCAGTTTTCATGTTTTATTATACCTATTATCACCAATTAGCAGGCATATTTTAGGAAGTGAAAGGTATTTCTCCATCAGGTACAGAATTGAAACTAGCTACTGAGGAAAGCAAAATACAATTCCTAGAAAACCAAACGAAGAAGCAGAGGTCTGGTAGCCTAGCTCCCTACTTGTTTTTTCTCAAAAATCCATAATTTTAGAAAGTGAAATGAAGAGTTTGAAAAGGAATGTTCTAGCCAGAAAAATAAAACTGAACCCTTAATGTCCATCAGGCCAAGGAACAAGCTATACTGTCAGTCCTTGGCACTTAGATGGGTCCAGAGCATATCTCAGTGTTGTGTTCCACCAAATCCATTAGCTTCAAACAGCGTATTCCCTAGTGGAGAACTTTGTAGTCTGGGAATAGGGATAATGCTGATTGCCACCTGGCTGTATAACTTGACATCTGAGAGAGCTGCCCAGTCACCCAGGAAGGCAACAAGTCATCTCTGCCCACTGGACCACAGTGCCTCTAGAGAGGCACGTAGGTCAAGCTAAAAAAAAACCCAACAATGCTGGAGTGAATGTAGGTATGCCTATATTATTCAGAAAGGTCCTGTGACCGCAGATCTAGAGTTAGAAGGGACCTTAGAGGTTGTCAAGTCCAGCCCTTTCATTTTACAGATGAGGAAACTGAGGTTAGGGTTCATGCCCAGGATCACACAGCCAGGAAGTCCCTGGAGCAGAATTTGTACTCAGATCTTCCTGACTCTAAGAGTGGCATTCTATCCACCCAGCTGCCTGCCTTTAGTATATGGGCCTCAGTTTCCTCATCTGTAAAATCAGAGGCTGGACTAGTGGACCTCTGAGGTCCTTTCCAGTGAGGGCTCTTCCTGTGAGCCTGTGAGGTTCCAATCTGCTGCAGTGACATCCATCTACTCTGCTCTTCCATAAAAAATGAGAAATGTGAGACTGACGGTTATCAATGCCATATTTGGGCCTAATTTGGAAGACAGAGGAGCCCTTCAAAACCCTGTCTGGTTCATTTGCAAGTCAGTCAGTCCAACAGACCACTCTTTTCAGATGCTGCCAGATTCCAAGGGCCAGGCTGGAGACAGGGACACGCAGACTTTTAAAACCATATACTTGCTGTCAGAGCAACACAACGAAAAAGATGAGATTTGGAATCAGGGTAGCCTGGTTGGAGTCCTAGCTCTGTTCCTTATCATGTGGGTGACCTTGGGCACATCCCTTGACCTCTCTGAGGGAAAGGTGGGCTTCTGAGGCCCCTTCAAGCTCCCAGACATCTCCACTTATAGCACTAGAATCAAAGTATCTCTAAGTTCCCTCCCAGATTTAAAGCCTATATTTTCTGAACTAAGAAGCTTACAGTTGAATAATTCCCATCCCATTTCATTCAATAAACATTTATTAAGTGCCTACTAGGTGCTAGCCACTGCACCAAGCGCTAGATAGAGAGTTAAAGCATCACACAAATTGTTATAATAAACTCTGGAGAAAGAGGCAGTGGGACTACATTATCTCTGCATATTTTATCTCTCCCTGACTTCTTCAGACTGTCAACTCCTTGGAGGCAGGAATGAAACTCTGTTAGTATTTGTTTCCCCAACACCTAGGAGGCACAGATCCCAGGACAGAATATGTGCCCCTACTAAGTGCTGATTGAATTTCCTTAGCTTTGGGAAGTCCCAGATAGAATGGAAACTCTTTGCTAGCTAAGTTCATTTTTTTTATGTTTGTGTACACAGTGTGTCACACATGGTAAGTGCTTAAGTGATAATTTGATAAATTTGTTGAATTTAGCGAGGGTGTGTCATTGATTTCTCTTCCATCCCAGGGATCTCATTCTTACAATTTTGGATATTTGAGGGGAAAGATACTCTTGGCTTCTAATGGATTCCTTCAGGATGCAGAGAATATAATAGAGCATTGATGTTGGATTTAGGAAGACATGGGTTCAAATCTAATCTCAGACAACTAATTCTGTGACCCTGGACAAGTTATTTGCCCTCTTTTAGTTTCCTTCATCAGTAAAATAGTGATCATAAAGCCATCTACCTCCGAGCGTTGTTTGGGGGATTGAATGAGATAATATCCAGACAGCAAGGTGGGTACAGGGGTCAGAGCACTGGACTTGGGTTCAACTGCAGCCTCTGATACTTACTAGCTGCATGATCCCAGGCAAGTCAGCCTGTGTTTGCCTCAATGCCTTCATCTGTGAAATAGGGATAATAATGGCACCGACCCCTCAGGGTTATTGTGAGGATTATATAACCTTAAAACACTGTTTTCATACTGTTATTATTGTATCTGTAAAGTATTGAAGGCAATGAACATTATTGCACTTTTTCAAGGGCATCCTGAATTCCAGACATGTTCCTCCGAGACTGGCTAGCCTGTGGGTCACACAGCATCAGCCCCGAGGTAGGAGAAACATCCTACTCTCCATTCGGGGGCCAACATGCTTCCATACAAGGCAAAGCATGTCAGGGCCTGGATCTGAAGTCATATATTCTCAGCAAAATGCTTGCAAGCTCTTTCCCCTGTCAGAGTGCTTTCTGAGACTGAGCACAAGCAGAAGCCTCCGTCCAATAAATCCTTACCCTTCTCTGCGGTGCTCTGGATGCCTTTGATGTAAACGCTCGCTCAATCTCCTGCCTCCCTCACCCCCCACATCCCCTCCACCACCTTCTCATTCTTCAGCCTCCAGATACTCAGAGCCCTGCTGGTTTCAGTTTCTCTTTTTGTTGTTTTGTTCTAAATCACTGATTCCTTGGAAATAGATCTTATAAAGGATGGCAAGGCCTGGGTTCAAGGTCCGCTTTAATTATTCACTAACCATGATTTCCTAGGCTCAGTTTCCTCTTCTGTAAATCAGGGGGTCAGACTGGACTTTTAAGCTGCCAGCTAGCCCACCTGCCCCAATTCATAATGATATGAGGTATGGGTAGAGAAATTCCTTAAACTAAGTTGCTTGGTACAAAGAAATCTTAAAATGACTTTGCCAGGGTCACCTGTCTAGGATATTTCAGATACAAAACTTTGACCTGGGTCTTCCTTCCTTAAAGATTGGCCCTCTATCTACTGCCCAAAGAGGCTTTCTTTGCATCTCTGAAATAAGACAGGAAAACTCCACCTAGAAGGGGAAAAAAAACAACCCTAAAAATTAAATTTAAATTTTCAGAAAAAAACATCGGAAAGCCGTTTATTTAGTATCTCCTCTACCCCCTTTCCTGATTTCAGTCTTTTCTGCGTTGGAAAAGCAGTGCAAATTCTTCCATTTATTTGTGTCTATTCTGAAAGACCCGTGAAGGATGTGGTAGGAGGGGTTGCCATAGCACTCCTCATCCTCACAGAATCTATTATGAAAAAGACTCCGTCTTAGCTTTTACCCATTGCCAAATGTTGCCTATCAGCCGTTGAGAATAAAAATCTTTTTAAGTCCTCGTGGGCGTTTTCTCTGGTGCATGCTTCCTACATTTTTAGAACATCCATTCCTATGTGGGCCACCTCTCCCCCTGCTTACATTTACGGAGGGTGGTACAGATAAGCTTCAGCAATTGGGGTGCAGATGCGTGCAAGCAGTCGCCATGTGCAGCAGCTGGGGTGCTATTTTCAGTTCATCTTTTCGGTATAATAAGAGCAAAAAAAGTCAGAACTCACTGGCTCCCTGCCCCGTTATATTTAGAGAATCCCTGATAATAAATGGGTAGCTATAGGTTTCACCATAGAAGGGCACAAAATAAGTGACCCAAGTAATCTGGAAAACAGATGTCTTTAGTGATCATCTGAAGGGATTGCTCAAGGCCGGAGCTTCACCAGTTTGATGTCCAGTAAGAGAATGCAGCTGTGTAGACGGTGATAGAAGGTAACAAGAGAATGGAAGGGGCTTGAGAGCAGTGAGTGTTTGTCTGGTGTTTCTTATATCTCCATCCCTTAATCATTGTGCCTGTCCTATTTATTATAGGTACTTAATCCATGCTTGATGAATGAATGAATGAATGAATGAATGAATGAATGAATGAATGTAAGAAGTGGAGTAAGATAGATTCAATTTTATAATGCAAGTTAATGCAAAAATAAGGTTTTATATATGAATTTTTTAGAGACTTTTTTTCCAAAGAGGGAAGGAAGGAAGAAAGGAAAGAAAAAGAAACAAAGAACAAGAAAGAATTGGAAAGGAAAGAAAGAAAATAGAAGGGAGAAAAGGAAGGAAAGAAGAAAGAAAAAAGGAAGGAAAGAAAAGAAAAGGGAAAAAAGAAAGGCAAGAGAAAGGAAGAAAGGAGAGAAAGAAACAAAGCAAAATTAAGGAAAGAAAAAAAGAAAAGAATGAAAGAAAAAAGGAAAAGAAAGAAGTTCTCTAACGTGAGACATGTGTCCACACATTTTCATTTGGCTGTGGGCAGGAGTCATATATTTGTGTTTCTTTTTAATTCTTTATATTTTCCCGAAACTTATGAATGAAAAATGATGGCCTAAAGAGGAATTTCTAATTTCTTGGCATCCTTAACAGATGGAGAGCAACCCAAAGTGGACTGGTCTGTATTAGTCACTTATGGACAGCTGTTCTTCTGTTTCTTTATTTTAAACAAGAACTCATTCAAAAAGAAAACACAAAGGCATTCCCTCCTTCCCCCCAAAGATTATCCTTTGAAGGCAGAACCTGTTTCAATAACATCATTTCTGATTTGTGTAACCTAGTAACATTTCTTCTTTGTGTTTTTGTTTGTGGTAGGTTGGCTTTTTTAATCTAAAAAAAGTCTATTCCAATGACTCACTAGATGGCTTGGCCCAGTGCCCTTAGCGAGCCAGGGCCTTTGACCTCTCCAGGAGACACTGGGAGTTCAAGTTCACAGTTAAAGCCTGCCACCTTTTCATTCAGCGTCCCTGAGGGCTTTTAATTAAATGTGGATTTAAAAGACTGAAAGCCTGGGCCTCTAGGTCTCAAGTCTGGTTCAGCTGACGAAATCCAGGGGAAATGCTGTAATTGTACCCTTCCCGAAAGATGGTTAACCCTCGGGGCCTTTGCCTTTGCACATTTGTTAATGGCAGCATTCCTTCAGATTCTAGAAAACTCATTTGTGGGCAGCTGTCCCCAAAGCAGATCAATTGCTCTAAGCCAGGCCAGGTTCACACAGTTGGTCAGTGTCAAGAGCAGAATTTGAACCCAGATTTCTCATAACTCAGTCCAGCGTTCTTAGTACCTGGCTACAAAGGCTACCCTGTCTGGAAACAATCTGACCGTGGGATCCAATGACTGATCAACAGTCCTGGGTCTTCAGGATCAGAGATCACTGCTTTTATAATGTCATCAAAAAGTTTTCTTTTTTAGTTCATTTCAATCAGTTCAGCAAGAATTTTAAAAGTGCCTCTTCTGTCTCAGAAACTGTGGTAGGCAGTGAAGATATAAAGAAACGAATGAATGTGGCCTGTGCCCTCAAGGAGCTGACGTATTGTGGCCGGGGGGGGGGGGGGGGGGGGGGGGGGGGGACATGTGCCAATGATGGATCTCCTTTGTACTCACTGCCCGCACCTCCTTTTGTGCGCAGGCTAAGAATCCAGATGGCAGCTTACTACTCCTACCTTTGGAGTTCTGGGGGCAATCCTGGTGTATTGGGAAGTTGTCTGTGACTTCTCATGAGCCCCCACCGGTGTGTTCTCTCCTTGGGCTTCAATTACACAGACTTAATTAGCTATTAGAAAGGTATATTAAGTTGAGGCAGCCAGGTGCCGCCAGAGTGCACAGAGCACTGGGCCTGGAGTCAAGAAGACTCACCTTTGGGAGCTCTAATCTTACTTGCTGTGTGACCCTGGGCAAGTCACCTAACCTTGTTTACCTCAGTTTCCTCAAGTGTAAAATGAACTGGAGAAGGAAATGGCAAACTGCTCCAGTATCTTTGCCAAGAAAACCAGAGAGATGGACACAATCAAAAACAGTGATCCTCTAATCTGAATGTCTGGGATACAGTAAAGCACTAGTACCTGGGAGCCCAGAAGTGGAGGAGGAGAGGATGGAAGATGGTGCCTGAATGAGCCTTGAAGAGAACTGGAGTGAGGAAGGGAAGGACAGAACTATGGTGGGCAGGACTTCAGACCTGGCTAGTAGCAGCAATGCATGGGCTCATAGATTTACATCTGAAACAGACTATCTAGTGCAGACCCACCCACTCCTGCCATTTTGCAGATGACAAAACTGAGACTTGGAAAAACGGAGATCTCCTATCCAGGGTTACATATCACCTGCCTCTGCCCTGACCTGAAATAACAAAGCCCAGGGCTTGCGCTGTAGGGAATTCTGGGATGTGTGTGTCTGTATGTCTGTGTGTGTATCTGTGTGTGTCTGTGTGTCTATGTCTATGTATATATGTATCTGTGTGTGTGTGTCTGTGTGTATCTGTGTGTCCGTGTGTGTGTCTGTCTGTGTCTGTGTGTTTGTATGTGTGTTCTGTATGTGTGGGTCTGTGTGTCTGTGTGTGTCTATGTGTGTCTGTGTGTGTGTCCGTGTGTGTGTCTGTCTGTGTCTGTGTGTATATGTGTCTGTGTGTTTGTATGTGGGTCTGTGTGTCTGTGTGTGTCTATGTGTGTCTGTGTGTGTGTCCGTGTGTGTGTCTGTCTGTGTCTGTGTGTATATGTGTCTGTGTGTTTGTATGTGTGTCTGTATGTGTGGGTCTGTGTGTCTGTGTCTGTGTGTGTGTCTATGTGTGTCTGTGTGTGTGTCCGTGTGTGTCTGTCTGTGTCTGTGTGTATATGTGTCTGTGTGTTTGTATGTGTGTCTGTGTCTGCGTGTGTGTGTCTGTGTGTAGCTGTGTGTGTCCGTCCGTCCCCGTGTCTCCATTCCCCATCCTTGACGTTGTTTTCCGTGCTTTGCTTCACTCTGAACTGTGTGTTCTCTTCCCTTCCACCAGTGCCCACCCTCCCTGCCCAGAGGAAACTCCCTTCTTGTCATCAGGATTGTAGCTGTTTTTCCACTTTCTCCCTCCAGCTCCCCATTGTATTTCAGCAGGGTGAAAAGGTCTTGTCTTTTCTTTTATTTTAGCCCCCCAACCCTCCCAGATCTTCCTATTTATAACTTTCTGATGTTGTCACGCATAGTAATGGACTCATTGGGAGGGTGGTTTTTGTTTGTTTAAGGCAACGTGTTTCCTGGTCTGCAGCCTGTTTCCCAACGTGGCTGTAATGGGATTATTCCATGCTCACCTCCCTCAGGCCTTGTCTTGAGTTTCTGGCTCAGAATCTGAAATCTGACTGTTCTGACCTGGCCTCAGGTTGCAGTTCATTGTGTCCAAACACTATGTAGCTTTATGGAGGCGAACACACACCTAGGAGGAATATAGGATTAGGAGTTCTGCCCATGTTGTAGCCCTTCTGAATTGTAGGATGAGGCATCCTGCAAGGTGTTGCCTGCAAATGTTTAACAACCAGCTCTCTGAGGGAGAAAACATGGAACTACCCCACACTTTTAAGTTTAATCTGCATTTGTTATTTTTCTTATCTGCATTCATTGACATTTTCTCTAGTGGTATCAAATTTAAATGGTGACACTGAATCATATATAAAGATCCTGAACTTCTTATTGACTAAAAAACCCACATATTAACATTATCTATGTCATGTTCAAATTTATTTATTTTGTTCAATATCTCAGTTACATTTTAATTTGGTTTGGCTCACCACTCATGACTGTTGTGGACTACATGAGGCTTGCACGTTTCGACTTTTGTTCTGAACAATTAATAAAGGAAGAAATGAAGCTTTGATTTGTAGGGATTGTTGTTTTGTTTGGGTGTTTTTCAGTTGTGTCCAACTCTTCATGGTCCCATTTGGGGTTTTCTTGGCAGAGTTACTAGAGTAGTTTTTGCCATTTCCTTCTCCAGCTCATTTTACAAATGAGGAAAATGAGGCAAATGGGGTTAAGTGACTTACCCAGGATCACACAGGTTGTAAGGGTCAGAGGTCAGATTTGAACTCAGAAAGATGAGTCTTCCTGACTCCAGGCCCAGTGCTATTCTCACACTGACAATTTATCCAGCATTTGGCTTGTGGGAACTAGTTAGTTTGAACTGGTTCCAGCCTATCCCTGGCGCGGGCACGGAGGATTGGATTTGTCATTTTGGGACCACCAAGCTTCATATCCTGCTAATTACTCTACTCTGCTAATTACTACTTCTTGTAATTACAAGACTGACCTTGGGCAAGTCACTTAATGATTTCTTAGATGTATATCTTCCACCTCTGGATCCAGGAATCTGTGGCTTCTCTGGGCCTCAGTTTCTCCATCTGGAAAATGGAGGGGGTGGGGGTAGGGGCTCTGAGTTTCATTTCACCTCTAAATTTATAATTCTAAAGTGAGCTAAGAGCTTTTCATTAAATTTCTCATCACTCTCTGCCTAGACTTCTTTGATTTCTCTTGGGCTTCCTTGTACTCCCCATGGTCTGTCAGTAAAGTCAATAAGCAATTGCTAATCATTTGCTGTGTGCTAAGCACTAAGCATGGAAAATACAAAAAGAAGCAAAAGACAGCCTCTGCCCTCAAGGATCTTACAATCTAAAAGGTTACTCTAGAATGGTTAGTGGACATTCCATTCCACCCCTAAGAGGAAGGCTAGTGGACATTCCATTCCACCCCTAAGAGGAAGGCAGGGTGTTAAAGTCTAAAGAATACAGACTTTGGAATGAAATGACTTGGGTTCACATCTCACCTGTGTGACCCTGGGTGAGTCGCTTTACCTCTGTGGGCCCCAGCTTCCTTTTTTCTATCTTTTCTATGATATTAATGCCATAAAGACTTCAAGATAAATATTGCATGTACAGTTGGAGGACATGCCACTTAGAAGCCAAGTTCTGAGAACCTGAAACAAGGAAAATCCAGGCATGCAATGACAAAACCTGTTGGACAGTGGCCAGGGACGGCCTGTCAGGGAAAAGAAATGAAGGATTGAGACAATTTAACCAATATTTGCTGAGGACACTACAGTCTGAAAGATGGAGAAGGGATGCTGCTTGCATATCACTGAGTGATGTTTCTTCTTTGCTTATAGAAGGCATGAGGGAGAAAATTTTTTAAAATGTAGGCGGTATTTGGACTAGACATTAGGAAGAACTGTCCCTCATAGGGAGATTAAGATGGGGAGTGCATTGCTTTGGGTGGTAGGGAGCTCCACATCACTGTGGGATGTTTTGGAGCTGAGAAAGGATGCTGCTGCTCCAGCTAGGTTGGTGAACATCATCTCTCAAAGCTCTTTTATTTACTTCCCTCAGCTTTCCAAGGAAACTTGGAGATTTTAGGCCTGGGTAGAGGGAGTGATTTTCCTGTAGTGACTCTAGGGTAGTCCTGCCTCTGAACAGGAAGGGAAAGATTGGATGCTGTTCCAATGATTCCGTGACTCATAGACACCTTCGAACTTTCTGATTGTCTCCTGCGTGTTCTGAACCAAGAACAATCCTGGTATTTGCTCAGGATGTCTGGGCCTCTCACAAACTCATTCCCTCTTCAAGGATGTCAGAGAAGCCTAATCTTCATTCAGAGCTAAGCTAAGGTACCACCTCCTCCAGACAGCCTTCCGCAACCCTCCAGCTATTAGAGATGCCTTCTTCCCCACCATTTGTAAAGCAGGTTGTCTGCTAGGTCCCTTGCTCCCTATTTTATATTATACAGTTATACACTGGGCCTCTGACAAAGGGCTCTTCTGGACCCTTCTGGTTGTAGAGTGATTATCAATAGTAACTGTTGCTGTTTCCCTCTGTGCCTTTGCCTCATTAAAAGGGCCATGCCCAGGCTACCTCTTAAATGCCTGTCCAATGAATGGGTGTTGCCTCTACCTAAATGAGTAACTGCAAAGACTTGGTCTAAAGGGGTCAAGGTCTTCTAGTGCATCCTGGGTCATCTCCAGTCATCCTGATGAGTACCTGGTCACTGGATTCAGATGGCTCTGGAGGAGAAGTGAGGCTGGTGACCTGCACAGCCCTCCCTCACTCAAAACAAAGTCAAGTGCAAGTCATGTCATCATTTCTCTGAAGGCATGGTCTTCTTCAGTAACGAAGGACCACTACAGTATTATACAGTTATCCCTTCTAATAGTGGGAGTTAGGGGCTCGGTACCCTACAATCTGGAAAATCTTCATAAAGTTTTCAGTTCTGCCTTCATATCAGAGAAAAAAGATAAAATATATTGATATTATACAACATTATGCATAGAGTTTATGCATTTCTGAGTTTCTAAGCATTTTCTGCATGGCTGATGGCCTTTGCATGTCGTCTACAGCTTCTACAAAACTCCCCCCAAATTCCCATTTAATTTCTTATGCCAGCCCACAAAATATCAAAACCACAACAGATAAAGTCATGGTATGGAAGGGCTAATTCTCTGTATTTGTCATACGTACACAGTCAAATGTCAACTCCTTGATGCAAAGACTAGTCTTGCTTTTGTCTCTGTATCAACAGTATCTAAGCACAATGAATTGAATTGAATTATATTATCATGTATTTGGAATTGAAGGGGACATAAGTAGCCATCACTCTCCCATTTTACAGATGAGGAAACTGAGGCACTAAGCGGTGACTTCCGCAGGGTCAGGCAGCTATTCAGTGTCCGAAACAGGATTCAAACTCAGATCTCTGCATCCCAGTGAACATTTTCCCTTCTTGATCTTCCTATCCACTAGTCTAATGAAGTGCAGACTTGAGATTTTAGCAATGAAAAGATTGCCCAGTGATAAAATTCAGTGACCTCCTTGTAACTTGGGGTTTTAGAGAGATGCCCAGATTAGGCTTAGTGGTTCATTGACTTCCCAAAGTCATATGACTAGTCAGGATTTAAACCCAGGTCTTTATGGCTCACCTACCCCTTGCCAATGGCCCCATGTTACTCTTGGCTTCTTGCTTTCAGAAGCTTGTGTAAAGTAATGCTTAGGTAGTACCTTCATCCTTGAAAATTGTCCCCCAGGACAAAGCACCTTGGTGCTACAATAATCATCTTGACTCTTTAATAAAAATTTTGAGTTAAATCCTATAGCTGTACATATCGCCTTTTGTCTTGACAGTCCATTTCCACCATCCTCTACGCCTACCATGCACATGGAAAAGGGTCTTGGATAGATAGAAGGCCAAGGTCTGTGTTCTTCAGCTTAGATGTGGCTTTGTCCCAGGTTCTAGCCAACTCCCTTTCCTCTGTAGTAGGCCATCCTCATGAGACTCCATTAGTCATGTGACTAGAAGCATGAGAAAAACCATCTTATTCCCCCACAAGGAGGTTTCAAGGCGCCATCCTTAAACAGGCAGGACCAGGCACAGTCACTCCTTCCAGTGTGAGCGCACAGAAAAAGAACACCTGAGAATGCTGGTTCAGTTCTACTCACTGCTTTGCTGCTAACTGCCTGTGTGATCTTGGCTAAAATGACTTTCCTTCTCTGGGCCTCAGTTTATTCATCTGTAAAATGGGGGTCATTAGTACTGGCCTCTCTGTTTTGTGTGAGTTTGGAGGTCTGACTCAGAAAAGTTGTCGCGGCAGACAAGTCTTTGACAACTTGGTCAGTTGCTTTACAAATGTTTTGGTTTTTCATCCCTCTCTGCAGCGTGAGTGTTCAAATTCAGTTCAGTGACCATTTATTAAACTTCTGGTATGTGCCAGGCTCTGTGTTTTGTGCTGGAGATATGAGAAAAACAAAACCAACCCTCCTCTCATATACCATGCCTCGTTAGCAGGCAGTCTCTTGTCCCTAAGGCTCTGCAGAGGCCCCTGCCCTCAACTCTTTCTAAGCTGACCCTCTGTGGGCCATTTCCATCCCACAGCTGCCTCTGTAGTACCTCTGACTTGGGTCAAATGATCACTTATCTAATTACTCTGTCTATCCCCATGCTCACTCCAGTCACCGCTTCACATATACTATGAGTCTGCAAAAATTTCCAAAACCTCACTTCCAATGGGGTCATCGTTTTTGTCTACCAGGAAACAAACTTCCAATACAATAGCTTATAGGGAAAAGAGGTATTTTCTTCCTGTTTGTACCATGTAAACTTAGCCCTGTTGGTTTGGAAGCATTGATATTTACACGGCTTGGTATAAAATACTCCCCAATAGAGATTGAGTCAGCAAGAATTGTGACAAGCTAGAAATCATTTACTAAAACTGAAATCACGCCAGAACGCTATTTTCGAAAGCTCAGAAAATCTGTGCATCTCTTTGCTGCATCCTTGGTCCAAAGCCACTTTGCCTCGCTAATTACTATCCTCTGAAGCCTTCTCCAACAGCACTAATACTCAGAGACAAAACTAGGACAGGGCAACTATAGTTTTGTCCCAGGCAGCGGACCTTTAGAAAGTGCTGACCACGCATGTAGTTTGTCAGCAAGTGAGCTTGGCCTCCAGTTGGCAAAATCAGATAGTTCAGATAAGAAGCTCTTTCTCTTAAAACTGTAGATCTGTGCCTGCCCTCAGGGAGCTCCCAATCTAATGGGGAAGATAACACACAAACAAAACATACTTAAGATAAATTGGAGATAATTAACCCCACTGACGGCACTGGCATAGATATCTTATGTATGCATAGTTATTTGCATGGTGCATTTGCATATCTTGAGGGCAGGCACCAGGGTTTGGTTTTTTGTTTTTCCTTTCTTTGTATCTTTAACCTTTAGCACAGTCAACATTTAGTAAATGTTTGTTGACGGACTGTCTGAGATACTGTCTGCTCAAAGATGCTGAGAGGGAATCTAAGCAGGAGGGGACCTCAAGGAGCTTATTGTTAAATTACAACACACCTTGACCTCCAGGTCAGATCTCTGATCTCACTTTCCCCATCATCCTTTCCTCTGCTCCCCTCTGAAATACACTCAGTGGGGCAACTAGAGTCATGAGATCTTTTCAAATGTAGTTAAATGGAGTCCCTCTCCAAAGCAAATATATTTGTTTTTTCAACATGCCAGGAAGAAAGAGCCTTCTCCTTATGTGAGCAGATAGGCTATTGTTGGATGCTGTGGACACCACCTAAGAGGTATGTGTAAATCAATCCTCTGTGGAGAAAACGCTATCCCAAGGATCTCTGATCAAAGGTGTGTAGCTCTAGAGTTTCAAAGGACCTCCCAGGCCATCTTGTTTAACTGCCTCATTTTACAGATAAAGAATTGCGGAGGTTAAGTGACCTGCCCAAGGTTACAAAAGTCAGGAACATCTGAGGTGGCATTTAAACCCAATCCACTTCAGAATCAGTGCTCCGGATATCAATCTGCCACTTGTGGACAATCTTCTGAAAATTATAAATCTTTTTTGGAGGGGCAGGCGTTAGGATGGGTCAGGGAGTTATCTAGACTTGTGACTTTTTCTAGGGGGAACCCTAAGTATAAAAACACCCTCTACCAATGGTGATTGGCAGCACGCCTATAATTCACAGCATTAGAAAGTTCTCTGAAACACTGAGAAGTTAAGAAACAGCAGCACATATCGCAGGTGTTCAGAGGCAAGACTTGAACTCAGGTCTTTCCAACCTAAAGGTCATTGCTCTATCCACTAATGGTGCACACTATCTCTCAGTGAACCCTTTCAGAAAACAGCAAACCATCACACACTCATCTCTACTCCTTCTCAGTATTTTCTATTTGGGAAATAGAGATCTTCCTCCATTCACCTTGTTGAAGGTCAAACGCACTTGTGAAAATGTCCTGGCGGACAAAGGAAGCCTGTGATGAAAAGATGCTGGTTTGAGGGAACCTGACTGAGGATATCCTTGGTTACATGACTTTCCCTCAGCTCATCAAATATTCTACTTATCATCGAACCTCGGTTTATGTTGCTCTATTTCCTTACCTTAGGAGAACAATTAGGGACTGGTAAGATGGTGGGTTCACTGCCTAGACACCACTCCATTAGCTTAATTCTCTTCTCTCTCTCTCTCTCTCTCTCTCTCTGATTTGGTTGCAGGGCTTTTTCCGCAGAAGTATTCAGAAGAACATGATTTACACTTGCCACCGAGATAAGAACTGTGTGATTAACAAAGTCACCAGGAACCGTTGCCAGTACTGCCGCCTCCAGAAGTGTTTCGAAGTGGGGATGTCCAAAGAATGTAAGTCAAGTCTCCAGGAGCATTTTTTCCCCTTGTTTAGCCTATCTCTGGCTGTGCTCTGCTGAGCACTTCGATCCGTGCCCCCATAGAGCTGTTGGCATGAAATATTCCAACATGACGGTAATGAGGTGCCACCTAGAGTTAGGTGTCAACAGAGGTGACATTAGGTATAGCAGTTGTTGGAATTTTTCTGATGAGAATAGTTACTTTTAGTGTGAGATGGAGTTGGGAAAGAAAAAAGGCAGACTCTAGTCCCAGCTCTGCTTCTGACTCATGGTGTCAATTCAGGCAAGTCTTTTAACCTCTTCTGTACTAGGGAAGGAGCACTATAACCTATGCCTCACCCTCTTTCAGCATATGGGTATCAGTCAAGTATCAGCTCTATGTACTATTATTTTCCCAGATTTTATTTGCTGTTCCCTCATCTTACATTGTCTAGTTCGTAAGATAAGTACAACTATTGGCTCAGCCCCCAATTGGGCTGCTACCCTGACTTCTTTGACCTTCCCCTCAGGGTCCTTCATTTATTACCTTCACTCAAAGTATAATTTTCGATATACAATTTAATTAGATTTAGTAAAGGCATAGCAAAACCAGAAACATTGATTTTTGTAACATAGCCTGAACATTTTATTTAATCCCAGATTGAAAGTCCCTAGGGTGGAGAAAAAAAATACATATCTGAATGGGTCTATGTTATTTCTAGCCACAGCCCCATCAAAAAAGGTCTGGATCCTACAAGCAACTGTAAGAATCCATATCTGATGGACATTAACATCTTGACTTCCAGCTGGAACTTAGGTTAGGGGAAGGTGTAGTCTGAAATTATAGTAGGTGTAACAGTTTGATGGCCCTGGCCATTCTTGCTCTTGCTGGGGTCTGTCTATGATCTCTTCTTTCCCCACTGGCAAGTGTTCTAACTCTTGAAGTGATTCGTGGATCATTGACTTCTTTGTCCTACCTTTGATGGGATAGGTGGTGCTTAAAGCCTAGGTGACCTGGAGTCTAGGGAGAGGGACACTAATGCAAAGGTGTGGATATGGGGAATGGGGTGTTGCATGCAAGGAAAAGGAAATGTCTTAGGAGAGGCCTAGAGAAAGAATGAGGAGGCTTCAGATTAAGGAAGTGAGGGAGCAATTAGCTGATGATCTACAGAGTTGAAAAGGGCATCTGCAGTCTGACATGGCTGGTCCAGATGGAAGAAGGATGTACAAAGACCATAGGTTACACTTCTGCTGAGAATTGCCTCCTAACTCTGGCTCAATTGAGTGATTGGGGGCAGCTCCTCTGGGAGAGATCCTTTCTGAAGGAAAGAGATCTCTCAGCCACAGTTCAGTCGATGGTTAATTCTCCAAAGTTTAGCTCTTGAAATTGTCCAAAGCTTAGTTCCATCTGCTCCTCCTCTGAAGCCCTACCTGCTCTGATGCCCCAGCAGGGTGGAGGTGTGACCTGGGTTCCTGAAGGCTCTGTCAGCTCCAGCAGTTCCAGAAGAAGGCTCTTTTCCCCTTGCCAGGTGGACACTCGTAGTTCAAACACCCCATCTTATCCCCTTCTCTGTAGCAAGGAACTCAGAGTCATTGCATTGGCTTGGTTCAGAGAAAATGGCTTCCTATGGTACCACCTGACTACTGGAATCACCAGATGGGATCCAGGCAGAGGAGGGTAGACCCTGGGTCATGCTGAAATAGGTCTGAGGAAGCAAAGTCAAGTCTAGAGTTCAAATAGGAATTTAACGTGATGCCTTTAGCATATCATGGACATTTAGTAAATATGAATGTTTATTATTTTAACTCAAAACAAACTCCAGGGAAGTGGGAAGGTTTTACCTTGGATTACCTGGATTGTTCATCAACACCTAACCAAACTTATAGCATTATTGCCAAAGCTATCATTTCACTCTGCCTGTGTAGATACAGCCTTCTTGTTACCTCCTGAGTATTTGCATATGTATTTCAGTCCCAGGCTGCATGATTTTAATGAGTAATCCAGATGGGAACTAAACTGGAATCTTATATTTATTTTGTGTGGGCTGGGGGCCCACATCCTGCTTCTTTTCCTCCAAACCATATCCTCCTCCTCCAAAAATGACTGGTTTGTTGGCAGCATTTAGAAATGTTTCCCCACACCCAGTAAGGTTGTTCCCTGTCTTCATTGAGCTTATCGCCTTCATTCGATTGAAAAAAATAGAGACAATAGTGAGAAAATGGCAGTGGGCTAAACCAACCTGTTTTCTTGAATAGATATGAAGGGGAAGGAGAGAGAGCCATTGGAGGATTGTAATTTAGAGACTGATCAAACACAAGAAAAGAGTAGAAAAGGACAAACAGGAAGACCAGAGAAATCTAAAAATGAGCAGTAGAAATAAGATCTACAACAGACATTTATAGGATCATGAGAATGTGTATATAGAGTCAGGAGGAACCTTAGAAGTCATCCATGCTAACACCTTCATGTTCTAAGTGAGAAAGCTGAGGCAGAAGGAGGCTAAGCAACTTTCTCAAAATCCTATGTAAAGTAAACGTCAGAGGTAGAATTTGAGTCCCAATCCCTTGATTTAGTGTTCTTTCCATAGGCAGTTCAACCCCCTCATTTTTATTGACAAGGAAACTGAGGTTCAGAGAATTAACATCAATTTATCCAAGGCTAGACAGTTGAGGAGGGAAAGCATTCCACCCAGTACAAAGGTATGGGAACAGGAGATAGAGAGACAGGATTAAATGTTTTGGTTGTGTCCGTGTCCTAATTTGATATCCTTGGCCTCCATCTCCCAATTCAGTTCCATTCCATGGCACCACGCTGAATGAGGTGGAATTGGAGACATTCCTTCATGGAATGTTTGAGGTGAAATGGTGCTTAGAAATCATTCAATTCAACCCCATCATTTTGTGGATAAAGAAACCCAAGTCCAAAAGCAAGAAAAGACCTGTCCCAGGATACACAACTTTTTGGTGGAACTCGGAGGACAAGTACCATAGGAAGCCATTTTCTCTGAACCAAGCCAATGCAATGACTCTGAGTTCCTTGCTACAGAGAAGGGGATCAGATGGGGTGTTTGGACTATGAGTGTCCACCTGGCAAGGGGAAAAGAGTCTTCTTCTGATAATAGCTAGTCTGATATTCCTTCCAGTACCCAGAAATGAGCTGACAGTTCTTGGTAACAATTTGGGCATTCTACTATTCCATCTAGACCCTCCAGGAGAAGAGCTGTTCTTAATGGAATCAGTAACATGGGAGTCGGGGAAAGATGAAGTCTAGAAGGATCATAACTATTTCATAGCAAGGCACAAGGCTCAGTGAGCAGCAGGCAACATGTACATTTTATGCTGTAAGAATTCAGTGCTAAGTAATAGACAATGGGCAAAGATAAACAAAGGGAATGGCTTTGGTTAGTTGGGCTCCAGGACCTCGTGGGCACACATGAGTTTCAAGCTAGACTTGGGTAACTGAGTCTTGGCTTCTAGAAGAGCCTAAATCCCCTTCCTGTGGAGAGTTCCCTGTCTACCTTTGTTAACCTCCACAGGGAGATGGGCAGATGTGGAGGGAAAGGAAGGTGCCATATTTGATTCCAAGGTTATGAGCATGTGTGACCAGGAGAATGATGGTACTGTCAATGGAAATAGGACAGTACAGAGAAGCAAATTGAGAAGGTGGAGGAGATGATGGGTTCTGTTTGGAACGTGTTGGTGTCCAGTAAAAAATGCAAATGGAAATGTCCAGTATAGCACTGGAAATGTGAATGTGGAGCTCAGGGGAAAGATCAGAGCTAGAGATGTAGATTAGCAAGTCATTTACATAGAGGTGTCAGTTGAATCTATAGGACTAGATGAGATTATCATCATTGGGGTACAGGGAGAAAAGAGAAGAGGTTCCAGGCAGTGACCCCTGGGGGAGTTAGGAAGTGGCAGAAAAGAAAATGGAGAAGAAATAAAGGAGGAAAATGGCGATTATGTTGATGACAGAGAGGGGCAGCTATAAGGGATATATTGGCAGTCAGACTACAGGAGGCTGAGATGTAAGAGTGATTTGAGGGGAGGAAATAGGGCTAATATATGTAAACTAATATTTTTTAGAAGTTTGGCACTGAGAAGGAGGAAAGAAAGGGCAGTAGCTTGGGTGGATTTGTCTTGGTAGGGCTAATAAGAGATGATTTGAGCATATTTGCAGGCAGAGGGAGTCAGTGGAGAGATTGCAGTGAGAAGAGTAAGAATGGCTTGCTCCTGGATCAAGATGCTGGAGAAGGAGGGATGGGATCCTGGATGCAGGTGGAGGGTTGGCTTTGGCAAAGGCTGAACTTGAAGAGGGGGAGGAGATCAGGAAGGATCTAGAGCAGTTTATGGATATGGAGGTGAGAAGTTGAAGGAATTCCCATCCTTGTTCTCAAGAAAGTAGGAGGGGGAACATCTACTGAACATAAACGGAGCAGGGGTCCGGTCAAACATTTCAGCACAATGGACACAGTTTGGAACAGATGCAGTGGAGAATGTGGTGGGGAGCTGATAAGAAAGGAATTAAAGTATGGCTGAGCAGTGGGAAGGCCCGTGGATTCCGAGTGGAGCATTTTGGCCCAGGGACATGGCTTTCTTTGGCAGCAATCGTGAGTTTGAGAACAGAACAGAGAAAGCAGATGGCAGGTTTTACTCAAGATTGGTGCTCGTCTAGGTGGGTACAGCAGGAGGTCACAAGGGCAAGAGATTCTCATAGAACCACAGATTTTCAGACTTGGAAGAGACCTCAATGGCCCTCTAGTCCAAACAATATTCAAAGGGGAACCTTTATACCCAGCGAGAAGACATCCAGCCCATACTTAAGGAGCTTGAGGGCCATGAACCTACCACTTCTTGAGGAATCCTAGTCTGTGCTTTCTGGATGGTGTTAATTTTTAGAACGTCTTTTCTGACATCAAATCTTAGTTTTGCTTCTTTACTAATCATTTCTCCTTATTTAGTCCTCTGGGGCCAAGCAAGCCAAGTCTTGTTCTTTTTCTATATGACTGCATTTCAAGTAGTAGAAGACCCCTGAGTCTATACTCAGTATCCTTCATTTATCCAGTCTCCCTATGGCATGATGGGATGTAAACTCCTTGAAGGCAGGGCCCGTTGCATTTTTGTCTTTGTATCTTCAGTGAGTGGGCTTCTTAAGCCCCTTAATATTTTTTGACAACATGTCAAATTTATTTTTCTCTAAAAATTTTTTTCTTAAATTGTTTTCTTTTTCTTAAATTTTTTTTGTTATTAAAGATGACTCTGTGGGCAGGGGGAAATCTAATAGATGTAAAACAAAAGACATTAATAAAAACTATGTCCAACAAACCAGCAAGCCAGCAGATGAATGAATGCTTTTTCATCATTTGATTGACTGATGGATAAGACCTTTCACTATCCTAGTTTTTTTAATATAGGGGGCTATTTTTAGCAATATCCTGGGGAAGTCTAAGGATTTATTAAGAAATTAGGAAGAAGGCAGAGGAGTCCAAGTTAAAAACTGACCTTCTCTTAAGAGGCAAGAAATAACTGCCTAATCTTTATTATGGAGGAGAGTTGGAGGTGGGTATTGATATTACAAAGTAAAAATGATGCTTTTAAAAAGTTTTGATAACACCTGAAATATAAAGAGTTGAGGAAGGAGGCAAATTTGCTAGACAAAGAGGCGAGTGTGGGATAATCTCAGAACACAGAAAGAACCAGTCTGGGCATTCTACGATTTGTAATGGACAAACAAATGACCGGAAAAGGAAGTAACATGAGCAGTTGCAGATAGGAGATAGCGCTAGTGGGAACACATGTATTTCAGAGGTTGTTGTTGGTTGGGAGTAGCTGGATGTTGGAGTCGTTCAGACAGGCCGTTGGAGCTGAACCCCGGACGCTCTGACAAGTACATTGGAGCTGACTGAGTCAGGAGCATTTGGGAAGGAGTGGGGGGACTCATTCCAGTGTCTCCCTCGGAGCCCCTGTTGGATGTCAGCTGACATGAGCCAGGGCGTTGTGGGACTTTCCGAGGGTTCAGCAATGCTTCATTCTAGTCATTTCGTAAATTCTTCTCCACACCCAAGGAGGTCACAAGACTCGATTTCTTGGACCATTTGTCCCTTTGTGGGATAGTAATATTCGCCAGTGTTAAAGCATAATCATCTATTTTGACATTGGTGATTCTGGTACTGCCATTCTCCTTCCCGCCCGTCTCTCAGATAGCGTTCAGGCTTCCATTGAGTCTGCATGAGATAATTAGGACCCTTTGTAGTTCAGCATGGCATAAACCAACAGCAGGAAATGTGAATGAGAGACCCCTGTAAAGACCAGACATTGTCTATACCCTGATGGGTGTAGACAAATGGAGGGAGAGTGCGCCTTACCTTTCCCATCCTTCAGCCACTAGGGAGTGATGATGATGGTGACGGCTAGCATTTCTGTAGGGCGTTAGGGTGTGCAAAGTGATTTACCTGTAATATCTCATTTGATTCTTACAAAGAGGTGGTCCTCTTTATTGATTTTACCAAAGAGGAGCTGAAGTAGACAGAGGCTAAGGGTTTGTCCAGGAATCAGGCAGCTAGTAAAGATAAGGAGTCAGGATTTGACTTTTTTGGCCTTTCTTGGAAATGGACCCCCTCCTTACCTTTGCCTCAAAGCATCTCAGACTCAGACACCGTGTTCTACATGAAACCTTTCCTGATACTAGTATTTACAAATGTGTTTATTTGTGCACATAGACATATGGGGTAAACATGTTTGTGTATGTACACATATACATACACTTATACACACACATTAGTGGAGTTCGTGAGCTTGCTTTAAAATATTTTTATAGCAATTTTGTTATTTAATTAATTTCCTTTGTAAGCCTATAATATTTTATTTATTCTGCGTATTTAAAAAGGAGGGAAGAGATCTATAAGCTTCTCGAGATCACCAAAGGAGCCTGATATAGAGGCCTTTATTAACTTGCTCTTGTTGCTGTATATATTGTCATATACTTGTCTGCATCATTGTAAGTAAGTTCCTTGTGATTAGAAATTGTTTCACTCTCTGTATGTGTATCCCTGGCATCTAGCACACAGTAGGTATTTTAATAAATTCTTGCTGATTGATTGACCGATTACTGATCCCAAACCTCTATCCACAATGTCAGGTAGTTGCCACACTGAGAATATATCTTGGGTTTTAGTTGCTTTTTGAAAGAGCAGCAGAAATGAGAGGGCAAGTCTAGGAGAGAAAAGAATGAAGGGGACATGCACTCCAAGAGGAGATTTACCAAGGAGTCTGGGCCTGTATGAGGCAGAACCTTTGGGAGTCTCTGATACTAGAAATGGGGCCTCTCCTGACTATTTCTGTGACCTAAGTTTGCCAAATATTAATCTAATTGGGGCCATTGGGGCTTGTTGCAAAAGCAGAGATCTATCCACCTGGCCTACCCAGTGACAGTTAGAACAGAAAATAAGCCTCAGCAGTGGGAGCCCAGCCAAGAGAACCGGTGGTACACAGGTGGGGGATTGGAGGTAGTGTTGCTGTGTGGACAAAACCATAACAAGTCAGAGAGAAAAATCTACAGCAACAAGGCAGGGGTATAATGTGGTACAAGTAGCGTAAAGTCACCTAAAGGGTTGTCCTGTGGAAAAGTGATTGGACTCACTCTATTGGGTACTGCTGATCCAGTGGGTGGGAGATTCCAAAAGTCAAATTTTGGCCTAGCGTGAAAGTCAGAGTCCCACCATACTCTGCCTGGCCACACCACACCTCAAGTATTACTTTGTTCAATTCTGGGCAGCCTCAGTTTCTGAGGGACATTGGTATTCCAGAGAGCGTCCGGTGGAAGGCGATGAGAATGGTGAATCCATAGTATGTGAAATTTATTCATTGATGGAATTATGGCTATTTAGCCTAGAGAAGACTCCAGGTTCATTGGATTACAGTTTTCAGAGATGTTTGGAGAAGAGATTCAATTTGCTTTTTTTTACCTCAGAGAAAAGAACCCAGAGTTGTGACTAGAATTTATAAGGAGACAAATTTCCTCTTGATGCTGGTTAAATCTGCCTCCAATTAAAGGAACTTAGAAGTGGAATGGGCTGCCTCCAGAGGTAATGAGGTTCCCCATCACTGGACTTCTTCAGCCAGGAACTAGATCCTTGCATTCTAGGGGGAACTCCTTTTTGTAAGGTTGTACTTAATGACTTGTGTGGTCCCTTACAACTCTAAAATTCTGTGGTTCTGTGAATAATTAAGTTGTCCAAAAGTGGGACTGATGATGTTGGCAGGTAATAAACTTCCCATCTCTGGTGGTGATCAAATGGAGGCATGGTGACCCCTTATCAACGATAGTATAAGGATCTAATATAGTGTTCTCTGAGTGCCAAAACCAGCTAGAGCTTGTAGGGGCCCATCCACCCAGTAATGAGTGTCCTTTGCTCTAGAGTCCATCTTCTGATCAGTCTTTGTCCATGACTACTGTAGGGCCATGTTTGTCAGAGTTCAGAAGCTATTCATTCACAAATGGAGACCTTCTGCATTTGTAGGTATTTGAGCAAACATTCCCGTTGAGTAGTAGGAGAAACAAGTCTTTGATTTTGTTTGAGGAAGTTATTTAAGGTTTTGTTTTTGTTTTTTTTGCAATATTCCTTCCCTCCTTTGACAGTTTTACAAGTGTTTTTGTAGTATAGGGCCATTGAATAATCTCTGGATTTAAGAGTCCCTAAGTACTCATTGACATGTTCTCATTTGGGGCATATCGAGCTTAAAAACAGCTTTTCATAAAGTCTCTAAATTCAAATTTACACTTGAAACTGTTAACGTCCCCAATGGTCGATTGGATTGAATGAATGGGCCTTCCATGGACACTTTGGTCCTGACATAAGAGGGTTTTTATTTCCCTCTCCCCCTTCCCATTTCCCCCTTTGTGTTAAACTAACATTTAAACAAAACCTTCAGCTTAAACACACTAAACCTCAGTTACAGTCATTTGGGTGGGCACGCAGATTACACTGGTGCGGTCGTCCGTTCTGCTGCTTGCTTTTACTGATGCAGTAACGAGCCGTTGAGTTTCGAAGCATGTCTGTGTCCTCAGGAAATCACATAAAAATGTCTGTGAGAACACAGAATGGCCTCCTCATTTTGGTTTATTTCTTTATCTGTTCCCATGTGACATCACAAGCTACTACTGTACTACCAAGGGACCATTTAGGCCTCCTCTAAAGAGACACAAACATTTTTTAAAAACAACAGTGATAACAACCCACCCCACCATACACAAACCCCGAAACACACCACCAAATCTCAGGTCAAAGGCACGTTTGAAACCTTGTCACTTTTAGGCAAAGTTGGCCTGGCAAAGCTGATCGAATGCTAGATTGAGAGGAAAAGAACACCTGAGTTTGAAAGGACTTGAACCTCTGAAACTAGCTATGTAACCCTGGACAAATCATTTAGTCTCTGGGTGTGATCCAGTAAATAGAATGTTAGCCTTGGAGGTAAGGAAGATATGACTTTGAAACCTGCCTCAAGTTCTTACAAGCTGTGTTTTCCTGGGCAGGTTATTTAACCTATCTCAGGTTCAGTTTCTTCATCTATATAATGAAAATAATAGTACCATCTACCTCCCAGGGTACTGTATCAAATAAAATAATTTATCTAAAATGTTGCATAAATGCTAGCTTCTACTATTATTAATTATTATTTTTATGAAATTTAATTTTATTAAATATTATTTAGTATTAATTTTATTATAAATAGCTACCAACTGATGTTATTAAGCCCCTACCACATGCTAAGCACTCTGCTAGATACTGCATATACATGTACAAAGAATAAAAACAATATAAAAAATTGTTGTGAGATTTAAATAACATACGTAAAAATATGCTGTCAACTAATCATCGAGGATTTATTAAGCACCTTCTGTGTGACAAGTCAGATAGACAATGGATTTTAGTTTCCTTATCTGTAAAATGAGAAAGGTCCCTTCCACCTCTAAATCCTGTTTTTAGAAGAGCCTGGGGAGATAGATTTATCTCCTCAACTTCTTCTAATCATACATATTTATATAGGTGTGTAGACACACATATACATATGTGTGTGAGTGTGTAAACATATATGTTGTGTATATATGTGTGTGGGTATATATGTGCATACATGCACACATATATAACAACTTCTACTAATTAAGAGAAAGATTTTTTCACCATCTCCTTCATTCATTCATCAGATCTCAGTATTTTCCTGCCTTGGTCACAGAGGCAGAAACAAATTTTGTTTGGACACCAGCCGTCCAATCCAGTGATGTCAGGGTCACTCTGGGACTTGAAGTCCATTAACTCTGGATAGCAAAGGAAGTATTAACATTCCTTTAGCTTTACTTAACACATTTCTACCCTTAGACAGGCCTTTGCAGCAGAGATAACATATTATCAAAAGGGAAGAAGGAAGGGAAGGAAAGAAGGGAAGAGAGAGAGAGAGACAGAGACACAGAGAGAGAGAGAAAATTTCTTGAGTTCCCTTTTCTACTTCCATGAGAAGGACTCATGCTTTTAGATGCTGGTGCTGAGGGGTCACACCTGCCATGCTCTGCAAACAGCCACTCACCTGATCTCTGTAGCTATTTCAACATCCTTTTGTAGAGAAGTGAAAAAAGGGGGAGTCCAAGGTGTTTGTAACACTAGGTTACACATCTCCACAGCCCACCCACTTAAGTCCTAACAGTATAATTATAACTTGGATGCCTAGTTTTAAAAATAAATGCCCACCTTTTCCAGCTACCTAAGCACAGGGCTTGAAAAAGCAGATGGCTCATTTGCATTGGAGACGCTAAGACATAGATAGTTAGAACAGGTGCAGACCTTGGTATCAGGGAACTGTACTCCATTGGGAAAACTGAGCTGGGGTGGAGGAGAGGGCCTTTGGCCTTTTCCCTGTGGAATTGGCAGAGGTAAGGACATTGTAAGGTCTCCAAACTTAGTCAACCTCAGGTTGGTCTTCTGATCCCTTCCTTCGTTGGCACTGTCTCCCACATACAGTTAGAGTGTCATTATTTGTCTGTGTGTGCATTGTACCACACAATAATAAGAATTCTCTTGCAGGCTAGGGCAGTTTTTGAGGGTTTTTTGCTTCGCACTTAATAAATGTTTATTGAATTGAAATGAGTGGTCTAAGTTCTATTCCTGTGTCAACTCCCTTTTTTGTTCTCTTGTCACCCTCAGTCCTGAGGGTCCCAGAGTCTCTTGTTACCCCTTGATGATTTGTATCCCTTGATACCAGACTTACCTTCCCCACAGGGAATTTTGATCCAGTCATTTTCACTTAAACTCTCTTCTGTACCCTAATCCTTCAGGGCATTGACCTCGATTGCCTCTCTTATTGTAGAACATCTCAGTCATAGGGTCTTAGATCTAGAACAGCAAGGGACCTTCGAGGTCAGCTAATTCAGCCCTTTCATTTTACTAATGATACTCAGGAAGAGGTCAAGTGATTTGGCCAAATTCAGACAAGTAGAGTTAAGATTTGAACTCAGGTCCTCTGACTCCTGAGAAAAATTAAGTTAGGTGTTTATGACTAATAAGGGCTTAACCCTCAGACTTTGAGAGAGATTTACCTTTTCATGGAGAACTCCTACAGAAGGAAAGACTTAATCTAAAGGAGTCACAGAATCTATGTTAGAAGGGACCTCAATGACTATCCAATCTAGCCCATAGAAGCAACTTGTTACAACAATCCTTACAAGTAGTCCTCCAGTCTTTGCTTGGAGATTTCCTGGAAGGGGAAACCTGCTACTTCCTGAGGCAGCTCATCATGCCTCATAGTTAGGCCGTGTTCCCTGACATCAACCCCAAACTGGTTTCTCCATTAACATCTACCCATACTTCTGCCATTTGGGGCCAAATGAGGTGAGTGTCTGTGACAGTCCTTCAAGTGAATGAAGGCTGCTATCAAATCTCCCCTTGGAATCAGCAGGCCAACAGGGGAAACGTTTGAAAGAAAAGAGAGTTGTAAATCACCGTCTAATCTAAGACCTGTCCAGCCTCCAGACAACAGGTATTTTCTCTAGTGACAAACAAGAAGAAAATTGACTTTCTTGTATATCCAGGGTGACTAAATTTTCTGCCCAATGGTCCATTTTAGTTAAAATAATAGATTTGTTTAGACTGTAAAAGACACGCCATGCAAACCATTCTACCCTATGAGTCATGAGACTTGGGTTTTCCATCCAGCTCTTTTGCTAATTATCTGAGTAAAAGACAAGTCTCCTCATCTCTTTGGCCTTCATTTGCTGACACATTTCACTATTAATTTCTGTAAATATAGATGATGATCTCAGTCATCAAAGAACATTTTGTTTTCAGTAGTGATCCTTCTTGATTCAGGGTGGCAAAGACAAAATAAACTCAAAGGTAGTTAGGGAAAGGAAAAAAACCAACCTATTGGGCTTAGACCATCCACACCTCTCCTTTCCACTATCCTGTAAATATCTGACCCAGTAGGGTGTGCGAAGAGTGTGACTGAAGGCTTTTCTGAGGAAGCTAGGGGTGTACCTAGTCTTTGTGCAGCTGTGACAAAGGAGCATGATTCTTTTAAGCCCCATAAAATAATAGGCAAGTATGTGACTTTCTCATTTCAACCCCTTTCTTATGGCAATGTAAGCTGACGGTTGTATCACACTCCCTTTATGATGTATCAGCCCCATACATAGTTACAGTGTAAAAGCCATAATTTGCAAAGAATACACTGATTTTCCTTAAAATTTAGACTATCCCACAAAGGATTAACTTATGGAAAAGTAGAAAAGTAAGTTGGCATGGTAGGGAGAGCGCTTGATATCATTATCACAGATAGCATTTATATCATATTTTAAGTTTTACAAAGCACTTTACAACCATCATCTCATTTGATCTCCACAGCAACTCTGGGAGGTAAGTGCAATTATTATACCCATTTTTCAGTTGAGGAAACTGAGTCATACAGAGGTTAAGAACCTAGCCTGGGATCACACACACCAAATTTGAAACCAGGTCTTCTTGAGTCCAGCACTTTATCCACTGTCACCTAGCTGCCTTAGAAAGTCTCAACTTGGAGAGTCTTAAGTGAACATAGACAAGTCAAAACCTCAGTTTTCTCATCTGAAAAATGGGTATGAGATTTTTGTAGCAAGCAGGTGTGTGTGTGTGTGTAGAGCACCTTGCAAACTCTAAGGGGTTGTGAGAGGGGATGTTTGTTGTAACTATAGCTTTTAGACAGATCGTATTGCAATAGTGGACTTGGACAAGTGGGATGCTTGGAGTAATTCGGGTAGAAAAACACAGCGCTTTGCTTTTGATGGAACCCTGATTTCTAAGAGTGAAAAGGAAAAAATTCATCTAGCGTTCAGGCTGGAAATATTTGGTTTTCACTCCCCGCTCTCTTGCTCTCTTATTCCACTTTCAAGTTAATTTATAGTCACCGAGTTCACACTGAATCCCCAGCATGGATCATTAGCACAGTGGAGATGTGAGAACCTCCAAAAGACTGGGCAGAAATGTCTTTGTTTGGAAGTGAGTGTCTCGGTGAAAAGAGCAAGCTGAAATTCTGCAGGAGTTCCCACGGCTTCCCAGACGGGGCCATGAATGGACCTGGCCTTTCCAGAACCTTCCTGGGATGATGTGTCTCCTGAGGAAGCCCCTCCTAGACTCCTTTCTGTGACTGGCCCTTTCTCAGGCCCCACTGAGAGCACTCTCCCTATACAACTACAAAACGGTGATTCCTACAGGAAGGAACTTTTTTAAAATTCTTTTTCCTCTGCTAATTTCTTTTTATTCTTATGCTAGAAAATGGAGGATGAGAGAATAATCTTATGGACTGGGTCAGTGTTAACAGAAAAACTCTTAACAACAGAATCCTGGCTCAGAAAACGCCTTCTTTCCTCACTGGGGAGGTGAATTACACCAAGAATTGTCCCCGTTCTCTTCATTTTCACTGGTTTCATCGATTCATTCTTAATTTCCTGTGTTTGTTTCAGTTTTGATTTTTGAAAGCTCTCAGTAAAATCAAAATTTTCCATATCTGAGTTAAGAAATGTAAGCCTCATATTTTCCCTGCTGAATCACCACAGTGCAATAATTTGATTATTTAATTCAAATTTCACTCCTGCCACTTGGTACTAGTGTATCCCTGGTCAAGCCCCTTTAACCTCTCAGTACCTCAGTTTCCTCCTATATAAAATTAGGAGGTTGAACTCAATGGTGTCTGAGGTCCCCTCCATCTCCAAATCTAGCTTTTCCTAATGGAATATGGGATCATCTTCTGGGATGACAAAGCCTTTCCCTTGGGTTTTGAATGAATTAATGAATGAATGGGAAAGTGCTTTCCCTGTGCTTTTATTATACCAAGCACTATAATCTGAACTAAAGTTGCCTGTAGCAAAATGAAGGCAGTTCCTGTTCTTAGGATGCTCACACTTGAGTTGAGGGAGATAACCCAGAAGTGGGCGGAGGGCTGGATGTCCAAGTCTAGTGAAGGCTGGGTGGGTCTCCACGGAATTGCTACCTCAGATCTTATCGAAGCTACAGGAATATCCATCAGAAAGAAGGGGAGGGGAGAGTGGTGAGAGACAATTTACATGGAAGTTGAAATAATGAAGTTTTTACCTCTTAACCCAAATAGGGAATTTCATTGGCATTTTAGAATATTCCCTGAGCTCTGACCCTAATGTGTCTTCTCTAAAGAGGAGGAAAAATTCACCATCCCAGTCAAGTCTGTCTCTTGGCCCAGGGGAGTTAATGAGGCAGGACAAGGACTAAGTACAAAATATGGCCAGTGAAGGATTCCCTATTTCTGTCCTGCCCGCACCGGGACAAAGAGCCTGGGCAAATCTAAACTGAATGGAAACTTGGCCCAGGAGCCAGTGCCCTTTGAGCTTCTGAAATCTGTGCAGGCTTGGGGAATCAGACTCCAGTGAACTTCCCTCCCTGATGGATTCGATGCTATTTCAGGGGAAAGAACCGCAAAATCAGCAGGCAGGGTTTGTGTGGGGCTCCCAAGGCTGGGAAAACATGCTGAGATGACTGTCCCCAAGGGCCTCCCCTGGGCAAGAAGGTAACCCACCCTTGCAGGACCCAAAGGTCCATCCTTGCCATTGTACATGGCTATACATGAACCCATGCTACCGTATAATAAAATTATGTCATGTCACCAAAGAGCTCCCCCATCTGCATGGTGGTTATGCTGGTTAGGAAGGGGGTTTGACTCCCTCTACTCAGCAGATCTTGCCCTTTCCTCTCCCATCCCCCACCCTCAATTTGCTATGAAAGCTCTCTTCCTGTTTGTCCATTTCTCTTCTTCTTGCTCAGTTTTCTTTGACTTGCCTCTTTGAATGTTTAAAAGAACTTCGATGGTGTGTTGTTATTCATAATTTACTCAGGTCCTGGGAAGGTGGTTATGTAACACAAGTAATCACATCAGCCCACCTAATGAGCTTTCCCTCCAGTCCCATGGAAAGCAGATTAATAGCCCATGGATTCATTTGCAGCTCATTGGATCTCAGAAAAGTATTTCAGCCAGCAATTAATACGCAGCTGGAGAAAATAACACAAAAATGATTTTTTTAAAAAATGGTGTGAACTCTCCAGCTGAATATTTTTCCAGCACCTTGTAGTTTTCTGCCCAAATAAATTCTTTTGTGAAATGAGATGTAATCAGAATATAATGTATGAGCCTTGCTGGAGTCAGGAGCTTGGTAACTAGCCCAATCTCTCTTTTCAGTACCCTTTCTTTTTTTTAAAGAGATTAAAAAAAAAAATCTAAGCTGTAGCCTCCTCCTTCCCTGTCAATTAAACACACTTGTTACTTCAAATTAGCCACTGACCAAAATGCAAAAGTTTCTTCTTTTAGAGGTTTTTTTTTTTTCAAAAATCCTTAAATTATAAAAGATATTAAAAGATAGGACCTGTCACTGTTAAAAGGACTGTGCAAGGTCAAGCACACTAATACTTTGTTGGTGGAACTGTGAATTATTCCAGTTATCCCAGAAACTATTGGAGTTATGGGAGAAGAGTCACTAAACTGTTCTTGTTCTTTGACTCAGCAATCCCAATCTTGGTCATGCCTCCCCCAGGCAGGGCAAAGATAGAGGAAAAGTTCCCATCTCAAAAAAATTTACAGAAACATAGAAATACTCTCATGAATTATCAAGGAGAAATGAACAGAGCCCCCCCCACCCCCCTGCAAAAAAAAAGAGAACAATATATGACATACACATTGACAACCATGTAAATGAAAACAATTCTGGCAGCCAGAATTCTAACAAATTGTAATTGATTATTCTTGAGGCAGGTCTATTGACGAATGATGCTCTCTGATCTCTTGTCCAATCTACAGAGAAGTAACCTGGTAGAACTTATTTGAACAGTCACAAGCCTAAAAGGCAACCAGAATAACAGTTATTTTTGTATCATCTGTGTTGACGAATGATTACCTTGGATCTCTTGTCCAGTCTGCAGAGAAGTAACCTGGTACAACTTATTTGGACAGGCAGTCACTCTACTTAACTTTGGGGTTATGTTTTGGGAAGACTTTGCTGTTTTAGGAGAGAGGGAAAGAAATTGATCATAGGTTCACAGGATCATAGACGTGGGCTTGGAAGGGAACTGGGGAGCCAACTAGTTTAATCCCTGGTTTTACAGATGAAGAAACTGAGTCTGAAGATTAAGTGACTCACTTCCAGTCACATTGGTAATAAGTGACAAGTGCAGTTAGTAATATTATTTTATATTTCTCTTGTTTTATTAATAACTATTGTTTTCATGCCTAAGGGAAGCATCACCCATTTTTAAGGGAAATATTTGACATTAAAATTGGGTTCAGATTTTTAAAAATTCTTGTAAGAGATTTTCTTTTAATCCTGATTAGACAATAGCCTTTGATAGCAGAGCTTAAATGAGCAGATTGTCTTTTATTTTGAAGAAATACCTAATCTGTCTTGATACTTTTTGATGCTTACAAATAAAGCAACTCACTTTTTCCTTCAAATGAAATGATATACAGACCATTCCACTTACGTTCCCCCCACTTTCATCAATAACAACAGGTCTCATTCATAAAGAGGCAGTGAGATCTGGAGTCAGATCTGGGTTCCAGTCCCATCTCTGAGGCTTACTACTTGCGTGGTAGACAGTGGAGTCAATTGCTTAACCTCCCTGAGAGTTTGGCCTAGATGACCTTCAAGGCTCCCTCCAGCTATGGCTTTTTCATCCCACAGCATGTTTTAAGGTTTGGGATGTTGCTTTTGTACATTAACTCTCTGAGATAGGTAAAGGGGTAAAACTATTTGCCCAGCTTCACTCAATTTATAACAAACCAAGACCTAAACCTACATTTTTCTGTCCGTAAATCCAACTCTTTCCCCATCTGACACTGATTAGAAGACTTAAACTGAATTTGCAAGAGGATGTGGCCAAGAATGGACAAAAAGGTATAGATGGTTTATGATCTTTACCAGTGGACACTGGTACCCACCTTGATGAGATCACACATCCTTTGAAGGGCTTGGACACATCATTGATATATTAGCACTGGTACATCAGCCCATTTGGCAGATGATCTTTGGGTCAAAAAAGACTGAAATGACATAGATTCTAAACCTCCTCCAGCTCTATGGCAACATAAGGCTGTGACCGTGGTGGAATCATTTAAATTCTTCACCTCAGTTTCCTCATCAATTCAGTAGGAATGATCATATGTTCCTGACCTATGTCATAGGGATACTTTTTGAAAGTGGAAAAAAAATTAGATGGAAAGATGTTTGGAAAGCTGGAAGTGTATCAAAAACAAGTATAAGTTATTATTGTTAACATCAGAATAGCAGATGCTGAGGAATCAATTGTCTATTTTTTTTATTTGGTTGTCCATACTCATATATGTGTATGTTGTTTCCCCTCAGGTGAATATAAGCTGCTTGAGGACAGGAACTGTTTCCAGTTTTGCCCTCGCACGATACCTGGCATAGAATAGATGTCTAATCAATACTTGTCTATTGGTTAATGGATTGATCCCAGCTCCCCTTTACACAACAGAATTAGCCAAATTCACTTGTGAGACAATGTCTATTTAAGGTATAGTGTCAAAGCAGGTTTCAGGTGAAGAAGATATATTAGCTGGATATTTTAGACTTTTCCGAACATTTTCATGCAGAAGAAAATGCCTAGTACACATATTTTTCTTTTTAATATCCTATGCTGCCTCCATCCAAGCTAGCCACTAGCTTTTCCTGTCTAAAAAAATACAACAATGATGCGTGGTAGCTATTTCTTATTCTATTGTATGAATAAGGGTATATTAAGATAGAAATCTAATTTTATGAATAAGGAGATAAAACATTTTTATATATAAATAAAATTCCAGTTTTGAAGATGAATCAGCTTACTTGCCTTTCCTTCCCCAAGTAGCTGAAGATTTGATGATATAGAAGAAAGCACAATTGTGTGGGTGACCCAGAGACCTGGCATCGAATTCTGGCTCTGCCTTGAACTAGCTGTGTGACCTTAAACAAAGGAGTTTGCCTCTCTGGGTCTCTGTTTTCTCATTTGAAAAAGAGACCTAAACCCGGTGATTCTCCTACTCTCTGCCTTCTGGTACTTTTTTTTTAAATTGTATATTTCTCCTTTGTTGTTTCTAGTTGTTCTGAAAAATAAGAGGTGGGTTCATTGTTCCTAATGCAACCAACATTTATATGATGGAAGAAGATAAAAGCAGAAAATGTGAATATATCTCTCTGATTTTTTTTAATCTGAAAAAGCAACAAATTGCATTTAAAAAGCAATGCAGCAAGAATGTGGAGATTTAGGTCTTGCCACTCAGCCACTGACCATAGGTGTTCAGTCACTCGGGCTCAGTTTCCTTTTCTGTAAATGGAGGCAGTTGGATTAGTTCATCTACCAAGCCACTTTCAGCTTTATCTCAGATATTTGCTGGCAACAACCCTTCAATTAGAGATGGTAAAGCTCATTTATTGAAAAAGCACACATGCTTTCAGGATATAATTACAGCAAGATACATGGCACAGCTCAGTCTCTGCTATGTTTATCATAAAATAGGCGAAGGTTGGTGAATTAGTTTCGTGAAATGCCGAGATTTTTCTTATTTCTTTTTTAAGGAATTTAGCTGTTTTTCTTAATGTAACGATCTCGAAGCACTTATAGAGCATCTGTTGGGGTAGGTTGTAAAACAAGTTGATCTTTGTGAACTGAAACATCTATGGCACAGAAAAGTTGATTGATATTTTGCCCAAGATCACCTTAGATGCCAAAGGAACTCTTTTAAACTGAAAATGAGACCGCCAAAAGAAGCCATCTTTATCTATGTCTGGGTGTAAACTGTAAGAAAATGACAGATGTGGGTGTTGGGTTTTTTTTTTTCTGTTTTCAGTCATTCAGGCATTTTTTTGTCTCTCCCTCCCACTTCCTTTAACCCTCACTGGAAAAACAAAGAGAAAAGCCAGGCCCTTGTACTATGTAAGCATAGTCAGTGTATCATGCCACTTTACCTTCAGTAGAGGTGAGACACACAAGCTTTTACAAATTGTTTGTCTCACTGCTCTGCCTATGCTCTTGGGCCAATGGAGGCGAGGTGCTTGGACCAGAGGCTAGGGAGATCAGGCAGGACCCCCTGTTCCCAGGTGGGAGGCCTGAGGTGGTGGACAGAACACTGGGCTTTGGGTCATAAAAGTGGAATTTGAGACCTTCATAGATGTGTCACCTTGGACAAGCCATTCAATTTCAGTTGAGCCTCAGTGCTCATCTCTACAATGGGTCTTATGATAGCCAGTATTTAAAGTTTCCAAAGCCCTTTATATGTCACCTCCTGTGATCCTTCTAGCGGCCCTGAGAGATGAATGTGTTAGTATTCTCATTTTACAGTTAAAAAGACCAAGGCTTAACCATTTGAAGTGACTTATCCAAAGGTAATAAGGAAACTTAGCTTCCAAAGCCAAATCCAATCCTTGTTTCTCAGCATTTTTATTGTTTATTCATTCACTCATTAAACAAGCATTTATTCAACACTTACTGTTTACCAGGCCCTCTGCCAGATACAAAAAGATGAGCCCTAACCTTAAGGGACTTGTACGCCTGACTTGATTTTCTAGACAGAGCAAGCATAAAAGAAGTTTAGGATGAAGGAAGAGGTGGGGGCAGTCCAGTATTGGGGTTGAATGGAGATAAGGAGCCCCAGAGATGGGAGGATTCTTTCTATCTTTCCCATCTAATCTTGTAGAAAAATGGACATGGATCCAATACATAAAGAAGCCAAGCTAGAGCCTTGGAAGGACCTTAGGAGTCAGCTAGTCCAGTCCATACTTGAGAGACTCCCCTTACCCCCATAACAGACTTGGCCGGTGTCAGTACAGCCTAGGCTTGAAGACCTCCGAGGACCTCTCAGGGAAGCCCATTCCATTTTCTTTGTTTGTTTTTCATTCATTTTTCAGTCACATCTGACTCTTCATGACCCCATTTGGGGTTTTCTTGGCAAAGATAGTTTCCCATTTCCTTCTCCAGCTCATTTTATAGATGAGGAAGCAGACAGACTGGATGGAGTGACCTGTCCAAGGCCCCTCAGCTAGTAAGAGCCTAAACCCAGATTTGAACTCACAAAGATGAGCCTTCCTGACTCCTGGCCCCATGCTCTGTGCACCATGGCACCACCTAGTTGCCCTAATTCCATCTTTGGATGACTCTAATTGTTAGGAAGGATTTTTTTTAATCATTAAGGATTAAGGACATACTTGTTTTTGATTTCCACTAATCATGTTTCTGATCTCTGGGGCCAAAAAGAATGGGGCTAATTCCTTCTCTATGTGACAGCCCTTCAAGTAGATGAAGACAACTGCCATGTGCCCCCATTTCTTCTCTACCTCAGACCCAACAGGTTTACTTCCTTCCATCAGACCTCATATGACAACAACTCAAGACCCTTTACTAATGCTATTGCTTCCTCTGAACACTCTCTAGGCCATTCAGATCCTTCCTTAATATCCAGAAGTTGGCACAGTGCTCTAGACAAGGTTTGATGATGGTGGAAGACAGAGGGTTCGTCACTTTCTTATTACTGGAAACTCGGCCTTTCAACCACTATTGTGGTCATTGTAACTCGTCTCACTGATGACTAACTTGGAGGATGAGCATGGGCAGAGTTCTGCCTCATCCTATTTAGGGTAAAGTTCTTTTGATTTTCAAGACTCCTAGAAAATACATTAATTACCATCATTTGTAAGGTGTACGCCATCTCTGGCCAGGATCCTGTCATCTCTTGTCTAAATCTGTGTTCCCAAAGTCCAAATACCATTCCTGTTCATTTCTCAAATCAGTTTTTTCTCTTTTGTGCCTTAAATGGTCAACAGTGAGGAAAAATACACCTCATGTTGTGTGAGACTTCATAATTGTTGGAAATACTGTTGATGTTCTGCCTGACGTTCTCATCTGTGCCCACATGGATCATCCAAAGTGGAGAGCTGTCCTCCATTTTGAAATGGATGTTTTGGAAGACTGTGTGTTTTGTTTTGGATATTTACCCCAGGAAGGGAGGAGGTGTCATTGTTGTCATCCAGACAACAGAGTGTTCTCTCAGGAAATCAGCAGTAACAACTGTTACTACCACTACCACTATTGCTACTTCTTTTACAACTACTACCACCACATCACCACTACTACTTCTACTACTACCACTACCACACTACACCTCCAATACTACCACTACTACAACTACCATTACTACCACTGCTACTACCATCACCATTCTATGAGAGTTTCATTCCATAATATAGACCCTTAGAATCATCAATTCAGAGTTGGAAGGTACCTCAGAAATCATCTATCTACTCCAACCCCTTCATTTTACAGAAGAAGAAACTAGGGAAATTAAATGACTTACACAAGGTCATAAGCATCAAGGTTGGATTGGAACCCAAGTTCTTTTGACTCTAGAACTGGTGTTGTTTCCTCTGAACCATGGTTTTACCCTTTGTGTCATTGTGATCTCTTTCATTTTATAGAAGAGTAGGCAACAAGCTGAGAAATTGGCTAAGAAATTTATGACCAAGAAGGTTGGTGTCATGGAACTGAGTCACCATATTGGAAGTAGCTATAAAACTGAATCAGTCAGTCCCCTGTTCAAGTTAATCATTTAGAAAATTCTGTAAAAAAAAAAAAAACCAAAACCAAACACATAGGGAAGAATCAGAGATATTGGAGCAGGAAGGAAGTTTATGTTCTATCTGGTCCAACTTATTTTTATTTTACAGATGAGGAAACTGAGGCTTAGAGAGATCTTGCCTAATTGGTAGCAGAACCAGGACAAGAACCCAGGTCTCCTGATTTCCAGCTCATTGTTCTTCTTGGTATATCCTTTAATCTATCTGTGGTTCAGTGGACTCTTTGTAGTTAAAGGTTTCAAAATCCAGGTCCTGCTTAATACCTTGGTGAATTTGGGAACATTACTTTCCTCCTGTGGGCCTCAGTTTCCTCCTCTTTAGATGAGAGGGTTGTACTAGATGACCCCTGAGGCCCCTTCCAGTACTAAATCTATGATTCGGTGCTCCTGTGACCAGCCCAAGTTTGGGCTTTATGGCGATAGCCTTCAGGAAGCCAGCATCACCTCCACACCCCCTTGAGGTATCTGAGTGCAGTTTGCTTTCATGGCGGGAGGAACCGAAGAGAGCTGAAATAATTCTGCCCTCGTCTTTTCTTCTTCCACAGTACCAGTGAGAGCCTACATATTTATGAGCATGGTACATTTTTAACATGCAAAAGTGGTGCAAAGTCTATCCTTCTCATGTAAAGTATATTTTGGTAATGGACTTCTAAAAAAAACTTGTAACAGAAAATCCTATGGGCAGTGCCTAGGGCTGGTGCTCATTTAATTATCTCTGGGATTCCACTGCTGTGTCCTGAATGTAGGATACCTTGGTGGCTTTATTGTTGCTATAAAGGGATCTGTTTTAAAAAGTTGAGGAAATTTTGGGATTTTCCAAAGGACTTGCCACCATCTTGAAATATCAACTAAATGGGACCCTAATTCCCCTTTGCAAAATGTGCAAGTGAAGGCAAAAGTGCTTTTATGGATTATAGGCTTGGTTAGTCATCTGACAGACAGTTTTAATGGCATTAGGGAGACATGCAACCAAACATGCTGACCTAATTTTCCTTTCTTCTCTTTCTATGGTAACCAGCAAATGCATGTTATTACGAAGCTACTTGGAAAGTCAAATTTTGCCCAAAAAGGAACTAATTAGTCTTTTTAGTCGAGGTGTAGGCTGGAGAATTGTCTAAAGACCATTGAACTGGAGCATCTGTCCAACAGGAAATAGGGATAGGTTTTTACATTACTACCTTGCCTTCTCTTCTCATCTGACCAAGTTCAACAAGAGACCCAGATTCCTAAATGATTTACTAGAAATTGGTTTCATTCTGTAAAGGAAAAAAAATGAAAGAACTATTAAAATCCACAGACTTAACAAATTGCTCTGGAGAAAATGGTCTTCCTCCCTCTGCATTGTGAAGTGTGTCAGCCTTTTATGACTTTGTAAATAAAATGGGGAATCGCATTCTTTGGGGAAGTTTTCTAGTTTTGTATTGTTTCGCAACATAGTAGAATGTTCTACTTTTCATAAAGTCTAAGCTCTAGACAATCAAAGGTGATCACAATCTAGAATGCTGAGGCTATTATAGCCTTCCTCCTTTCACACCAAAACAAAACACACACACACACACACACACACACACACACACATACACACACACACACACACACACACACACATTTCCAGACATGGAGCATCCCAGTTCATCTCAGGATAAAATGCCTAAAATTCCTGAGATGTCAGAAAACTAGCCAAGAAGATGAAAGTCAGAATGCCTTGGGTTTGGCTGGGGATGGAGGGATTAGGAAGAGGAAGAAAGTATGGAAAAGATCCGGGAGACTTAGTTTGAGAAGACTCAGGCCATTTTCCATGTTTGGTTGTTAGCTTTCTGGCATCCAGAAGGTCTCTTGGGGCAGAGAGTTCACCCACTTAATAAGGAAATGGTGAGAGCTGAAGCAAGGGACAACCTCCTTCTCTGAAGAGTCCCACTTTTTCCCACTATTCATCAGTCTTGCTTATAGTGATTGAGGTCCCAAAGTGGCATCTTAACACCTGGGTTGCTTGCCCATGATCCAAACTTGCAAGGAGAACGATTACTAGTATGTGATGTTTTTTTTTAAAATGACAGTTGATTCCAAGGCAATATTGAGAGGGGAAGCATGTGTAATGAAGTGTCCTGACCTGTGGTCACCCTTGCAGCAAGTAAGGGATTGGTAACAGAGATGATGAGTTTGTCCCTTTCAGACTTTGAGTCTGTTGGAAGCTTATAAATGGCACGAAACTTTGAGTGGCTCATTTGCCATCTGAAAAGGTCAAGAGACTATTCAGTAAGATAGGCAGGCATGAGAAAAAAGAGGGACAGCTTTTAAAAATTGGAAGAGTCAACCTTGCCAAGAAATTCTAGCAGTCAGGTCTTCAAGATGAACATCTGATGCCTGCCCAAGACCCCTGCTTGTGTTTGGGTGAAGTGTTACAATTGGAGGGGGATAGGTAGAGAGGAAAAAGAAAAGAAAGATGGAAAGGAAAGGAGCAGTAATAGGCTATATTTGTGTAATTGCATTTTAAGGTTACCAATATTCTCTAAAAACATTATCTAATGTGATCCTTAAAATGGCCTGTGAGGTAGATGATATTATTTATATTGCTTGTTCATAGATGAAGACTTTTCTAGGAATCCACAGTGTCTAAATTGGATTAGAAGCCAGGTCTTTCTTATTCCAAATATAGCCTTCTTTTTACTATACCACGCTAAGGAAAGAAGGGAGAGAAGTTAGGAGGAAAGAAAGAAGGAAGGGGGTGGAACAGAAGGAAGAAAATAAAAAGGAAAGAAAAGGGGGAGGGTGGAAAGAATATGGCGAGAGAGGGAAGGAAGGAGAAAGGGAGAAAAGGAGAGAAGAAAGGAAGGAATAAACTGAATGTCAGGAGGGAGGGAAGGAGAAAAAAGAGAAGAAAGGAAGGAATGAAAGAAACAGAGGAAGAAAGAAGGAAGGAGAAAGAAAAGAAGGGAGAGAAAGAGGGAAGAGGAAAGGGAGAGAGAGAAGAAGAAGGAAAGAAAAAGAGGAAAGGCAATAGGCTGCATCCAGCAGAGGGAAAGGAGCCCCAAGATTGATCCTGCAGCCCTTTCATGGAGTTCCCTTTGGAGGATGAGGGGGGAAATCGACAGCCTGGACCCTGCGTGGAGCTGGGGATGGGGAGGAGGCAGGGGTTCATGATGAGGGTCCTGGGAGCCGTGCGTATGGGTGTTTCCAGGTAACTCGATGGAGCCAGGCAGGAGGTGCGTGCACAGCGAGGGTTATCATTACATAGGCTGCTGTCATGGCCGTCAGGAGAACAAAAGCCGGAAAGATAACGTGCCCTGGGTTTTTTTAATGTATATTTTTTCGCTAAACCTTTCTTCCCTTCACCCACAGACCCCCACCCACCCACCCACTCACCCATCCTCTTCCCCCATCTCAGGAGCAAACTGGAGCAGATGCCAAACTGGGGAGGAAACCCAGTAAAAGTATCCAAGAGGCGGCAGCGATTGCTCTTCCAATGCCAGTTCCCTCCATCTTCGCAGGTTTCGCCTTTGTCGAGGGAGGTGGACGTTGACTGGACGTTGCCAAGTTTTAACAAAAAGAATAAGCTCTTTACCTAGAACAGGGCAGGATAAAGGAGTAACTTGTTCTCCTGATGTGCCATGACCATGCCTCTCACCATCTCCGTGTTGGGGAGTGCCTTTTCACAGAATTTCCATGTGGTGTCTCATTTGCTCTAATCCGGTCCTGCTGGATTCCTCATCTCAATTCTCAGGTCCACCCAGGAAGAGCCAAGGAGCCAGCTACTCCTAGGAGAACATATAATCTTAATTCATTTCCCCTAATGGGGAGGTCCCCAATTTATTTTTGCCAGTTATAACTTAGAGATCAGATCCCACAAATTTAACAAAAGCTCCCGGTTTTATGGTGGGAGAAGACTGGAGGGTCCTTCCAAGTTGGATGCTGATGGATATCCACTCTTTTGTTTGTGATGAGTCCAGTTGTGAGAATGTTGGTTGGGGGGTATTAAGCCCAAGAGAAATGACCAACACAGTTGCAGACCACATTGCAGTCTGTGAGTCATTGAGATAGTTCCTGTTTTGAACTCCAGATACTTAGGACTCATGGCTTCTTAACCTCTCAGCCTCAGTTTCCTCAGCTGCAAAGTTAGGAGCTCAGATTTGATGGTGTCCAAGGTTCCTTCCACTTTAAAATCTATGATCGTATGACTAGTTCTCCTCTACTTCTTTGATGGGCCAGGACAGATTACTTTATGTGAGCACACACACTTTGTGATTCCAGCTTTCTGAAATGGAATTCCTTTTCCCATTCTCAGGTGGAATCTGCGTGCTTCTCATGTCTCTTATCTTCTACAGTGTCTCACACACTCACACTCCGACCTTTACAGCCAGACTTAACCTTTCACCCATAGTCTTTGCTCCTCACCAATGCCCTGCACTCTCAGACCTTGAGCCCTGACCTTGACACTGACTCTGTTCCATTCCGATGCAGCATTAGGAGCAGTCATGGCTTCTGTGCTCTCACCAACAGCCAGAGAGCCCAGCCAGGAGGGCATCACAGGTGGTGATCATGGTCAGAAAATCTATTCCGATTCTTAAACTAGGTGATGAGAAGGGGTAAGACTGAGCTTCTCAGGATACAAGGACTCATGTCCCAGACCATCTTAGATCGTGGGCTGAATAATTCATCGTAATAATAGCGATAAACATTTATATAGCTAGAGCTCACAGTGTTCCAAAGGCTACACTAAGCACCTTACAAATGTTATCTCGGTTGATCCTCACTACAACTTAGGGAGAGGATATAATTATCCTCATTTTACAGATGAGGCAACTGAGACAGAGGTTAGGTGACTTGCCCAGAGCCACATAGTTTAATAGCCAGTATCTGAGGCTGGGTCTGAACCTCAGGACTTCCTCACACCAGGTCCCGTGCTCTGTGCACTGGGGCACCACCTAGCTGTCTTTAATGGTAATACACTGGACCGAACTTGAATCAATAGATCTACATTTGAGACATGATCCTACCCCTTGTAGGGTCCTGTGAGCCACCAAATCTTACAGCTTCATCCTTAGTCTGTACCCTAAGATACCATGTGTCTTACCCTTTGGATTACCTTCAGTTTTAATTCTTCACAAATATATTTCCAGAAAAAAATAGTCCTGTTAAAAAAGATAGGCCTTTGTTTCAATGAGAGATTTGGGGTCATTCAAAACACTGTAATTTCTCAAGGGCCATCATATTCACCTTCCTTCTTTGGTTTCACTTTGGAGCTACTCCCATGTCTGGGTTACATTGTCTGTCCCAGGCCAATTCACCGATGGACCAGTTCCCTAGGTCCTCCATGCAGATTCATATTCTAGTTGGTGTATGAGACCTTTTTTGTCACCTCCTGAATTCAGCAAATAACTGGGCCTGTTTCCCTTTATTCCCGTAAAGTCATAGTGAGTACCCTGGATTCTGGGCATGCTACAGATGGCCAGTTCAGTGTGTTCATCCTTCGTTGCAGAAGAAGACCATGCTGTCAGAGAAATGATGACATGACTTGCACTTGACTTTGTTTTGAGTGAGGGAGGGCTGTGCAGGTCATCAGCCTCACTTCTCCTCTAGAGCCATCTGAATCCAGTCACCAGATATTCATCAGGATGACTGGAGATAACCCAGGATGAGGCAATTGGGATTAAGTGACTTGCCCAAGGTCACACAGCTAGTGAGTGTCAAGTGTCTGAGGTGAAATTTGAACTCAGGTTCTCCTGACTCCTGCACTGGTGCTCTATCCACTGCACCACCTAGCTGCCCTGGCTAGTTCAGTAAACATTTATTAAATGCCTACAGCATGCCCATCTTTGTCTTCATTGAGCTTCTATTCTACTGGGCATGTAAACAGCAAAATTAGTCTAAAGTAGCAAAAGAATGATTTACAAAGGTGAAGAAACACCAAGAGTTGAACCATCCCCAACCTTCTGTGGGGATTTGGTCTAGGAAGTAGACTTTAGACTGTCTTTTCTCTGTCTGAAACCAACTATGTCAATTACCACATTTTGAAAAGTTGGTGGATGGTCTGGAGTCTTTATTTTGGGGAGAAAGAGGAGAAGGATCATCGAGAAACGACTTAATTTCCTTGAGATTATGTACTAAGGGAGCAAGTGCAGAAATCTGGATTGAGTTTCATTGGGACAAATAGACTCTGTGGTCCCAAAGAATCTTAAAAGCTCCATTGTTTGGGGCCCACGACATACTCACATACTCAGGCTAGCTCAGGGTTTGGGAGGAGGGGCAAGGGGGGAAGATTTTGTGCTGTTTAGTTTTAGTGAAATGTTTAAGGCTGAAATAATGGCCCTCCACAGCCTCCGACATGATTTATCCTTATTTTATGTCAATTTCCTTGAAGTGTGTAATGTCTCGGTGTTCTGCTGAGGGAGGCCTGTGAAATGCGCCCAGTAGGATTTGGATTATAATTTACATCCCGAAAGTCTACACATTCCATAATTATGGTGTGGTATGAATTAGTAGAGTAATATTGAATATCTCTAAACCCCTTATTATGGCTTCTCACTTGAAATATGTTTTCAATATACATTTATTCAGCAGTGCTTAACATGGCAAGTCATAAACACATGCTTTTTAAATCATGTGGCTACATTTTCTTCCTGCTTAACTGTAAGACCAGATGTTATTACCAGTGGATCAGGGAGAGAATGAAAAAAAAAAGAAAGGAAAAGAAAGAAAGGGGGAAAGAAAGGAAGGAAGAAAAGGACAAGCTGGCAGACAGTAAATGGTTAAAAGAAATAAAAACAGATGAAGAAATGCCCCCTGCTGTGTGATCTTGTGTGTCCAGTGAAGAAAGAGCTTTGGGGGCCCCTTTCTGGCATTACTGATGATTATTTATTTATATTATTTTCCTAGTCCTTGCTTCCCCAGAGCAGAATGTGTTTGAAATACAGCCATGCACTAAGGGAAAGACTTTACCAAGTGATTTGTTTAGAAGACATTTCTGGCAGAGAGCCAGGTAAAGAAAGGAAGGAGCCAGGACTACAAATTATTAAGAATATGGTCCAAGTCCCTAGGAGACTCCCAAGAACTGAGTAGAGAGTGAGAATTTAAGTCATTTCTTTAATGAGTGACCAGCTGCGGGCAATGGAGCTCTTCTTGAGAAAGTCATCTATGTTTTGGGGGGCCACTTAAACACTAGGATATTTGCCATTGCGCAACTCATTTGATTTTTCAAGACTCGAGTCAGCATATTTCCTTCCAAATACTAGGCATCAAACAAACTGACACCTTCTGGATAGTGATGTATAGACGATGGCCTCATGGGCCTAAGAGCTAGGTTTCCTGTAGGTATTGTTGAGTGCTCTTTCTTACTTGATTTTACATTTTCTTAAAAAAAAAAACTTAGCTCTTTAATCAAAGAGCTGGGCATGCTCTCCAGAGCTCCTCCTACCCCTGACCCTTCAGTCTTCACTCGCTTCTCATTTTCTTACTCTACTTTCTATAGTCTCCCCCACAGCAATTTTCCTTTTAGTTTTATCTATATTGTGTGTCTCTATCAGTACCCTAGTACTCTCCAAACATTAGGTACTTAATAAATGCTAACTGACTTGGATTTAGATTGAATTAAGCAGGGATAGAACTAGAATGAGCACCCAAGCACTTACTTCTTTTGGATATGATGTTTTTATAAATGGGGATCACGTATTAAGCAGGTCCCCCAAAGAATAAAATTCTGATTACTTGTCCATTGTTTCCAGATGACACTTATACTATTCTATTCATGTGTTTGAACATGAAAGAAGTCACAAGGCAAGGGAAAATGAGGTGAATTTATTGAGAAATTAATTTCTAGTTCTCTATTGAGGAGTTTATAGATACTGATTTGAAAGTATCAGATAAGCACAGTATCAAAATGCCCATTACTATAAAGAAGCAAATGTTATATTTAAATAATATGCATGGTATAGAGCATGATTTAAAGAAATATAACCGCTGAGGTACAATCAGTATCTTTGTTGACTATGTTTGAACAGTTCTTATCACTGCTTAATTCAAAGTGCCTTCAAATGTGCACCTTTCTGCCTTATCTGGAACTTAATCTGGGACGTAGCCCGTTTGCATCAATAGTATTTTCAGATTCCTTTCATTTGCCTTAATCATTTAGGGTCTCTCTGATTCTCTGTGGTTCATTCATTTGCTCTCACCTATTTTTGGAATCTGGACATACGATTTGGTTTCACTTTTACTTCACTTAGAATTAAACACTCAGTAGCATCTTTGGCCACAAACATTTTCTACCCCACTTCAGTAATCTGATCATTCAGATTTCCTATATCTTTTTTCTTCCCTTGTTAGAGAGAGAAAAATAGCAGGAAGATCACACCCAGATATAGACTTTGAATCACTGGGATACTTCACTTATCTGATTAACTCACTCACAGCTTTTATCCTCTCATCAGGTCACTAGCAATTTGTCCATAATTTTCCCCTTCTCAATGGCTAAAATATTCTTTCAGGCAATAAATATGGGATGAGGATCTTCCTTCCTTCACCCTCTTAGTCCCTTGGCCTTTTAAAAAAAAATATTCTGAATTTAACAAACATCAAATAAAATGAACATTTCCATATACTTTTTGCAAAAAATTTTTAAATCAACTTTAAGGAGCACTTGGTTTTGTTTTGTTTTTTATGAACAAGACATTTTACTCCACAGTTATCATTTAATAAATTACCTAGCAATATTTAATGAGTTATTCTACAACAGTAACAAAAATCATTTATTAAAGATCCATTTATACTGAGCCCCTCACTGGAAACCTTGAAAGGAGGTTGGCTTTCTTTGAAAATGCCTGAATGACCCCCCAGGGCCAAACTGACTCACTCAGTAGACTTGGCACAATGGGCTCAACACCAGAACCCTTTTCTTCCGCTTGAAGACTTGCTACTAACCATAAACATCAGTTTATTGAGAGAAAGAATAAAAACGAATTGGGTTTCATAAATGAGTTCAGGTCTTTTTTTTTTTAAGTTGTATGACAGAGTAAGGACTACGGTTTTGAATTCACATGAGTGGGAGAGGAGATAACTTTAGGACTCCTAGGTTCAATTTGGTCATTTTTCTTGAACACCTAATCCTAACTGTAAATAAATAGAAGACCATCCAGTCCAAGGGACCTCAAAGTGTGTCCTAGGACCTCCTGAGAGTCCCCATGGCCCTTTTCAGAGGGTCCAAGGAAATCAAAACTATTTTCATAATAAGGTGTTTTAGTTTTTAATGTAATTAAATATCATTAGTTATCATAATAAAAGATCTTGGGATGGGGGTGATCCTCAGTAATTTTTAAGAGTGTAAAGGGATCTTAATACTAAAAAGTTTGAGAACTACTAATCTAGTCCAGCCTCTTTATTTTTACGGAAAAGGAAGCTGAGACCCAGAGAACCTAGTCACTAAAACATCTATTAAGCCCTTATTATATTCCTGGTATCTAAATGCTGGAGACACAAGAAAAGGAGGGGCAAAAGCAACCTAAGAATCTTTCCAAAGTCAATACTGATAGGGGAGGATTCAAACCCAATTCATTCATTCATTCATTCATTCATTTATTCATTCAACATATATTAAGAGCCTACTACATACAAAGCATTGTTTAATGTGTTGGAATATGTAAAGTTGAGATAAAACAATGGAACTTCCTGTCCAGTAAAAGATATAACCACAAGTAAGAATAGTTGGGAAATTTGCCTATCAGCATTAGATTCTCCCAACACAAGTGCAGTAAGGTTCAAGGGACAAAATCATTTTAAACCAAGGTGTTCAGGAGAAGCTTCATGGAGATAAGTTCTTGGGAAATTTGTTATTTTTTGTTTTTATTGTTGAAAGAGATGCTTAGGTACCCAGCAGTGCAGTGACCTTTTACAAGACCATTCTCAAAATCTAACTTCTTCATTCCGAATAGCTGGAAGAAATTGGGATGCACCATGGGACATTCAAACATGTTCATACGGTTCTGCTTTTGGGTGGTCTCACGTGTCCCTGCATTCCCTTTGAAAACCACTACCCTAGATGCTCATAGTAACAAACCAACCTACAGAATTTGAAGACATCTAGTCACATTGCCCAGACTTCACTGTCTTGTGACTCTCCTGTGCGAGAGGGCTACACTGGAGGGACCCTAGACCCCTCATTTGCCATCCACACCCAACACACCCCCCCTCATCATCCCAGTTGGCCATTTTTGTTTCATAATGGAAGTCAGGAAGAAGTGGGTCAGTTAATCCAAGTAGAAAGTGTTATTTTATTGAATTAACTCTGTGTGAACCACTGCATCTATACTCGGCAGTCACGAAGTCCCTGGTGGGCAGTGAGCCTTCCCACAGAATATTCAGAGAGCTCTAAGTAATCCCTTTAATTTTAATCAGCAATAAAAAGAGCTTTTAAAAAAAAAAGATGCAGGTGTTGCCTGGCAACCAGTATCTGTAGATCTGGCTTATTCTTCCTCAACTACCAAGTCAGGTTACTGTCTCTTTTCAAAAGTATTTTATGTAAGAAAACAAACGGATGCCATGTAAAGGACAGACACATCACAGGAAGGCATAGAAACTCCTTCCCAAGTTGTAGCTCTCCTTATCTAATAATCTAATGCAACTCATTAGTTAAGCTAGTAAATACAATTAAAATATTCAAATTTAAAACTTCACCAAGACTTTTGGGAAACCCTGTATTTGAAAACAATGATAATGGTACCCACCTCAAGACAACTTTTTTATTTGTATACCCAGTGCTTGGCACATAGTAAGAGTCAAGGAAATGTTTTTTCAGTTGCTCGTTCATTCATCCTGCTGCTCATCCCTAGTTCTGTACATTCTTGTTTGAGTCTGAGTCACCTAAACGTTCCTGGACACATTCGAGTTGTTCGAGGGTCCCCCAGTCAGAGCAGGACTGAACTCATTACAGGAGATGAGATTCGAAGCACAATCTCTTTTTTACTTCATTCAGTTATTCGGGCTAGATGCCTTTTTTTCTTGTAATTTTTTTAAAATTTTAAATAAATCCAAACTAAGAAAAAAACTTAAATATGAAAACTTAAATATACAAAATAAGAAAAGAAAAAAAAGCATTGCCTTGTGTACAGCGGAACATGAGAGAAGATTCAAAATATACAGCAACAAATTTCCATGTCAAGAAAGCCTATATAATTAATACTACACATTGTGTTTAGAGCCATCCATCTTTTCTTTGTTTCCTTATAAGTTTTCTTCTGTTCTCTGCTGTGCACTTTTTATTTTATTCTTTTCCCCCCCTTTGCCCTGAGGGCTACAATCAAGTGTGGACATATATGTGTGCATACATATATATATACACATACATACCTGTGTGTATATATGTGTGTATGTATATATGCACACATATACATATAGACATATGTACATACACACGTGCATATATACATAGACATACACACCCAAGATTTACACATATAACTGTACACTTACATATGCATGCACTTCGATATCGATAATCATATTCATATATAGACACATCCATTCTTAAGCACATATATAAGACCATAAGCTCTTCTCTTTCAAAGTGTTGGCTCACTTGGAACTTGTCACCCCCTAAAACCAGGAGCATAATCCAAGTCACTCAGTCAGCTAGCTTTTACTGAATGCCTGCTTAGTTAATGTACCAGGTCCTGTGCTGGGCTCTGCCTCCCGCCTTCAAAGAGCTTCCTCATTGAGCTCCTTGCTTCCCAGCCAAAATCCCACCTTTTGCAGGAAACTTCCCCAACCCCACCCAATTCCAGTGCTCTCCATCTCTCAATTATTTCCTATTTATGCTGTCTATAGTTTACTTTGTTTCAGTTTGCTTGTATGTCTCCTCCTCTAGCTTGTAAGCTACTTGAGGGCAGGGACTAGCTTTGGACTCTTTGTATCCTCAGCACTTAGCCCTGTGCCTGAGGTGCAGTAAGCACTTACTAAATGTCTATTGATGGAGGTGACCACAGGGATGTACATACACTGTCCCGGTAGATTCAGAAGAAACACAAAATAAATTTGAAGTAGTTTGGGGAGGAAGGGCACAGGCGACTCTGGGGGTCAGGGCTCCATGGAGAAGGTGGTGTTTGAGCTGAGTCTTGAAGGAAGAGGCATTCTAGAAGACAGAGGGAAAAGGAGTAAATTCCAGGCTGCAGGGAGGACCAGTGCAAAGACAGGGACCAAGGTAGAATTTCCTCTACTAGGGACTTAAGAGAAGGAATCTTATGCATTATGTCAATCAGATTGCAGTGCTTAATAGCAGTCATGTATGAAAATCTCAGGATTGTTCAGGGTCATTAATGGAAAATGAGTCAGAATTGGTAAACATTTATTAAGTGCCTGCTATGATACAGATACAGAAAAAGGCTTGAGACCCTGTCCCCATGGAGCTCCCCATCTAAAGGGGGAGACAAATGTCAAGGGAAGTTAAAAAGTGAGGGTGGGGATGGGAAGGTTACCCATCACAGCAGGCACAAGGTTGGGAAATGTTGATTTCATCTTGCAGAAGGAGGCATTTCTGGAGATGATGAAGTCCAGGAAATGATGAGGAGAATTCCCCAGGTGTCATCCCAGGGTAATAAAGGTAATAACAGTGATTCGACCCCATGAGAGCCTCAGCTGATGCAGCCTTAGCCGCCGAGTGCCCTCTGGCTCCAGGGATCCTGACTTCATTTTCTTGGCATCTGCTTTTTCCTTCCTGACTTACTAATTAATGTCAGCCTTCCATAGCTATTTTTATTTTCGTTGTTATTTAAACTGTTGTTATGAGGTTACCATCACTTAATAGAAAGAGAATTTAATCCAGTTCAATTCATCCGACTTTTATTAAGCACCTTCTCTAAATGAGTGTAAGAATGGAAAAAGCATTTATTAAGTGCTTACTATGTGCAGAGCACTTAACTCAGCATAGGAACACAAACAGAAAAACCAGATACTCTCTGCTCTTAGGAAGAAACACCATTCCTTCCATCCATCAGTCAAAAACCATTTAAGTGCCGACTTATGGGCAGGTTTCAGTTCTGATGCATAGTACACAGTTACTAAATGTCAGATTTCAGTTGCGGGGCAAATAGAAAGATCCATTGACCATTATGATGCAGATAGTAATGGATCATCAGTAAAACTATTAGGGACTAAGTTCTCTCCTAGGCACTGTGTATACAAAGGCAGGGTGCGGTGGAAACCAACTTGTGCTCTCAACTCACCTTGAGTGAATTTGGAAGCAGGATGAATGTGTCATAATTCTACATTATTATTAAGAATTATTTGTAAGAATCTTGGCTATCCTGGACCCCTACCTGGGTGACCTTGGTTAAGTCATATCAGCTCCCAAGGTCTCATCTTCTTTATTTAAAATGAGGGAATTAGTCTAGAGAAACTCTCCCATTCTTTCCAGATGTGAACCTATGATCCTGTGACTGCCCAAAATCTTGGGAGTAGTGTGAGGGAACACAACAACAAATTTTAGGTTCTGTTCCCAGAGCTGGGTGATCCTGAGAAACCTGCTCAGTGGCCTTCTCTCCACAGTGGCAAGTGATTAACTGGGGCCGCTACATCTTTCTCTGAGTACCTCCTTGGCACCATGGACCTTGAAGGAAAGAAGACTATTTTCAATGTCTTTTCACATATTTGGGGCATTTTCCTCTGATTTCTAACACCCATAAATGAATAAATGAATGAGCAGACCAGCTTTCCTTTGCAGAGATAAGACTGCTAACTCATCATCACTAGTGAGAGCAAGTGCCTGTTTTTTTTCTAATATAATAAATTTATGTTGATCTACTCTCTGGACAACATTTCTTCTCTCATCCAGTCACCTATCTGCCCCAGGATAAAGACAATTTCTTATGACTCACTGGGCTAAGATCAAAGTTTAAATATTGTCTCATTCACTTCTTTGCCATTTATCCTCCTTGGGTCTGTTTTCTCATCTGTAAAAGTGAGGGCAGTGAAGCCTGGCCTAGGTGATCATGAGGTTGTTTCTAAGATGCCCAATTATGAGAGCATGAAACTGATCTTTCTTGCCTTTTAGCCCCACTAGCCTCAGAGACCTCCTTAAATGACTGGCTTTTTTGGTTAAGAGTTCATTGATATCAAATGAATAAGCGATACCACCTATGCTCTTTAAATGGAGAAGAAATCATTTGGATTCGTTAGACCCAGGGTACAAATGAAGGTCCTTGAGTACTCCATATTGACTTAGAAAACCACATGTTAACAATATTTATGTTTTATTGTATTTTTCTTATTTTGTTAAACATTTCCCGGTTATATTTTAGTCTGGTTCCTCTGGCACTCAGGAGCATCATGAACTGTGTGTTTGACAATTCTGTATGAGACATTTGAGCAAATGGGGAACCCAAGTGACATACTTAAAAAGAGCAGAAGCTAATATTAATCTGTAGGATGGCTGCCTGGGGTTAGAATTTCAATCTGTGGCCTTGGGACAGAGCCAAATTGACGGGCCCCACCAAGCACTGAACTTGAGATCCTGGCCTCATTGAAGTGGTATGCTAACAGACTGAGGTAAAGGGCCACAAATAGAGAACTCTTGACAGGACATCTCTTATCCAGCCCATCCAAAGGTCCCCAGCTCTCAGATCCAGTGAGAATGGGCCCATTTATGACAGTAAGGGAGGGAAATGACAGTGGAAAGAATGAAAGGGCATCTCTCCCACTTGTTTCTTCTGTCTCCCTTTCACAGAGAATGTAGGCCATCCTGATCACACAACCTTAACCAATGGGCCTCACTCTAAATGAAAGGACAGCATTAGGTGACCTCGAAGGCTGCTTCTAGCTTGAACCTTAATGATCCTATGACCTTGGTGACCACAAGCTACCAAATCCCTAAATCTGATGCTCTCCTGCCTTTTCTTCAGAATGGGCACATATTTCAAACAATTTCTGTGACTGAATTAGAATATGTCAGTTAGGCAAGCAAAAGCAGGAAGGTCAACCCTTTCATTTTCATCGATGTCTCAGAAAAGGAAGTTTTAAAAGAGTAGGCAACGGTGCAGCAACCCCATGGGTTCATGGGACTCTCTTTTCTAGGAGTAGTGCTCATAAGCATTTTGTCTTATCCACTCCTTGTAAGAAAGAAAAAACCATGTTACTAAGAGTCATTGACTTGAGTTGGATCCCACATTTGTCATTTTACTGCCTCTGTGACCTGCAGTGAGTCACGATCTCTCTAGGTCTGAGTTTCTTCATAAATGGGAGCGTAGGACCATACTAACCTATATGATTCACTGCAGATTTAGAACCGTGGCCCCAAGTCATCAGGCTAGATTTAGGTAGCCCAATAAAATTACCTTCCAATAGTATCTTAGAAAAGGACGATGAATTTGGAACTTAAAGTTTTAGGAACAATTGTTTAGTATTGTTGTTGCAACTAGGAAAGAAGACATACAGTTAAAGAGGAATAGAAAGTCATCTGGCCCTACAGGAGAAAAGAGAAGATAGAGACAAGGGAAGGGAGGGATGACAGAAGAGAGGACAGATTGGAGATAGGGAAAATTAGATTGCTTGGGGTATTGGGGTGGGGGGGAGGGGAGAAAAGGGGAGAAAATTTGGAACCCAAAAATTTGTGAAAATGAATGCAAAAAGCTAAATAAATAAATTAATTAAAAAAAAAAAAAAGAAGAAGGAAGCTGAAGAAAAAGGCACTTGGGTTCACCTGAAAGGCCACTGTGCTCCACCTGGAGAAGCGCACTTTGTGAGAACCAATGGCAAAGAACCTGAGCTGTCAGAACCAACCCCCTATGAATTCATGGAATACATTGTAAAAAACCAATAAAAAAATTTTAGGTTATGGTACAAAATAATATGCACTTTAAAAAAAAAAAAAAGAAAAAAAAAAAAAGAAAAGGACGATGGTCTGAGAACTGTGGGACCTTGTTATTAATCCTGGCTTTGTTGCCAGTTAGATGTGTGACCTCTGGCAAGGCTGAAGTCTGCCTCGGTTCCTTCATTTGTAAAATTAGAGTAGATGAACTAGAAGGTTCCTTCAACATCTCTGATTTCTACAAAGGGCACCTAAGAATAGATCTACAGAAGTCTGAGCAGCATTTTGCAAACCTGAAAGCCCTCTGTGTCTATCAGTCAGGTTTCTGTGCTGTGTTAACCATTACGATGCTTAGAGATAATTATGAGTGTAAGGAATAGATCGGGCCAAGCTTGTCCATCTTAGGAGACATTTCCTACTTGATGGCCTTGGTCCTGAATGCCACTGCACACCAGAAACCCAAACTCTCCTTTGTTCTGTCTCCTGCTGCATTTCCTGAGGTATCTTTATTCTCTTTGAGCTAAGCTATGTTTTCCATTTTTCACTATGCAATCAGTGCATCTCTTCTGGGTGCTCAGGACCTCTACATCCTGTCCAGACTGAGAAGTCAACTGGCCTCCCTCAGTTATCCACAAATCACTGAGAAGAGACCAAGGAAGATTCTCAACTTTAATCAAACTGAAGTCTCTTCTTTCTTGGACTCTGGCCTGTTGTAATGGATTCTCTATTTGCTCTCTGCTTCCCTGAACTCAAAAGTGTTTCCTCTGCTCTAGAAGGGCCTTGATGTTGCATACATTGAATAGTAATTAACTCTTACTTAAGAAGATATCTGAGGAAGAGGTTACACAATAGGGCACTTAGACACAGTATGAGCTTAATAAATGCTGATGGACTTAAACAATAGACATCAACTTGGGCCTATCTTGGTTGGGTACAAAATGTAAACCTTACTGAATTCCTTGTAATACTGGGGTTTCTTGGGTTCAGCTAACAGAGGAGGAATCATGAACCAAGGGGAGAGAAGGTAGGGAATGAGAAGGATGGATGAGCCTGGGAATCAGAAACCTAGGGCTTAGATTCTGGCTCCTCCAGTTTCTAGCTATGTGACTATGGGTTTGTAACTTCTCTGTCCTGAGCTTCTGTTTCTCATTTTTAAAATGGGGCATCATAATATACCTTTGAGAACAGGAACTGGCATCTGCCTTTCTTGGTGACCCCAGTGCTTCTCACAGGGCCTGGCATATAGTGGGTACTTAGTAAATGCTTACCACTGTGCACACAGTAAAAGCTTAATACATTCTCATTGACTAACTTGACTCAACTTGTCATCTGTTTCACATGAGATGATGCTTGAAAATCACTTTATATTGATCAATTGGTGCATAAGGATGAACATGAATGGTGGCCTTCATACTTTTGTGTGGGCCATCCGCCATGTTTGTGAAGTGCTTCCTCCTTATTTCTAATCCTAGAGTCCCTAACAGTGCTCCTTTCACACAGTCATTCATGATTCCCCCAAATATCAGCATTCTCCTTTTCTTGAAACTGTTTTGTGTCACTTCATGTATTCGTTTGTTTGCTGGTTGGATCGGTGATTGCATCTGTATAGGGAGTTCCAGGAGAGGGACTTTGTCTTCCAGTGAATATAGGTGGCCACTCTAATTTTTGCTTTGTTTATGTGTCTGTATGTGACTTTTTGGAGCTTGCTGATCTGTGTGTACTTTCTATTTGTTGTATCCTGGTAGAATGTAAAGGGCAGGGACAGTTTGATTTTTGTATGTATCCCTAGCAACTTGGCCCGTCATGGGCACTCAGTGTCCATGACCAAAGTAAAGCAGCGATCTGAATTGGTCTGCTGTTAAGAATGGAGGCCAGTGAGGCTGTTCCTCTCCCTTCATTGGGACGTCATGGCATCCTTACAGAATGAAAAGGAGCCTGGGCACTGAGAGGAACAACAGCCATGCTCTCAGATCCCTATGTCTATGCTGAAGTTTGATCCCTGTGGCCATGAGAGACAAGAATGCCTTGTGTGTTACCTTTCTTTGTGAGACTTTGTTTTCCTTTAAAGTGTTTATACTGCTGTTGGTCAGTCCTTCAGTTATGTACAACTCTACACGATCCAGTGGACAAAGGCCAAAGCTTTCTTGCCCAAGAATGGTTTATCATTTCCTTCTCCAGTGTGTCCCATGTTACAGAGGAAGAACTCAGGCAAATCCAGGTTAAGTGATTTGCCCAGGTCACATAGCTAGTAAGTGTCTGAGGCTAGATTTGAACTCAGATCTTTCTGACTCCAGGCCCTGTGCTCCAGGTACCTAGTTACCTCAGCTTATATTGAACCCCAGAGAAAAGGTGAAGAAAATATAAGCTAGCACTGTGGTGTGGAACAATCCATATACTGATTGCTTTTCTTCCTTCCTTCTTCCCTCCACCTTCTTTCTTTTTCTTTCTTTCTCCCTTTCATTTCCTTCCTTCCTTCTTTCCTTCTTCTTTCTTTAGAGAATAATCTTATAAGGCCACAGGAGACCACTTTCCTTCTATTTCAATATAATTGGTTTCCTTTGTAATGATCTGTATTTTATGCATTTCAAAGGATTAATCTGAAAAGGGATCCATAGGCTTCACCAGGGTGCCAAAAGGAGCCATGAACCCAAAAAAAGGTTAAGAATCCCTGCTTTAGAGGATAAATGTATAAGGCCACAGGAGACCCCTTTCCTTCTAAAAATGGCCTAAGAGTCAAGATTTTATCAGACAGAGTGTGGAGTTTGGTGCAATGAAACTCTCTACCCAAGTAGGTTCATTTGAGAAAAGTATGACTGTCCTGCTCCCCCTGCCTGGAGCTCTTGCTGAGCAGGTATTTGTCTGTATCTATAAATATCTATTTCAAGATAATAGTGTCTTGGTCTTATCCACTGAAGGCTTGTGTGTGTGCGTGTGTGTGTGTGTGTCTGTGTGTGTGTGTGTGTGTGTGTGTGTGTATGCGTACATACATACCAGTTTCAGCACAGACAGTGCCATGGGTCTGGAATGCCCACAGGGCTAGAACCCTGAGAAAGCACATGGTTTCCAGAAGATGAAACTGTCTTTTGTTGGGAATCGTCTGGTAAAATATTTCTTTTTTTTTCCCCTAGAAAAAAAGTTGATGCATTTGAGTTGGACTGGGTCGAGATACGATAAGAGAGGAGGGCAAGAGAGGATGTTCTCAGGTAGAAGGAGCAACATGAACAAAAAGCACTGAGGGGAGGGGAAGTCACAAGCTTTTTCCAGATTTAGAGAGTCATCCTTCTTGGCCAGAGTGCTCACTGTGTGATGGGCAGTCACACAAGGAGAGGCTACAAAAGTGATCTGGTCCCAATCAGAAAGGGCTTTGAATACCAGACCAAGGGATTTTCATTTTTCACTTAAACATGATGCCAGAGGCAAAAGGTAGAAAAATTAGAAAGCTTCAAGGAGGCTTCATCTTGAACATTTTCAAGCTTTATTTCTGTTATTCAGAAGGGTCTTTGGTGTTTCATTCAGCCTTATTCTTTAGTTACAGTATAGTCCAGATAACAGATTGTGTCTGCTAAGGACAAGCTTGAGACCTCAGAGGTGATCAGTTCCAGACCCATCATTTTACACATGAGAAAGTGGTGAGTTAAGAAAGATTCAGTGATGTTCCCAGAACCATACGGCTAGTAAGTATAGGAGTCAGGATTTGAATTCAAATCTTCACTCCAAGTTCAGAACTCCATTTACTGTACTGTCTAGCTATCTTATGTCCAAGACCCTTGGTAATGAATTCTTTGGCCACGGAAACCCATGAAACTCATAACAATATTAAATGGTCTTCCTTTCCCTGTGACCCATTTGCCTTTTTGAGTCATGGTAGACTCATGAGAAAGGAGGCAGAAGTTGCTAATCATTGCCCAGTTTATGGACTATCGAGAAACACTCATTTAGCTTTTGGTATTCTAAGGGTGAGATCCTTGTTTGGTGATCAAGGAGTAGAAGAAAGTAAGTCAGACCCATCTTGAAATTCTTTCTGTTAATGAAACAAGAAGGTATTAAAAAATAGGTGCTAAATGGAAAGATGGCTAACATATTCTCCTTGGAAAGGAGAGGAAAGGAAATGAAGGAACTGACAGATTTTATTGTGTGTCTGATGGTAACAAGGAACATCATTTAATGGAACTCTTGTTCATCATGTATTATGGTGCTTGTGCTAAGTGAAAAGCTGAGGAAGATAGCTATAGCTTATGTGCCAACATCTTTTGCAAAGGATGAAGTATAGAGAAATTCCACAAGAGACTCAATAAGACCAGAAAAATTCAATCAATATGTTCTTTAATGTGTGGTAACTTCAGTGCAAAGGTGGAGAAGGGGAGGGGTGGTGAAAAATCTGTTGGGAAATATGACTCGGGATTTAAAAAATTAAAGAGATCCAAGACTTGTAGAACCTCCATGTCTACATTATTGCTACTTTCTTCAGGAAGAACTAGACATGATGAATGCCAAATAATATTTTTTTTAAAAATAGGAAATGGATAAAGAAACATAAGCACAGATTATCGCTGTTTCCTAAGGAAGTTTCACTGTAAATCAATCACCACAAGGAGGAGAATAAGGTGGTCTAGAAACTGCCCCGGCCAGCAAACTCTTGATCTTCTTGCCAAGTGGAAAGATATGGCAGTCAAGGATAATGCTGGTTTACGATCTAAACACATTTGTAAAATCTTATGAAGGAGGATAGAAAAAGAATCCGAGCAAAAATTATCTCATAAAACAGCAAGAAAACAGCAGAAGAAAAATAGAAGTTTACACAAGGCTTGGCAAGAAATAGGTGAACCAAATCATCATGAGAGCATTTAAGGATGAAATTGGAGGGAGGGGAAAAAACATGACAAAAAAAGAATCTGTCAATATTTCAATAACAAGCTATTTTCTTCTTAGGTTATTTGTGCCCCAACATCACAGTCCCCAATGTGCTTTATATGGCACTTAAAAAACACACACACACATATGGGAAAAGTTGATGAACTAGACCAAGTATGCCCAAAGGAGGTCTGGGTATGAAATGATGTCATTTTGAGAGCATTGAATAATTGATTGTCATTTGAGAAAGGGTAAGATATCAGAGCATTTAAAACAAATCACCGTCTTGGTATAAACTACTAGATTAAAAGGTTTCTTATGAGCTGTCAATTGAAATGGGTTAATAGTTTGTTCTGGCATAAATTGTATTTAAGGATATTTAAGGAGCCCCACTGTAAATGCCAATAATTGCTCTGCTTGGTTCATAACATAGGCTGGGACTTCTTTAAGGGTCAAACAACCTACCTTTTGGTGGGATCAGTGTGACTAAAATAGAGGCACTCTAGGCCATGTAAAAGGGAGCTTGGTTTAAGCTCAATTCAATCTAGGGGATTTTTACCCCAGAGTCTTTTTTTAAGTACAAGGCATGTTCCCAGACTTAGGAGTAATATGCATCCTAAAAAATGAGATTTTTTTCCTCTCATTCTAAATATCCTTCCACAGCAATTACAGATGTTATTATTCCTAAAAATTGACCATGAAGAAAATATCAATAGAATTCCATTACATCTATTTACCATAATTTCTTAATTAAAAAACACAAAATTTAACTTTAAAATTTTCATAAAATACTAAGACTGATCCTTATGCCTACTTTCCATTTCTATAAAATCTTTATAAGAAAATTCACAAGTATATTGAGGGCATCCTTGCCTATCACCAACATAGACATGGTGACAAGGAAGCAGGCAGGCTTTTGAAATCTATCTAATACAGTAGACATCTTTACAGTCAGACATCTTTACAGTCAGACATTTGAATCTAATTCTAATTAATAAATAAATTCTAATAAATAAATTAATTAATTAATAAATTAATAAATCTAATAATCTAATAGAGCATATTGCTGCCTTAGAGACTCCCCTTCCAACAAGGTGTCTTCCATATTTGTGTTAAAAATCAAGCAAGGTTCTTTGAAAGATGCTCTATCCGGTGAGGCATGAATGAATGAAATATGGAGGTCTGTGTTTGTTTGCCATTGTCCTACATGACTTCCAGGGCAGAAGTCCCCTACATCATCCTCCTTGTGGACCACATTGTTTGGAAGAATTCAAGTTCTGGAACATTGCAGAGACTCCTAAATAGATTCATAATTACTCAAAGGAATCCATTTTAACCATCTACACAAGACAAACCAAGTAGATGAAGAATGCCTCTTGTCAAGACTACATTATGCATTTGAATGAACGGTTCATATATCTAGTCTGTTAGTGCAAAAATCTTCAAAATACACTACAAATGGGTAATAAGCTGACTCCCAAAAAATGAAAAGGAAAAAGAAAAGAGACCTGGATTATCTTTGCAAAAATTCACCATGCTTTTTTTTTATTGACCCCATGGAAAACTGAAAGAAAAACTCTACTTGTAACAACACCCACATCGTTGTCTTAGTGCTCTATGACTGCAAAGCATGAACTTTTTTAGTCTTTCAAAAGAAAAGCAAAAATGGCCACAGTGGAATGATGTATAGATCCTAATGTATTCCCAATGATTTTCATATGAGAAGTGGTGCGTAATATATAGATCTAGATCTCCAGCAGCAGAAGGTGGACTGCTCTGGCAAAAATAGGGAACAACCAAAGGATGCCCTGCATATGGATTTCATTGATAACTATCTGCAATCCCAAAAGATCCAAAGAATGGCTCCCAATATGCTAAGAAGAACCAGTAGAGGATTTATAGCAAGGTGTGGACTAGAGATGCCTGGGATGCTAAGACACGGATCTGTTGCAATCTCTATCATTGGAGGAAATACCTGCACTGATCAGATCATGGATCATTGCCGGAGATAATAATTAGGTACAGATCATCATCGTTGCCACTACCATCATCATCGCTATCATCATATAGTAGCAGTTGGGTGGCGTTACAGTGCATAGAACTCTGGATTTCAAGGCTGGAAGACCTGAGGTCAGATCCTCCCTCAGATGCTGACTCTCTGTGTAACCCCAAGCAAGTCACTTAAGCTCCCTCCTGTAATAATAGCATCTCCCTCTGAAAATTGTTATGGGATCAAAATTGAGATCTTCTTGGTCAAGGGCTTTGCAAACTTGAAAGTGCTTAGATAAAGGCTGGCTCCTAGCTAACACTTGAATGGAAGTCACAGGAAAGAAAATCAGGACATTCAAAATGCACTGAGAGAAACAAATGATGATGAGCACTTTCAGTTTTTCTTTGTAAACTCAATCCACTGGGTAGATATGAGGGTCAGACGGATTAATGTTTTTAAAGCACTTTGCAAACCTTTAAAGTATTGTGTGAATGCCTGTTGTTAACTAAAGCTCTGTGAACTGGAATGGAATGGCTCTACCTCTGGAGGTGTTTGTTTCTAATAATAATAAAAAGCTAACATTTATACAGTGCATCCTATGTGCCATGCACTGTGCTAAGTGCTTGACAGTTATCTAATTTGAAGCTCACAGCAGCTCTGGGATGGAAGTACTATTATCATCTCCATGTTTCAGTTGAGGAACCTGAGGCAGATGATTATTATTAACGAATAATTATTATTAGGAGTTGAGTGACTTGCCCAGGGTCACTGAGTTAGTAAGTATCTGAAGTCAAATTTGAATTCAGGCTTTCCTGACTGCAGGTCCAGTGCTGTCTGAGGCTCCCTAATCAATATTCTTTTTGCATCACTCCTCGATGTGATAATAAAGAGACACTGGACCCAGAGTCAGGAAGACTTGAGGTCGAACACCGCCTCAGACGCTATTTGGCCCTATTCCCACTGAACCACACCACCTGTTCAGGAGTGCAACAAATGGATCTGAAATCACATTCAACAGAAAGGAGACCTCTCTCTGCTGATGAGAGATAGGGCAAAGTCATTGGCCCATTACTGTCTGTCAGAAAAGTTGGGAAGGGGATGGAGTAAGATGAGAGTACCTTAGACAAGCAAGACTCCTTTTACCCATTCCTGCCTCTTGATGAGAATTGGAGGAAACCTAGAAGTCATCAACTCCAACCCTCTTGTTTGACCAGAAAGGTCAAGTGAATGGCCATGGGTCACGTAGCCCATACATGGGGCAGGATCTGAATCCTGGTCTTCCTGACTCCAAGAAGGATACTCTATCTACTCTTTTTGTTTAGTGAAGAGGAGGAGGTGAGGGATTGGTCATTTTGCAGCATGAATCTTGTAAATTTGTAGCTTTTCTCCTCAAATACATTGTTATTGATGATATCCATTTGGGATTCTTTTTTCTTAAATGGACTGCAGCTTGTGTGCAGTGGATGAAGCAATTGGAGTGAGTGCCTCTCCCTGGGGACAGAATCCATCACTGTTGTAGAAGATGGTGACATTTAGAAAGAAACTCAGGGGGAATGGAACACTTAAAAAATGAGATTTAAACACACTGGCCCAGGATTGATTTTGATTACATTTAGATGGGTACACTGATGGATTAACAGCCTTACAAATGTTTAGCCCATTTCTCACTCCGCTAATAATCAGAATAATCTAATTCTCAATGTCATTTAATGTACTGCATTCAAGGTTATAATAGATCATATTTCTAATAAAACCCTGCAATTAGGTAATGAATAATACAGTAAGGTCGGTGTTCAGAGCCCCTTTATTTCCCAGCCTCACCATTGCAGGCACGGGTGTGGAGGGACCTTTTCTCTTGGAAGGTGACAGGTACTTCCAAAGTCTTTGAGTGGATCCTAGGGAGTATTTCTACACCAAGGTGCCCTGGGTGGTATGTTTGGCTGTAAGAAGAGTCTAAAGATGGGAAAGTATGAGATTTTTTTTTAGGAAAAACAAACATGTCTCAAAAGGAAAGTATAGGTTTGATCCTTTCGACTTCCCAAGGTATTTATTGGATTTCTCCAGTAATTGTTGCTTCTACCCCCACTCCATTTTTTATGTATCTCCCCCTGAGAAATGCTATATTTTACTTCTAAATATTTTTCCAATATCCATTGAAATCACAGCTGACATTACTGATTTTTCAACAAAGCCACAGGATATCCAATTTGGGGTAGGTTTTACAAGTTTTTCTCATAACCTGATGCCCAAGTGATGATTTTTACCCTGATATTTTCTCATAGCTCTATACAACCATATAGGAAATAATAATAAAATAGGGGCTAATGTTTATTGCTGCTATTATTTCATATATGTCAAAATCCATTGTCTGTGCTTCTCAATTCATTAATGGTACATAGTTTAGAGATGCTGCATATGGCATTTCTGTGAAAACACTGTGAGACCTGACAACAGTTACTCAGGGGGTGTGATCACTTCCATAAGCACTATATGGAAAGACTCTGCCCTGATAACACTTGGGGGCTAATGGGGGAAATTAGGAGCAACACAGAGCTAGGAGGGGGTAGTTTGCTTGTAGATTGGACTCTGTTCATTTCTACATTTATTAAGAAAACCATTGTGCTGATTTACCCAAGGATCATCCCATCACCTGGGGATCTTTCCATTGTCATTCTGGGAACACAATCAGTCAGAATTTGTTAAGCATCTACTGTGTGCCATGTGCTATTTTAAGTACCAGGGATACAAAGAGAGGCAAAAAGACAGTCCCTGATCGCAAGAACTTACACTCTATTGGAGGAGACAACGTGCAAACACACACATATACATATGTATGTATTGTATGTATATATGTATGTTTATACATGTGTATGCATATCTACCTACATATATGTAGGATTTTTTTGATATAACAATTCTACTTATTCCCCCAAAGGATGGGGTCCTTAGCTATAGAACTCTCTTTTTCTATGAGAAGACTGGCACCAGTGTTTTGACCAGTATTGGGTAAGTGATGAGCTCCTCGCCTCTGGAGGTATTGAAGCTTTTCCTTAAGAAGTAGAATCTCCTGAATGTGACCACTTTTCAGGGATGCATGTTTTGACTCCAGGGAACTAGGTGACCCTTGAGATCATTCCCACTGTGAGTCTTTCATTTAGTTTCAGACTTAATGGTAAACTCTTTGGGTATATTACGACCAAACCAAGCTGTGTTCCTAGAATGCAGGCACATCAAAGAAAGGCAAGTGTTGTTCAGCCTTTACATTAGTCATGAAAGGATATTGTTTTGTCAGAAACTTTGGAACCAGTGATAGTTCTTAGACTGGCTGGGGTAGGACGGGAATATCAGTTCTATGCTTGGCTATGCTTCTTACGGTCAGCAAGTTTTAAGACACTTTTTAGTAACCCTATTTCATAATTGTTATTTTTTCATTCAAGTCGAGGGAAGCTATCAGGGGTCCCCACTGCTCCCTAATCTTCCTATAGGTCAAGAATCAAAGTAGGGAAGAGAGGAGGCTGGAATAAACAGAGAAACAGCAGGAGTCTAGGACATATGAAGCATAACCTCTTTGCTAAGTGATAGAACAGCTAGATCATTCCCTGTTATTGAACGTGACAGCCCCTGGAGATGTCTGTCCTTAGTGCAATTTCCTGAATTCTGTCAGATGGTTCTGGGGTGAGGAGGGGGAATGGGGTTGGAGGGAAGGGGAGCATCCTGTAAAATTAATGAGAAAAATATTTTGTTCCAATTCCAGCATTCCTTTCCTGGTCAGTTTTTAATGCGTGCAAAGTTATCCCGCATGTTTCTTAATGTAGTGAACATAGAGGGGGGTTGTAGGGAGGGGATTATCTACCATTCGTCTTCATAGGGAGCTCAGAGTTAAATGGAAGAGACTTCTCTAGAAGGAAACAAAAAGTCATGCTCTCAGTGGCGGGTTAGGTCAACCTGACCTCTCTGCATACATTTTTGATGTTTCCAGTACAGCAAGTTCTACTTCAAGTACACCAGAGTCCTGAGAAGGCCTCAGTGTATGGGGAAGGTGAGCATCATTTTCATTCCTTCAAGTTTCCTCATCAAGATTTTCATCCATCTTTACCATGTCCTCAGAAAAGAAAAAATAGAAAATGGTGGGATGAATCAATTTGGAGACAAAAAGAACCCACAGTTTATACATATATACATATATATATATACATATATATATATTTATATATATGTATGTATGTATTTTTTTTTTAAGTCGGGTTGCTAGAGGACTTTTTAAAATAGAGTGCATGCATTTCCTGGTAGGATTTTTTTAAGATCTCAACAACAGTGAATTACACAATTCAGGAAATGCCATTGGACTTTTGTCTTGGTGAACTCCATAGGGTTGACCAAGGTTGGGTGAAAAGAAACTGATGAAAATAGAAATGGTTGAGAATGGAAAGATTTAGTCCTACAGAGGAAAGGCATTTATTTTACTCTTATCTAAAGGTATTCTGGAAACAATTATGTAAATGTCATAGACACACACACACACACACACACACACACACACTCTATTCTCCTGGGGGAGCTTTGCAGCTTATGAGATTCTCCTTGACCTTTAACTGAATGGGTGTAACCCTTTCATTTTGGAAAATTACGCACAAGGTCATACACTGAGAGCTTGGAGACTACCTAGTCCAACCCCCTCCTTCTATAGAAGAGTAAACTAAGGCTTAGAAAGAAGTCACAAAGGTGGCAATTAGTGGAGCTGGGATTCAAACCTTGGTCCAGTAGCCTTACATCATCCATGATTGTTCTGTAAAACAGACATAGTAGGGTCCCCTACGATAATGTGGGCTGACGTTAGAGAACCACCTTAGGAGGAAGACTGAGAATTTGGGAAGAGAAAACCTGACAACAGTTTTGTCTGTGTGCCATCTCCTGACTCTCCTGAGGGATGGTGGCATAGCCTTGCAATGAAGCAGCAGGTGTAGTGGAGAGAGTACTAGGTTTGGAGTAAGGAAACCCTGGATTCAGATCCTGCCTCTGCCACTGACTAGTCATGTCACCTTGGACAAGTTATTTCTCTCCTCCAAGTCTCAGGCGCCTTGTCTGTACAACGGGGACAAAAAAGTCCCCACCTCACAGGATGGTTGTGGTGGTCAAATGACACAGCATCCACATTGGTTTGCCAAACTTGTTCAAGTGCTGCGTAGCTAGTTATCGTCATGTGGACTCCTGGTGGTAACTTCATTCCTTCTCTGGTGGACCCACATTCCCCATTCCCTGTTCAAGAGTCACTTTGGAAGCTCCTAGTGAGGAAATCCCTCTCCCAGTGGAGATCAGAACCTACTGTTCTCTTAATGAATGCCTTCGTAAGTGATCAGCCCAGGGTCACACAACCAGTATGTAGCAGAGGAGGATCTGAACTCAGGTCTCCCTGAGCCCAGAAGTTCAGGGGTGCTCCCTCTACACCATGACTAGGCTGCCTCCTCTTACCTATCCAAGGTCTGTCCCGCTCCTCACCAGAGTGAGTCAGCTCTTCTCACCAGGTAGGTCTTGTCATCATCCTATCTTATCCAGTCTGCTATTCCCTTCCTCTTTGCTCTCCTCTCTCTCTGCTTACAACCTTCCTTTGTTCATTCTCTTTCCCTAGCTTTCCTCTGTCTTCATCTAGCGATTCACACCCATCAGCAGCCTACATATGAAGGCTCCCCTGACTACCTTGGGTCCTGTTTGGAATGACTTTCTATTTCTTGTGTCTAGCCACAGTCATTACTGGTTGATTAACAGTAGCATAATAGTAGCCAATTAGGAAAATATTTGTTAAGTTGAATTTCCTCTGTTGCATTGTAAAGCCCTTGTAGGCAAGGACCACGTTGGCTATTTCTCTTTCTCCTCATTGTGAGACCACATGCACTAAATATTAATGATGTGACAGCTTTTCTAGTGAGAGTTCAGGGGCCGCCAGCCCCTAGAGCTGGTCCCAGCTCTCCTCCTCTCCAAGGTCATGACCATTGATGTAGTATAGCCTGGGAGTGCTTTACCAGCAGCAAACATTTTCCATTAAAAACTAAACTTTAGGAGAGCCAGCCAGAGCCAGGAAAACCTGGGTTGGAGTCTTGCCTACGACACTTAACTGGTTATGTGATCTTGGGCAAATCACTTAACTAACCCCTCTAGGCTCTGAGTTCTTTTCTTTCTTCCTTGTTTTTTTGAAGGAGGGGAGGGGAGGTAATCAGGGTTAAATGACTTGCCCAAGGTCACACAGCTAGTAAGTATTAAGCGTCTGAGGTCACATTTGAACTCAGGTCCTCCTGACTCTAGGGCTAGTGTTCTATCCACTGTGCAACCTAACTACCTTGAGTTATTCTAAGACAGGTAATTTCAGAAAAGATAACAAGGGAGTTTTCCTCACCTAGGAGTTTCCTATGCCATTGAAATCTCAAGTTCAGTCTGGGTCCAGAAGGACGTGAAGTGGAATGAAGACAAAGAGGGTGACATAGAGAATATCAGAGAGAGAAAAATAGCCTAAAGAATGAGAGACGATAATGTCAGACACAGAGAATGAAGGAGAGAAAGAAACTGGCAGAGATTGCGTGTCAAAGAATGATGGAAAGAGGATGGCAGGGAGTCAGGGAGGTCAGGTGGAGAAAGAGAGTGTCACAGGGAGGGATCCGGTCAGAGAGAAAAAAACTCTGAGTCTAAGAATCATTTTGGTGGAGAAGATGTATTCACATGTGTGTGTGTGTGTGTGCGTGTGTGTGTGTATGAGTGTGTGTCTTCTCAGATTTTTTGACCTTTTTGATTGAACGCCCCTGGGAATGGAGATTTTGTTTTCTGTTTATTTCCAGCCTCTGCATATGGCCATGAGCTATATAGGGACTGGTGATGAGTCAATCATTTCCCTTCCAGTGATTCCCCAGAGAATAAATACCTGGGAATGAAGGTTCTATATGCCAGAAGCTTCATGATCTGCCAGGTCATTGGGAGTCCATCATTCTTCACAGACAGAATTGTTTCGGGTTCTTCCGCTGTCTTGTGATGACTGATGAGCTGGACAGGGTCCCAGCAGGATTTGCCACGGTTAGGACAAACATTCCCACATGCAGTGGCTGCCTTGGAGTTGACTGCTTGTTTGTCCATCATTCCCTTTTCAGAGTTTGAATTGACTTCTGCCCCAATGCCAACATCTGGGGGCAGAGAGGGCGCATTCTCTCCAAGCTCTAGCTGCCCAGATAACTACCCTGCCCCCTCCCCAGCTTCCTGGCCAGCCCCTGTGTTGCCAACTCCCACATCTCAGGTTGCCTTGGCTATATCCCTCCTTTGCTCCCAGAACTGATTGGTGGGGGCCCCAAGCCTCAAACTATGCTTAGCATTAGCTGAGGAAACAACATTGGAAGTGGAACTCAGGGTCACAGAAATCATTGCCTCTCCCCGCCACCCCAGAGTAAATGTAACCCTAGCCCGCCCTTGTCTCTCTACTCCTCTCCTCTCCATTTCCAGCTCATGCTCTGCAAGGAGCTCTTCTCTATTATGGGACAATGAAAAGAACTGAGGACTTAAGAGTCAGAGGACCCGGGTTCTAATTTGGCTCTATCATATCAGGGGATCAGTAAATAGACTTTGGGGGGGAGTCTGTGAACTTGGATGGGAAAATTACATCTTTATTATTACCAATCTCTAACTGAAACCGAGCATTTCCTTCGATTATGAATGTAGACACCAGGCCATTCTTAAGAAAAAGGGCTTTATTAGCCTGCCAAAGGGTGTCCATGATGCCCAAAAGTTAGGGCCTCACTGATGCCCATCTTACCGCTTCTTAAACCTGAAACATCTTTTTCTGTGTCCAGAATGATAAGAGAAGGGGGTTCTGACCAATTCAATATTCTGAGTAATAGAAAGTGATCCCATTTACCTCGCATATTTCATGCATCCATCTCATACTGATTTTCACAAGAATTCAATAGAAATCAACCCAAATCCTAAAATTACTGAACAAATTAATCTTTAAACCGAGGACTGAGGACTTGACAGCTTCTTTCAGCATTTTGAGGTCATCACTATAAATATCAGTTTCCCTGTCCAGAGTTGTAAAAGAAATCTGTGGCCCTTTGAGCTTTGGTGCTGTTGGGACTTCTGTGTAAATTGAAGTTTTTTATCTGTTTTATTTTGGACAAGATTGAAAAGAATGTTAGGATTTGTTATCAGATCCTATCTCTTTCACGTGCCACTGTGTGAGCTTGGCAACCAACTTCACTTTTCGTATCATCATTACTGCATTTGTAAGATAAAAGGATTTAGAGCTAGAAGAAAACTTTAAAGGGCCAATCCTTCATCTTTATAGATGAAGGCACTGAGGCTGACAGAGGCAAATGACTTGTCTAGGGTCACTTAGCCAGTAAGTGTTGGAGGCAGGATGCAAACCTAGAACTTCCTGAGCCATGCTATCCCTATATCTATATAAGTCCACCATTCTATCCCCTATAACCTACTATCTCAGTGGAGAGGGACAAGATGATCCCCAAGGTCCTTCCCAGCACGACATTGGGGGTCCTTTGATCCTATCTTATTTTCTAAAGGAAATGCACACAACACACACACACACACACACACACACATGGATATCCTTTACCCACTGATACAGATATTTAAATTCGACTTTAAGATAGGCGAGAGATTCACTACATTAATTCGTTAAATGAGTCATGAAACACTACCATCCTCAAAGAATTAAAAATGAGTCCCACCCACAGGGTAGAGCTGAGAGACTCATAGTGGGAGTAAGTGGCCTGCAGCACGTTACAGAGAAGGAACAAGGGAGGAACAAAGGATGTGGTCCAAGAAATGCATAATCAGAAACACTAATGGGCTGGTCATCTGGCCAGGTGAAAGACAGATGGCCCATGGTTCCACTGGAACCCTTGTGATATCAGAAGGAAACTCTCCAACATGGCGACTTTATGTGAAGATGGGCAAGAGTCACAAAGGAAGGATAGGGAAGCATGGTTGTTACCTTTACCACATGTGTGTATGTAACTGTATCTATTGCTATACAGCTTTATCTACCTATCTTTCTCTGACCTTATCTGTAGCCATCTATATCTTTTTTCTATATGTCTATCAGTCTCTATCTCTAGCTACCTATCTCTCTCTCTCTACATATCTCTATCTCTATCTGTCTCTGTCTACCTATGTATTTATATCTAGACAACTAGATGGCACAATAGATAGAGCTCTAGGCCTGGAGTCAGGAAGACTCATCTCCCCAAGTTCAAATCTAGCCTCAGACACTTACTAGCTGTGTGAACCTGGACAAGTCATTTAACCCTGTTTACCTCAGTTTCCTCATCTGGAAAATGATCTGGAGAAGGAAATAGCAAACTTCTCCAGTATCTTTGCCAAGAAAAAGCCACAAGGGGTCACAAAGAGTTACACACACACACACACACACACACACACACACACACACAGATTAGAGTGGGGGGTGTAAGATATGAAAAAGACTGGAAAGTTAGGGGAGGGTCCAGTTAAGAAGAACTTTGAGAACCAAACAGAGCATTTTGTATTTGATAATGAAGGATTGTATCTCTTCTCCCAAGGACATTATCAAAACAACTTCCCTTCATAGCCTTCAGGACAAAAGGAAATGAATAGACCCTACCACCAGAAAACCTCAGGAGATCTGGAAAGAAGATTTTCTACCACCTGATGTAGTTGGAAACTCCATTCAGGGACCACACCAGAGCAGATTCTCCCTTGAGGCTTCCCTCATCCAAACCGCCCCCCTAATTATCTGTACTTTCCATCCTGCTGCCAAAGTTTCTTTTATATCTAAATTTTATATTTACTTGTCTGTGTATATGTTGTTTCCTCCTTGAGAGCAGAGTCTCTTTCTTCTTGTATATTTTGGTTCCTAATACCTAGACTAGGGCCTCACACATAGTAGGTGCTGAATTCTGCTTGTTGCCTTGAACTGAATGTGATTGTGAAATTTGTGTTCCTTGACTCCTGTTACTTAAACTAGTCTTATAATAGTAACCAATTATGCACAAGACCGTGTGCTGCAGACAATACTTCCTGCTCTCTTTCGAGCTTAGGATGTAGCAGTGAAACAATAGACAATCTTATTCATATCTTTCCATAAATCTTCCAGAGGAGATGAAGGAGTTTGAGAGGATCATTTAATATTTTGCATGACTTAGGAAGTCTGAAAGAATCCAGGTCTGGCCAGCGCATGGTCTCGAGCAGTGACGATTTTGTATTTTTCCATTGTGCTTTGCAATGATGCCTACCATTTTGCTTTCCCTAAATGCTACCATGTATGTTTATCACATACTCCCAGGAGCTCTGAGAAGTATTGGGATATCTTCCCCATTTTACAGATGGGGAAATGGAAGCACAGAGAGGTCTTTGCCGTCTTACATGACTGAAAGGTTGCCAAGCCAGGGCCACTAATGTTACATCTTGATTCCCGTACTCCTGTACCCTTTCTGTTAGACTCATCTCCCCTCACTAACGTAGTCTTCGGGCTTCCCAATTCTTCTGCCTTTTCCAGGCTATAAAGAACTCTGAGCTTGCTGTCCTGTATCCCAACCATCCAAGCCTTCTATTTGGGTCTTCCTAGTTTCTGATTTGCCCAGAGTTCAGTTCTTTCCTGAGCTGTTGCTTCTTAGTCAAGTGTTGGCCACCATTTTCTTTTCTACGGAAATAAGTTGGTTGTTTCACCTGATCTTTCTTGTTTATCATTGTTGGTAATGTATCTGCCATATTTTCTCTCTCTCTCTCTCTCTCTCTCTCTCTCTCTCTCTCTCTCTCTCTCTTTCTCTCTCTCTCTCTCTCTCTCCTCGTTATTTCTGCTAAGTCACTTTTAACATTTTTAAACTTTTGCTTGAAGTAGATCTTCCTGTGATTTTCAAATTCATTTATCCTCTCCTTTTACAGGCTCTTGTAAATCCACTGCTGTTCATTCTTACTTCCTTTCTTGGAATGTGCACTAATCTCTTGGAAGTTATCTTAGCTCCCAGGATATACTATATTGTTTCTTTTTCCTCTCAATCTCATCTGGCATCTTAGCTATTTCAATCATTCCATCATTTCAAAAAAGTGTATCAGTACCATTCTCCATTTTGCCATTTTCTCATTAGTACATTTTTTTTTTTTTTTTAGCAAGGAGGCAACTTGGAGTGTCAGAAGAGAGCTGGCCTCAGAGTCAACAAGACATGGGTTCAAGTCCTGAGTCCAGTACATACTACCCAAGGGACTTAACAAGTCTGTGTTCTAGACAACTTTCTAAGACTATAAATCACAGGGAACTGCTAGTCCCAGTACAAATAAAATCATATATCCAGTCTCTACTCCGAAATTTGTATTATCTTATGTGGATTTTTGGCCATTTACCTTTGCTTTAGCTTTCCCATTTTGTTTTTTGATAGGAATACATTTGAAGAAAATGAGGTAGGCCCCCTGAAAACCTATTACTCTGCCATCTTGGTTGAATATCAGCCTCTCAAACATTAATGGGCATCTACCTTAGCAATGACATGACTCTCCAGGAGTGGAAGTTCCCCTAGCAACCTGCTGAACTCCCAAGGCATCCTTGCCACTGATTTACCTCCTAACCTCCCCGTTGTTGTGGCCCCTTCTCCATTTCTGAGTCTATGGAATTTGCCTTATTCCATTATACTCCAGTGCATGAAAATAATTAATGAGAAAGTTATATCTTTTTCAATTTTCTTTTAAATCCATGGATGTAATTATATATGTTTAATTCAGAAAAGATGATTAAAACATGATGAAAATATATTTCATATTTTGTTTTTAGATACAGCTATACACTGGAGTAATGATGCCTTCCTTGTTAACAATAGCTAGGTTGTCTTAATTACCTTTGTGGAAGATGATCTCTTACACTCCGTTAGGAATAGAAGACTCCAGACAAATTCAATTCCATCATTGAGGTTTTATTCTTCTTTCTGAGCAACACCAAGCAGACAAATCTATCCTGTGCTCCTTAGGGATCAGCTCATCTGATCTCCTTATTTTTCAAAGTCTCAAACTGAGGGCTGAAAATGTTCATTGACTCTCCCCAAATCTCACAGGTAGAGAGAAGAGGAGCCAGGTACCAGCCCAGTTATTGCAAACTATGCCAGAAAACCCTTAAATGACTTCATTCCATCAGTACCTACTGTCTCTATCTATAGTCCAGAAGAGCTAGAGATGCAGAGACAAAACTGAGACTACAGACCCTTCCCCAGTTAGGGTCTCCACTCTCCAAGAACTTCCTTTCCCCAGGCTTTTCATTTCTCTGATTGATGCCTCTTGAATCTTTGGAGTTAGAATTTGAAGGGAAAAAATCCACTTTTTGTTTGTTTATTTTGACAAATGAAGACACAATCCCCTAGAGGAGATGTAACTTATTCAAAGTGCGGCAAAGCTAAGAAGTGGAAGAGATGGTATCCAGGCTCCACTCCTGGACTCAGCCCTCTGCAGCTAGACGTTCTAGTGCCAGGGACCAACAGGCAACCGTTTATCCTTTTGATAACTGGCGTCAGTTCCACCAAGGACCTTTTTCTTTATTTTATGTGAAGGATTTGAGGTCTAGATTTTCCTTTTGTAAAAAATCTTGTGTTCTAAGGGGAAAAAAAATCCCCCAACTTTGCCTTTTTCTGGTGCCCTATTGAAAAGGAATTTGCGGTGGCATCAGCATTCCATATATATATATATTTCCAAATACTCCCAGTAAAATCAACCCAGCTTCATTTATTTCAATGATTAGACATTCAAATAAAAGTGCTGGGATGTCTGTTTTCATAGGCATGGGCCAACATCTGTACATCAGGCGCGTTTGTGCAAGTGACACTTTTATTACATTCATTTCATTTGCAATATGATACAGGATCATAAATATGTTATTTTATGTCACCATATCTGATTTGTAGCACTTAGACCTTCGCACGAGGTACACTGTGTTTATAGAGTACCTTTCAGCAGAGAAGTACTTTACAAACATTGGGCCAGATTCTCTGCCAGGGGAATTTATTATCCCTGGATCCTCTTGAGGATCCATCTCCTTCTGTCTCTCCTTCCCTCTCTCCCCTCCTTCTCTCTTCCTCTTTTTCCCTCCTTCCTTCTCCTTGGTTGCTAGTTCCATGTCAGGAATGTATAATGATAGGGAGCATGCTAAGTCACAGGGGGCGACTGAAATAACTGTGACCAGAAAGGATCAAGACCAGCATTCCCTCCACACTCAGCTTTTCTGTGTCCCACTGCACACATTTAGGCTTCTGAGTGATTGAGCTGTGTGTCTTCTGGAAGGGTGCACTGGGGAATAGTTTAGAGTTAGAAGAGGCCTTTTAGGGTCATTGGATTCAACCCCTCCTTTTACCCATGAACAGAAAGAGAAATCATCCTCATCCTGGATATCAGGGGCAGGCCATGGATCTCAATCTAGGTCTTCTCGCTCCCAACTCAGTCTCCTGAGCTTTGTGGAGTCCATCAGCAAGCATTTATTCCATAGCAGGACTTGAATCCAGGTCTGAGGCCTACCCTCAAAGCCCATCATGCTTTGCCACTTGCCATCAGTATTATGAGCATTATTCTTCACAATCAGGCATATAGCCAGATTCCCAAAAGGTCAAATAAGTTATTGAATGGAGGGAAGACAATGGAAGACCTGGCATTTGGGTCCCTGGTTTGAATCCTGGCTTCAACACTTACTCATTGGGTAATTATGCATAAGTCACCTAACTTTGAAGCCTCACCTATAAACTGGGGGGGCTACCTTTGGGAAAGGCATCGTATTTGTATGACCAACTTCACTGGCTTGTTGCTACAGTGTTGGTATTTTAGGGTGACATATGAGAAAAATCATTATATGGGTCACCCACCATTGGTATACCAGGAAAAAAATCTATTTAAATAGCTATCAGTGACCATCTTGAAGTAGAAAAGAAGTCACACCTGAACATGAGGACAAGACACATGGCCCGAGAGGTGTTGTGTCTCTAGAGTATATGGTAAGCACTTTGAGGGAAGGGATTGCTTGTTTTTTTTTCTTTGTGTCGTTAGTTGCCTAGCACATATATACACATACACATACATATGTGTGTGTGTGTGTTTGTGTGTGTATATAAAGAGAGAGATATAGGTATACTATAGATATACCAACATCATATATAGTACATACATATGTATATATGTGTGTATGTGTATTTAATTCAGTGTTTCACACACACACAAACATACAAGTATATGGCACTGAATTAAATACTTTTTAAATTGAATAGATTTTAATGGTGTATAGGAGAGGAGTAGACAGTTGTGGAAGGAGTGGGGGTCAATCTGTCTGCTTTGCCTTGGTGATGGTGGGGATGTTAAGGCTGAGAAGGGGTGTAGCACATCTCAGAACCCTATCCATAACTTTTTAGCACCAGCTCACAGCTCCCTCTCCCCCATGCCACTTGCTATGTCCTAGGAAGGGTTCTGATACTAGATCTCCAAGTAGTTTTCAGAACTAGTAGATCTAATCTCAAGGACACCCTTCCCCCGCCTGTTAAAATAAAGAATATGAAAAGTATGGAGTCCCACATGGGTCAATAAATATATGTCTCATCACAGGTGTGTGTGTGGTGGGGGGAGGCAAGTATCTGCCTACTCCATGCTCGGTATTAGAGTCAATTTCACACTTGTTCCAATAATCCTCTTCTACATCATTGATCCTGGGCCCACAGACACTTGCCATGAGTCTTTCTGAGAGGCCTGGACATCAGCAGAAAGCCAAGGAAAGCAGCAATGGCAGGAGAGACCTTGGCAGCCGCCTGGCCAGAGGATCCCCACATGAATCTTCTCCTTGTATCTGGTGATAGTGGGCAGCCCTGTGTAAGCCTGGCACACATAACATGTTTGTGCCATGAGCAGCTCTAAACTGATGAGTCCAGCAGTGGACAGGGGCTCCTCAGGTGTGACAGATTATAGTCCTTGGGCGGAAGTTTGCACCTTCTATCTTGGGGAACAATCACAATGAGAATGTGCTTTATGGAGGGTGGTGATGGTTGAGGAGAGATCCCAGTGCTGGTCATAGATAACCAGACTGGTCCCTAGGAGTGCTTTTAAACCCTGCTCTCAGATCAGATAGTGGTGTGAGGCCCTTGTAAGAAAGCTGGACTTGGAGTGAGAAGATATAGGCTTAAATCCTGGCTTTTCCTCAACACCAATGATGATAAAGACCTCCCATGGAACAGGCCAGATCAAACTAAGCCAGGGTGGAGGGCCCGCAGCCTCAAGGCCGCATGTGACCTTCTAGATCTTTGGGTGCAGTCTTTTGACTAAGTCCCAGTTTTACAGAATAAATCCTTTATTGAGGGGATTTGCTGGCGAAGTTTGGATTCAATTAAAGGGTCTCACTTGAGAACCTAGAGGGCCACATGACCTCAAGGCTGCAGGTTTTCCCACTCCTAAACTAACCTCATTTCATTTTTGGACAGCAATATTAAACTAGAAGATTAAGGGGATGCTGTAGATGTGGGTTTTAGCAAAGCCTCTGATACAGTGCCATTCTTGTGGAGAAGATGGAGAGAGAGGGGATGGGACAAAATGCCACTGGATGAATTCAGAGCTGGTTGAATGACTGGGCTCAAAAAGGCATTGCTAATGGCTCAGTGTCAACATGGTGGCCAGTCTCCAGTGTAGGGCCCCAGGGAGCTGTACTTAGTCAAATGCTTCTGGTTTCATGTCTTTATCAGTGACTATGAATAAAGATATAGATGGCATGGTTGTCAGATTTTCCATATGACCCGAGGTCAGGGGAGACAGCTAATATTCTAGGTGATGGAAACTGAATCCAAAAAGAACATTAGATATCTAGCCAATCATTACATCATAACAAGGGAAAATTCAGGAAGGATAAACGTAAAGTCTTACACTGAGGTAGAAATAACCAATTTCTTAAGTGCAAGGTTGGGGACCAAGGTGAGAGAGCAGTTTGTCTGAGGGTGATCAGGAGGTTTTCGTGGACTGGAAACTCAAATCTTATTTTAGAGTGCTATTATTAACCCTATTTTGTAGATAAGGAAACTGAGGCAAACAGGGTTAAATTGACTTGCCCAAAGTCACACAGCTAATAAGAGTCTGAGATTGGAGTTCTGCCTGACTCAGTCCAATACTGTTTTTATTGGACTACCTAGCTGACTGAGAGCCCCAGTGAGGGGGGTTGTCCAGGGCCACACAACTCATATCAAAGGCAGGATTTGAGCTATAGGTCTACTTTGAGTCAAGGACAGAGCATGAACCTCGATCTTCTTGCCTCCCGGGCTGGCACTCTACCCACCATCCCCCTGTGACTCCCTTAACCTTCATCACCTTCTGAAACCACACCTGCCCCTGGTGTGAGATGACTTCCTCCAAGAGGGCTTGCTGAAAGTTAGTTCCTTGTTTGTAATTCCAACAGCATAAATTTTGGGAAGACAGATACGTGTTTAACAGGTAATTGGATTGTCTCTAAGCGGCCAACTCCCAACTGAAATATTCCACGGGTGTCTCACAGTCAGTTTTCCCCATGCATGTAATAACACAGTCATTATAGAAATAAGCCAGATACTTCAAACTGGAAAGCCACAAGGCCCTGGGGAAGGAGATCAGGTCTCCTCAAGAGAGAGAAAGAAAACTGGCATAATTATATTTTCTTTCTCTGTCCCAAATTAGGAATGGGAATCCTCTAGCTGTATTTGATACGAGTGTTCCTCCTCCTAGAATGAGGCCTTCTGAGTGGAAAGTTCTGTCAACAGTCACTGGAATAAGACTGAATTCTAGGTGATTCCACTGTCACCTATACAGAGGTACACACACACACACACACACACACACACACACACACACTCTTTTCTCCTCACGATAGCTTGAATACCAAATTACTTTTCCCAGGAAAAAGCATTGACATGACACTCCAGTTTGGTAAAAACTTCCAGGAAAAGAAACAAGTCTCAAGGAGGTATTTGGGGAAAAGAGTTCATTGCCCCATGCTGCAGTCTGGTGGGTGATGCCTGACCTGCCTCTTCTCTTCTTTCTAGCTGTCAGAAATGATAAAAATAAAAAGAAGAAAGAACCTTCGAAGCAGGAATTCACAGAAAGCTATGAAATGCCAGCAGAATTGGATGATCTGACCGAAAAGATCCGGAAAGCTCACCAGGAAACCTTCCCGTCTCTTTGCCAGCTGGGAAAGTACACCACGGTAAGGCCTGAATTGGGGAGGGGGGAGATATACCATGGTAAGAATGGCTTACAGGGGAAATATGCTATAAAAAAACTCCAGTAAAATCCACACACGTAGGGACAGAATTGACTCCTACGTTGTCATCCCACAAACTTTATATCATGTTCCCCTAGATGCCAGCTTTTCCGGGTACACCAGAGGATTCAGGCAAATTGCAAGCACTGCTTGGAGGCTGGTGGTGGGTGCTGTGTTCAGATTTACCCTTCCTGAGTTCAGTTCTGTAAGGATTGATGACGTTTCTCTGTGACAGCACTGTGCTACTCACAGGACGTAGAAAAACAAAAGGAAAGTCCAGCAGACACACTGCTGGGGCTAGGAGGAAGGAGAGGTGGAGTGGGGAAGGAAAGGAGGAGGGGACAGTGTGCACACAGGTAAGAAAAAAAGGGGTTTTTACTCCCCACCACTCACACTCATGCTTTCCAGTTTGATCTAGACTGAATGAGCCCCTACTGGTGTGTTTCCCATTAAAAATCAAGTAGAAATCAGTTCCTCCACCTCTATTTTTATAAAATGAATACCAAGTAATTTCAGGAGTGGGGAACCGGGAGAATCAAGGTACATCTCATGGAGGAAGTAGAACTTAAGCTCATTCTTGAAAGGACCTAAGGATTCCAGAAAATAGAAGTGAGAAGGAAGGCCATTCCAGACATGGGGGTGTCCTGTGCTAAGGCATCTCTCTTAATAAGGGAGAGGTATATCAGTCTTTGGAAAGAGACTAGGATTTGGAGGTCAAAGACTTGGATCTCAGCCCTGCTGTTTATTGCATGGGTGTCTTGGCAAGTGATTTCCCCTTTCTGGGTCCCCGATTCCTCATCTGCAAAATAAGGGAGGGTGGACTGAAGGATATTAAAAAGTTACCCACATTTAATGGAGCATTTTAAGATTTGTAAAGCTCTTTACATCTGGTATTTCACCTGATCCTTGTTTGTGGCTATTCTTTCCAATGAGGGAGACCCTCCCCCACCTCCCAGGAGACCCCCTTGCACATTTGGATAATTCTTTTTGGACTACCTTAGGAAGGAGTGCACAGACTTCTTGTCCAAAAATATAATGAATATGCCAATATTCCTTTGTTCCGAGAGGAAATAATCTTCTGAGAGCTCTGAAAGGCTCAGGCAGGGAGGGGAGCATGAATTACTTGATTTAAAAAGTAACTTGCTTCAGTCACTTTAGCTAAAGCACTTCTCTTGCCTCCATATACGTGAGCCTTTACTGCAGGTACCTTTCCAGGCCGTTATCTACCATCTTGTGACTTCCCTCCCAGTTTGGGAATTCTTTTGGTAGAGATCATAGACTCAGTGACCTTCCCCCAGGGAGTATCCTTGGAAGTCACCTAGTCCAATCTCTTCATGTAACAGAGGATGAAACTGCAATCCCAGGAAATCTCCCCATGTTACACAGGTAACAAATGACAGAGTTGGGATTTGAACTCAGGTCCTGTGCTGCCCAATTCAAACCTCTTCTCACCTTTCTACCAAACCACTTTGCCTCTCCATAACTCTAAGTCCCTGTGAAGCAGATTCCAGAAAGTTAGAGGAGAACATAGGTAGCATTCTTAACTTGATCTCTTCCAGCCCTGTGTTTCTCCTCCAAGAAATATAGTATTGGGGGGAACTTTGAGGCATAGCTGTGGTCTGAACCCTGCGTGACTAACACGGGGGATAATTAATAACTACTAACGTTTGTATGGTTCCTACTATGTGCCAAACACTTTATGATGATTGACCCTTACAACAGCCTTGGGAGATAGGGACTGTTATTATCCCCATTTTACAGATGAGGAAACTGAGCCAAACAGGTTCAGTGACTTGCCCAGGGTCACACAGTTAGCATGTGTCCAAGGCCAGATTTGAACTCCAGGCCTGGCTCTCGAGAGATCCTGTTGACTACTAAAAAATGAAGCCAGGAGTCAAGCTCAGGGTCTCTTATTCAACTCCGTTTCTGATGTACTGAGATTGGATTTGGTCAGTGGCTATGCTTACACAAAGCTTTACGTGTCCAAAATTATTTACAGCATAGTTTACTTTGAATTTTACTAAACCTGAATACACAGCATTATTAGTGTCCTGTTTGATAAGTGAACAAAACTTGCTTCTTACCCTTTGTATTTCACATTCTAACCTCAAAGCACATCAGAGCTTGGAATCTCAAAGAACTCCACCAAAAGAGCTTCTCTCCTTGAAGGGGAACTATACGCATGAGTCTATTGCCCACTTAAATGTTCACATGATTCTGCCTTGCAAACACCACTGCACTGGGAGCAAAAACCAGATAGGTGATTTTGACTGTCCTTTCAGAGCTCATGCCCTTGTCCTGCCCGGGAAGACTTCTGCTTAGAGAGGTCTGTTGCACACCCACTGGCCAAGAGACATGGCACAACCATGCGATGTTATCTTTGCCTGTGCCTGCTGTCAGAAAATAATCAACAAAAATGCCCAGGACCCTATCACCCAGGGCCTGGTTTCCACCAAAGGAACTAGCCAATCATCTTCTGAAGCTGAGATCATTCTCTGGCACTTGAGGCATGGGTAGAGAGATCTCTTGGGTAAATGTGGAGGTTTCTTTTACTTAATTATGCATATTGTTTCAAGGGTTTTGTTTTTCTCTTTTTTCAATGAGTGGGAGAGAAAATAGATTTTTAATTTAAAAATTTACTAAAAAAAATTAAAAACTAAATAAGAGACATGTTAGGTACAATAATCTACAAAGGGAAGGGAAGAAGGGAGAAGGAAAGCTCTCCTGGCCTCTCCCCACAGTGTCCTTTGCTGTTAGAAAGCTCCATCTTGCTTCGGGTAGACTCAGCTCTAGATACACAGGCTGGGTGAGTGATAGAAGGGGTCAGATCTCGATCTCCTCACTGTGCCCTGGGTGGCCTGTTGCATTCAGGGCTTGCTAGCAGCCATCTGGTCACAGGAAGAAAATTTCTCAAGCTCAGATCCCAGGACAACGGGACCTGGAGAGAGAAAGGTATAAGGTCCGTGCCCGGACGGCAGCTATTTGGAGCCATGACTCTGTAAGAGGTACTTAAAAATAGCACTGCCCTGGTTTAACCTGAAGATTAAAACCCTAGGATTGAGCTGTGAGATGCCCAAGGATTATGGGAGAGGAGTTAAGTGTGTGACGTAGAAAATTTATAGACTTAGAAAGAAGGAAACGGAGGTCCAAAGACATGAACCGGCTTGTTTGAGATCACACAGGGAGTGAGTGTCGGAGGTAAGATTTGAGCCTGGGTGGCTACCAGCTGATATACTTCCCATAGTACGAAGCTGTCATTGCATATTTTGCTTGAAGAATAATTTGAAGAATAACCACCCTTCTGGTGGTATTATCTATCTGTGGCAGATCGTTGGTTCATACAATGGCTAATCACACCACTGCAAACCCCAGGTGAGGCATCCTCACTGTCTGTTTTGTCGTCTCCTGCCTTGAAGCAACAAGCCCCAGCCCCAAAGACCTAGAGCTCTGTGCTTGAAATACAGACTCTCTCAAGGACTGATGGGTAGAAGCCCAGAATGTTTTTTACAGGCTTCTCAATGAGGTTCTCATTTCACTGATGTCAAGGGTCTGATTCCTCCCACACAATCAGTGGTTCTTATCTTGGCAAACCATTAATCACTTCACATGCCCTGATGGGGGCAGAAGCTACCCTCTCCAGGGCTCATGAATTTTGACATATGGAGATCCAAGGAGTCCTCAACTCACTTAGAAAAATGACACCCACTAAATCATGGTGCCACCAAAGGAACATCGGGAAAAAATGGAATTTAGGAAATGGGAAAACATTTGAGGCAGGACAGTCACTAGGCTGGTGAATTTCACTGTTTTGGAAAATTAACATTTGCTATTTCCCCAGGATAAGAGTAGGGAGACCTTAGATCAGAGAGGGCATATGGCGACATTGAGTGAAGGGTCAGCCTATAGCTTAACATCGAGTCCTAGTTTCATTCTTGGTAGATTTCTGTGCCTCATTTGGTGCCAGATCATCATAGCTTTGGGATAAATACTAATATCTAACATTAATAGAAAAAATTGGAAGAACTTTACTTCATGAAGCACTTTTTATCCATTCATTCATTCATTCATTCATTTGTTCATTCATATATTCTAAAGCAGGGTTAATCAAAAAGGGGATCACATTTGGTCCTCCCAGCAACCTGGGAGGTACCAGGTGAGGTTGTTTTATCCTCCTTTTGTAGATGAGAAAACTCAGATGTTAAATGATTGCCTCATGGACCATACAGCATTAAGTGTTCGAGGAAGGATTTGAATCCAGATTTTCACTGCCTTCCAGTCTGCCACTGTACCTCCTTTTATTATTCTGACATTGTGTGTATGGGCTTGTGTGCATGTGGACAAGCACACACCCTGATTTTACCAACTTTTAGGAATTTGCATAAGACTATATAAAAGCCACCAAGGATAAGGGAGGAAGAGGGAATTTGAGAAGGAAAGAAGCCATAACAGTGGTGATGGTGGAAGGGAGTGGGGCGGGGAGGAGGGAAATATCTGCAAATTAGTTTTGAAACGGAACCAGGGAGGAGGTGATTTAGAGTACTCTGGTCTTTGGAAACAAGAAGGGAGACAACCTCCAGAAGTTTGGCCCTCATTGCCTTGAGTGGAGAGGAACAGAGACTTACCTTACTCAGGGACTAGACTTGGGATTTCCTTGGGTCAGGGAACTCCCAGGTGAGAAAATCCACTCTACCAAGGCAGACTGCCACTCTCTCCACCCCTGAGAATTTTCAAGAGGGCCCGAGGCACTGAGAGATGAAGGGATTCGCCCTAGGTTCATACAGTCAGCATCCAAGAGGCAGCTTGAGCCCACCTGTGTCTTTTGGCTGCTGAGGCCAGTGCTCTGTCCACTCTGCCACATCACTTGTTCCAGTGTCCACATCAGAATCAAAGCTGCCCTGGAGCCTTTTCAGTTTTCTCTCCTACTTCCCAGCCCTCCTCCTCCACAGGCCTGTCCACTTTCACTGCCCTAGAGTTTGTGTCCACCCTTTGCCTGGCCACACCCAGTCGCCTTGCACCTGGACTGTCTCAGCAGGCATTTGAGAGGCTCCCTGCTCTAGTCTGTCCAGCTGCCAGAGGAATTGTCCTGCTCTAAAACCTGCTGCCTGTCCCTTGCCCGGGGGAGATCTGTCAGCCTCTTCCTGACACGGTCCCAACCTCTCTCTGGACATCACGGGTTTTCTGCCCTCTGCTCTCTTCCACACCAGCCTCACACACACACTTCCTTTCCTCTCTCCCATCATCTCCACCACTTCTAACTCCCTTCTGTGATTGGTCCTATTTGAGAATAAGGTGTTACTGAGTGGAAAGAAGGAAGGAAGGAAAGGAGAGAAAGGAGGAAAGAAAGTAGGAAAGGAAGAAAGATGAAGGAAGAAAGGAAAAGAAAGAAATGAAGAAAGAGGAAGGAAGGGAGGGAAGGAAGAAAGAAAGAAAAGAAAAAGAAAAAGAAGGAAAGAGGAGAGAAAGAAGGAAAGAAAAAGGAAAAATGAGAAGACAAAAGAAAAAATAAAGGGGAAGAAAGGAAGGAGGGAAGGAAGGAAGGAAGGCATTTTCCAGTGATTCCGGTGTGCCGAGGACTGTGTTAGGTAGAGTCTTCCCATGCTTCCTTAGTGAGTCCCAACATGGGGTGAGTGGTGGAGTGGGAAGGGCCCTGAATTTGGAGCTGGCGAACCTGTGTTTGAATCCTGTCTTTGCCACTGATAACCTAGGGAACCTTGACTGATAGCTTTGATCTATTTAGCCCTCAGTTTCCTCATCCCTGAAATGGGAGGGTTGACCCAGATGGTCTCTTTGGTTCCCTCCACCCAATTGGTGAGCCACAATGCCACAAAAGGTGGCGCACTGAACAGAGTGCTGGACTTGAAGTCTGAAACACCTGAGTTCAAATCCAGCCTCAGATACCAGCTGTGTGACCCTTCCCTGTGCCTGACTCAGCCTCCTCTTCTGTAAAATGGCAGTTATGATAGTGCCTGTTTCCCAGGGTTGTTAGACTGTTTATACTTTAAAGCTCTCTCTATATATACCTGTTACCTAGGATGACGGTTTTATGGCAAGCCCTCCCCAAGCCACTGGCCTAACCACTGCTGAATCTGCATTCCCCTGACCAGGACAGGGAGCCCTCACTTGTGGAGCCAGAGCTATAATGAGCAATTTTCATGTCCAGGGAAAACAACCAGAAGTGAGCCCACATATCAACTTTTTTTTTTAAGGACTATTTCAGAATTGGAATTCTAAATAATAGGAAGTAGTCGGAGCCCCCCAGGACCAACACAGAGACCAAAGCCCTGGGATCAGGACCCTGGAGGGTGGAGATCTTTAATTCCCTGGAGGCTCCAGGTCTCCAAGGTGCAAACTCCAAGGGGAGGAAATGAACCATGTAATAACTCAGTTATTTCTGCCCTGCTGTAGGGACACTGATAGATGCCCTCCTAATTTCAATGCCCGGGGCAAAGCCCTGGCCATTCTGCTTCAGTTCCAGGACTGTGGAGTCTTGATGGAGAGGGTGGTCCATGTATCCATTATCTCCCCACGACCTCAGGGAAGGGCAGCAGGCTCCTTCCTCCGGCCTGCTGTTTTCAGCTGACCCCTGTCCCTCTGGGAGCCTGTGGCTTCTCGGCATGGGGTGGGGGTGGGGAGGTAGCTCTGACTGCCTTTGACCTTTCGTTAGAGCTCTTTGTGCTTAGTGAAGCACCCAGCAAATGAACCTCCCCAAGTGCATTTAGGCACAAAGCCTTCTGGTGCTCCAATTGCATCTCCCCTGAGATGACCAGGGAGAAAGTAATCAGAGGGTCCCAGAGCCCCTTTGACAATGGTCCCAGGGATGTGGTAGAGAGGAAGAAACAAACTGGGCGGGTCCTTCCAGCATCCAGAAAGGAGCTCACTGCCTCCAATAGCAGGTAGCCCTGGTTCAATCTCAGGGACACCCGGCAGCCTTTGGAAATGGGATTTTAAAGACACAAGTGAGTCCACAACTGTTTATGGACCTCTCTGACGACCTCCTTCCAAGAGGAATATTCCTCAGGAAGGCAGTTGCAGCCAAGGAAGGAAATGGTGGAAGGGAGGGATCCATTTGTGCAGCAAAAAAACGGCCATTTAATTGGATTTCATGGCATGATTGGGTTTTTGCGCTGCTCAAGATGCCACCAGGGTGTAGTCGAGACTCATGGCGCCATATGTGCAGCAGCAGGGCATTCTGGGAAGGGCATTCCAGGAGCCTGAGCAAGAGTACGCTTGGAAAGCGTGGCCCCCAGCTGCCTTCTGAGCCCCCCAGGATTTCAGCTAAACCCCCACCTCCTCTCCCTTTCATTGTGAGGGGGAAGAGCAGTGGGAGGCAGCCCTGGAATTTGGCCTTTATTTCTTTTGGACTGGCTTTCCCCACTCCTTGTACCCCCTAATCTCTCCCCATCTCCTTCCATTACTATCTGCCCAGCTTCCCCCACTCCTTATACCCCTAGTCTCTCCCCAACCCTGCCATTACTATCTACCTGGCTTTCCCCACTCCTTGTACCCCCTAATCTCTCCCCACCTCCTTCCATTACTATCTGCCCAGCTTCCCCCACTCCTTATACCCCTAGTCTCTCCCCAACCCTGCCATTACTATCTACCTGGCTTTCCCTACTCCTTGTACCCCCCAGTTTCTCCCCACCCCTTCCCATTACTATCTGCCCAGTTTTCCCCACTCCTTGTACCCCCAGTATCTCCCCATCCCCTCCCATTTTTTGGCCTTCTGTTTCACTGTTATCCACCCAAGAATGATGCTTTAAAAAAGTTGACTTTTTCTAGCAGATTCTACCTTCATGACCGCATCAAATGGGTAAAAGCTTTCTATTTGTGGCATTTGGAAGATAAAATATAAGTGCTTTTCCATCCCAGGCCTATGAATCCAGCCACCAGTATCATAAAACACCGAGTTATTTTGTGTTTTATTAACTGCCTCTTACCTTCCGTTTGCATAATCGTGAGTGGATTTACATTCTGTTAAGACAGTTGGGCATTATTTTTCACGGAAAGTGCCCCTGAATCCCTTCGGCCAGTGCCGTAGCATGATAAAGCAGCCTCATCCGATGCTGATGAAGATTTCGTTCACACTTGCTGGTTCCATCCGATGCCTTTTTTTCCAGGTGGATACCCTATTGTACGATGATTTCCTGCTCAGGGCTCAGCTTTCTGCGGCTCAAGACCGTGCCATCTTTCTATGAACTGGATAAACTGCCTATTAAATTTAATTACAGTCTGAATGGTCGCACATCTTGATCTTATTTCCCCCCCAGTGTACTGTATTTCACCAAGGTCCTTGAGGATGAAATAAAATAAATCGAAAGGATACATACTCACTCCCTGAAAGGAATGTTTAAGTGGACAAACCAATGGCAGCCTTTATATAGGCAGGATAGAGGGTGGGGGTTCTTTGGGTTCTGAGATTAGATAAACTTTTCTCCTTGGATTTTCTCATAGACCTGGAAAAAAAAGGGGGAGGGAGGATAAAATCCTGGTTTGATTCGTTCCCAGGGTTGACTTTTAGTGGTAGAGGAAAGACTAGCATCATGGAACTCTCATGGGTGATGTTTCATCTCCAGCCTCCATGCCTTTGAAAGAAGCGAATCCCTTCCCCCGTGCCTGAAATGCACTCCCTCCTCACCTCTCTATCCGAATCCCTACCTTGGGGAGCCCAGCTCAGTACCATCTTTCCCATGAGGCCTTTTCTCATTCTCCCGTTTGCTGTTACCTCCCAATCCCCTGCCCCAGCTAACTTCATATATATTTTCTATTTACCTTCATGGTATCATTGCTCTCCAACTGGAGAATCCTATATCTAGGGGCTGCCCATCTGAATCTGGGGGACTTGCTCTAACCACTGACTTTTCCACCTATTCACCAGCAGCCATATTAGAAGAAGCTAATATAGGTTGCAAAATCTTGGTTTTCAGTTTTTAGGAAATAGTCATCTAGAGACCAAACCATTCATTTTGCAGATAAAAAAACCTGAGGCCCATAGAATGTGAATGACTTTCTTGGGGTTGCACAGGCAGAAAGTGGCAGAGTTGGGATTTGAACCCAGACCCTCTGACTCTATACAGCGTGGCCTCACCATTCCACCAGGGTGCCTACCATGTTGATTCCCCACCTTATCTCCCTTTCCTATTTCCAATAAAATGTAAGTTCATTGAGGGAAATTGGTTTATCTCTATGTCCCCAGTGCTTGGCAGACTTCCAGGTACACAGTAGGTGCTTACTGAATGCTTATTAAATGAAGGATGAAGTACTTCTCTCTCCCAGGAGACTGAATATCTGTCTTTTGGGGGGTCCAGGAGGTATTTTTTTCTGTGTCCAGGACAATACTTTAGTAGGGAACTCCAGCCATGGGGTGGTTTGAGCAGTGATGAGATAAGACATCTCTTCCTATATTAAGGTTAATAACTGCCTGGTCTCTAGAAATCTGATGAGAATTTGGGAAGACTGGGAGTGAATTCCATCTGAGAGGCAGTTTATGTTAGGAGGGTGGAGGCAGGGAAAGGGACTGATTTTCCTTCGAGGAGAAATGTGGACGATAGAGCTACAGGTGTCCCAAGCATGGGACACGATGTGTCTCCCAATCTTCATTCATTTGTTCAGTAAGCATTTATGAAGTGCTTACTGTGTGACAGGCAGTGTAGTGTGGTACCTCAAGGTCAAGCCCTGAGTTCAAGTGTGGCCTCCATCTGTCTTGGCTGCGTGACCCGAACAGTGATTTCGATCTCTTAGGGCTCTAAGCATGTCTCTCCAAGGTATAAAGAAGGGTCCCACTGTGCTGAGAGAGGGTGTTTCCTCAGTGGCAGATTCCCTACACCAGTGAAAGCTCAGGTTCACACAAAAGACATCTTTCAGAAGGCATGAAGCCCAAGAGTGTATCAGGGGACTTGTTCTCAAGGAATGTAAAAGCATGAGAGGCTAAAGCATGTCTGCAGATAAATAAATAGAAGATACTTTGAGGAAGAAGAGGGAATTAGCCCCTGTCGGGGGGGATGGGGCAGGTCTTACACCATAGTTCCCACCATGTATGCCATCTTTCAGTTGCAGTGGCCCAATGACTGCTCTTTAAAGATGTTGCTCCATCTGCCATGGCTGCCCTTGGTCAGGGCCGTCTGCCATGCCCAGGCCATCTGTCCTCACTGCCACCTTTTAGTACCCTCAAAGACTCGGATCAAATTCTACCTTCTGCAAGAAGACTTTCTTGGTCTCCCCCTCCCCCCCAAACCCACCCTACCCTGGGCCTTGACCCCTAATGCCTCTGAGATCCCCTTCAGTCCCCCCTGAGAACGTCTTACTGGACCTAATTGACGCTATGTCTCTCAGGGGCCAGAGCTGCTCTTTGTTTGCCTGGCTGGGAGTTCCGTTGGGGAAACTGTGTACAGGAGGAACTTAATGTGTGTGACCAGCACAAAGATCTCCTGATTCCAGGGCTAGAACCTTTTAAATAAATTCAACAAATGATTTGTAAAATGCCTATCATGTGCCAGGTACTGTAGGCACTGCGGGTACAAAGACAAAATCAAAGTAACCCCTGTCCTCTGTGACCTTAAATCCTGGGTACAGATGCAGCATGTACACAAGTATATGCAAAATGCAACACAAAGTATTTATTTACACATAGAGCCATATTTATTTATTAGAATGTTTACATATTTAATAAAAGTATATGTTTAATGCACAGATTTTATATGAATTATATACAATATATTACAACTGTATCATATATGTTATAAATGTATATTATATACTATAACATATATTGTATATTTTATTATGCATTTATAATATAGATAAATTTGTTTATATAATTTATATGATGTTTTAAATAAATTATATTTGATAAATATGTTCCTATAAAGTATATTATTCATAGAAAGTATATATTATGCTATATACTAAATAATGTAACATATAGTATAATTATACATAATATATTTCTATATTCTGTTATATATTTATATCTAATATTTCCATATTACATAGAGAACATGTTTCTATTCTAATTATTTACTATACTATAGTATATACTATGTATTCTATACTATGTATTACATATAGAACATGTTTCTATATTACATGGAATAGTATGTATAATTATAGAATTAAATATAATGTTCCTACATGTAATATAAAATATGAGTATAATATAAAATATTATATAATATATAATTGTATTATATATTGCACATATAAGTTCTATATATATTAGAGAATGTTATATTGAATTATATAATCTTATATACCATTTTTATACTTTTATTTATAATAATGTATATATCTATATAGATTGTTTAGATAATCTTTATAATATAGATATAATTATATACAATTAAAAATAACATATGAGCATTGTATATATATAATTATGTAATGATATAAAATAATTCAAGAGAGTATATGCCCTCATATAATTGGGCTGCAGTAAGGAGCCCAGCAGGAATTTGAACTCAGGATCTGGGACTTCAAGCTCAGTGCTCTTTCAGCTGTCCAAGGGGATGATGGGGTTCTAGGCCTCTTGTCCCCAGACTCATCTTTCACGTGAGGGTCTAACACAGAAGAAACCAGTCAGCTGTTCCCTGGTGACAGTGACAGCCCGGAACTGACATTTTGATTAAATGTCTATGAAATACCTAGGAGTCAGAGTCAGGACAGTGCTCACTTGAGACATTGCCACTGCTGCCTGTGCTCCTGCATGGTGGGCCTGCCTGCTGCCTGCCCCTCTCAGGGCTTTGTGAGTTCTGAAGTCGTTTCCAGCTTCAAATCATAGGTTCCTTCCTTTTCCAGCTACTGATCTTGTCCCTCCAGCCTGTAGGCATCCACATGCTGGTGCTGTTCCAAGCACACCAACCCCCCAACCTGGTCTCCCAGCATGCTCTAATGTTCTCTTTTAGGGGAATGAAACAGAGAATCCCTTCTTCCCTTCATCGTTGTTCAGTCGTTTCAATTGTGTCCTGATCTCCATGACCCCACTTGGGGTTTTCTTGGCAAAGATACTGGTGGTTTACCATTTTCTTCTCCAGCTCATTTTACAGATGAGGAAACTGAGGCAAACAAGGTTAAGTGGCTTATCCAGGGTCATACAGCTAGCAAGTGTCTGAGGCCAGATTTGAACTCAGCTTATTTTTCAGCTAAAGCATTCAGTGATCCATGTCTGGAGTCTGAGTGTTTAGAAGCCCTAATAAGCCCATGAACTATTTGAATGGAATATGTATAGAGATTCAGTCAACGTGTTCAGAGGAATATATCATTCAAAACTGGAAGAAACATTAGACCAAAGAATGTTACAATGGGGAGTCAAGCCAAGAAGTATTTATTAAGCCCCTACTGGGTCCACATGCTAAGAGATCGTCTGGTCCAATACTGTCATTCTACAAAGCCCCAAGCTGAACAGAGACTTTGAGGTCATACATTTCAGCAATGCTATTTTGCAGAAGAAGAAACTGAGGCTTTTCCAGGTCAAGGAACTTAGCTCAGGTCACCTCCAGTAAGAAGCAGAGGGGATGTTAGCACCAGCTATCTGTGTGTTACAGGAATGCCTTTCTAGACGATTCTTTCAGTCAAAAATCCCTGGTCCTGATATTTTGACAAGGCTTACTTTCCTGGGTACAGAACAATCCGACTCTTCCCTTTAGCCTTGCTGGGGTTCTAGTGGAAAGTCTTTGTCAAGGGCTTCCCCACAGCGGGAGGCTCCGCACCATGTGGAAATGTTTAAATTCCCTTGTCGGCCAAGTGCGTGCGGCCACATCCATTAGGATGAATCATGAAACATCCCAAGAATTCTAGAGGCAGATACTGCCTAAAAACAACATCACCCCAACAGGAAACTTGGTTGAAAATGCCTGGAATGTTGGCGCATTATTAATAGGCAGCCTCTGGTTCCATCCCTTTTTTAACGTATTTATTTTCATTTGCAAAGTAAGCACTGCCTTCCCTGAACCCAAGAGCGTTCGCTGATACTTTTCTTTCTCCTTTTTTGTTTCCTTTTCCCCTGCCAGAATTCCAGCGCTGATCATCGGGTGCGCCTGGACCTGGGCCTCTGGGACAAGTTCAGTGAGCTGGCCACAAAGTGCATTATCAAAATCGTAGAGTTTGCTAAAAGGCTACCTGGCTTCACCAGTCTGACCATCGCAGATCAGATTACGCTTTTGAAAGCAGCCTGCCTGGACATCTTGGTAGGTGACTTCTCAGGCCATGTTTGGAGGGGTAGGGATGGAGAGGGGGAGCTTGTCCTGGCGACCCCCTGAGTTTAACTTCTTGCTTCTCTCTCAACGGCTGTGGCTTCACTGAAGCAACCGCCTCATACTCAGGCAATCTTGGATGACTCCATTGAAAGATGATAAGGGTGTGGTGATAGAACTAGCAGGAAGCTAGAAATGTCTGATCTAGCCTTTCTCCGTGTCCCTAGAAAGAGAGAGAGCAGAATGTCAGGTCCTATAAATGGAGTTTCTACAGAATCTCGGGGTTATTGGTTATTGTGTCATCAGTGACCTCTAACCCTGGGTTGGGTACCATAACACTGCCCCTTCTTCTTAACTCCCCAGCCTCTAATGGCCAACTTTTAGAGAGGCCCTGGACATAAACATGCCTAAGCTGAATTTTAGTGCTGAAAGTTTCCTTGGGTCAGTTCCTTTCTCGTTGTCAATCGAGATACCCAAAGACCCCAAGACTGTAGCCAAGGCTCTGTCCCTTGTAAATTCCCTTTCCCTCAAAGCCCTAGCTCTGGAACACTTAGCCTTCTAGTGACATGGACCCCTTTGGCAATCCTTCTCTTTAAATGCACAAAATAAAATGCTACATAGGATTCCCAGGGAAACCAATTATGCTGAAATACAGTTATCAAAATACTTTTAAAACAAGTTGTAGGACCCTGTCCTGGCTCTGCCAACCGCAGAGTGGGGGAAATGGAGGGGTACTTAGTCCCCAAAGGAATTCCCCTCTTTGCCCCTAGTCTGGTTTGTCCCAGGGACATCTCTGCCCAGCGCTGCTGGTACCCCCTTTTACCCATAGACCCTTTCCCTTTTTTCTTTCATCTGACCCTCATAATACCCTGGTGATATAAATAGTGCAAATTCTTCACCAGTAAATGTAGAGTCCTGAAGCTCAGAAATGACCAGATAGATAGGTAAAAAAATGACTGCCCCTAAGCCTTCTTATTTTAAATCCCGTTCTCCTGCAGTCACACCATAACCACTGCAAGAAGGAGTACTTTGAGATCCTCAAATGTTGTCTTTGTCCGCAGTACAATATGCATGAGGAAATAGAATATGAAGGGGGAGATCTCTGTGAAAGTGGCCTTCAGATTCACCCTGTGGCTTTCCATGAGTGCTGAACATGGTACCGGGTATACAGAATGTGCTTAATAAATATTTATTGACTGACAGACTGACTAGCTTCAGAAACCCTCACTGGGACACAGAGCCAGTCCCACTTTGTTCCCAGCCCTTAGTGGCCAAGGCACTGGAGTCTTTTCAATAAAAGATAATGATAGAAAGCTGGGCTTGGAGTCAGGAAGGCTGATGTCCCCCTAGGAAAAGCCAGAAGGATCTGGAAATAGGGAACGATGGATGGTCTAGAACAGCAATGGCACTGATGATTCAGTTCAGCAAACATTGATTAAGGTGCTGGCGGCCATTCCAGGTCCCTTTATTTACTGTCCATATGACTTCTGCTTAATCTTTTCTCTGAGACTCACTTGCCTTGTATGTAAAATGGGGATTTGTTCTCAGTCACAATTAACCTCAGAGTCCATTACCTGCTCATCCTTCTCTCTCACGCTCCTTCCCATAACCTCTCAAGAGCTAAGGTTTGTTTACCAGTAGGCTAGGCTTTCTTTTGTGTGCAGATTACTCTGTAACATCTACTATCTTGAATAATCTTCTCCACTTCTGCACCATCCCAGCCCCCTAGCCTCCAGGTCATGCTGTGCCATCCTTCAGAGGAAAGACATGAGTCTCAGAGCACACACTGGCCCAGGGAGTGACTATCTAACGCTGACCTTGAATCTGATGATGAAAACTCAGAAATGTAACTCTTGGTGGACCAGCAACCCATACTTCATTCTTGCAAATCCCTTGTAAAATGAGTGTTATCTGTGTCACAAGCATTGATTCATGGCTTGTGCATCATCATTTTAAAATATCTGTCCTATTCATGAAGACCAGGGGATGCAGAGATACATGGAAACAACCAGGCTTAATGTCTGAGGCTCAGAAAACAAGCCCCTCTTGGGTTAGGCTCTAGATTTAAAAGGCCAGATCATTTCCTGTTTACCAACAGTCCTCTGCATTGCTCTTTTGGTGGAGATAGGAGTGAAATGCTCCTCTCCAATGCTGCTAGTGTAGATAGCTTTTCCCTGGAGCTGTAAATCCAGGCTGGAGTTGAGTGTTCCTTGCCAGAGGGAATTGTGCTGTAACTTATAAAGCTCAGGAGGAGTACATGGGGCTTTCTATACCAACCAGGTAGTGAGGCAATTGCTAAGATTTAGATAATCAAGGAAGTGGTTGGCAAACGACTTACTGGCCTTTTGGGAAAGCACCAGTGCCCTGAATCTTAGATTTGGAAGCAATCTACGTCAGAAAAAGAATCCCCTTCTTGACCTTCCACATTAAAGGGGGTCACCCAGCCTCCATTGGAAGCCCTCAAGTGAGGGGGGCCCCACTACTGCCTCCTGAGGCAGCTCATCCCACTTCCTTTCTGCATCCTGTAAAAGAGTTAAAACAGAGTCACTTTATGGTGAGAAGGGATGGAGGAAGGCATGACTAACCCCATTCCATTCATTGTTTGTTCAACAAGTAAACTATTGAATTTAAGAACTGGACACTACCGTAAAGCCCATTGAGGTCAACCTTCTAATACGGTGGTAGGGTTATTTAGCTCTAGAAATAGTCCGAGGTCAGCTAGTCCAATGCCTTCATTTTACAGATGAGCAAAGAGAGGCCCTAGAATGGTGTGCTTGCCCAAGATTGTCCAGGTAAAGTGCTAAAGGCAGGATTTGAACCCGGGCCTTCTGACCCCAGGACCAGTGCTCTTTCCACTGGACCACGTTTCTTCCCTTGTTTCCGAGTACCTTTTGTATAGATTCATAATGCTGGACTGGGCATTTGGGATAGATAGAAATTAGATAATAGCCACAGGGCCTGCCCTTGAAGACCTTCTAGTCTGCTCTACTCTGGTATATCAGAGGAAAACTTGGTGAATCATTTAGAGGTGTATTTGTGACTTTTTATTTTTATTTTGGTCTTGACCCATTGTTTCATTGATGGAGAATTCCTGGAATTCCTGGCATGGAAACCTCTTCCATTGATGCATGTCAGCCACTCATATGTAACTTGTAGATTTAGCTCCTTGGGACACTGAGGAGGGGAGCCAGTGTTCTGCATAATTGGCCAGTGAAATTTGAACCCAGCCATTGAGACACTTGGTCAGTGTGACTGGAACTCAGCCCTTGGGATACTGAAGGGTGGTCAGTGTTGTACACAGTCAGTACAATTGGAACCCAGGCGAGGTGGGGCAGTGTTGTGCACAGTCAGTCAGTACAATTGGAACCCAGCCCTTGGGTGGGATGGGGGGGTCAATGTTGTACATGGTCGGTCAGTGTGATTGGAACCCAGCATTCCCAACTCCAAACCTAGCCTTCTATCAGCCACACCAGTGTTACTTTTCACTTGTGCATAGATATAAAAAAACTCAGCCTCTTTCCCTTGACACCTTACAAATCCAGCCTGGACGTTCTTGTGTGTTGGTGAGGTGAGACACAACATTGGCTCTGAACCTTAACAGCTGTGTGACCCTCCAGGAAGAATTTCACTTTTCTGATCTTGAGTCTTCTCATGTGTAAGATGGGAGCAACAAACTGCCTTTTTTAAAAGTGAGGAGATTTGTAAACTTGAAGCATTATGACACATGGAAGTACAAGCAGAAGCTTGGCTCTGGGGCCCTCCTACCACAGACTTTCTGACCCCTGGACTGTGGCGTCCCACTTGGGATGGGGCTCACAGAATTTGAAGGATCCACATGGCTTGGCCACTTCTGAAAGCCAAGATGGCCCTTTTATCTTGGAGAGGGACAAATGTTGGAGATCAATAGACCCTCTGTCAGGAGGCTCTGTCATGGGATTAGGTCCCGTTGGGCAAGTCTGGAAGACTTCTGCTATTTATAGCCAACTCACAGGGTCTGCCTGTTGATGTTACCAGATAAAATATCATTCTTTCAAACAAAGGGCATTTGAGTTGAGAAGGAGAACTGTGGGTCTGCCAGTGGCATTTGACTGTGGTGTGACAGAAATCAAATATTCACTTTCTCTTGAGGCAGAACTGTCTTGGCGATGCCAAGAGTTTCTTCAGGGAACTTGCCTGCCCACCCCTGTTTCAACCAGACTTTGAGGGTTCCTCTGAAATCCTCGGGCCCACTTCTGCTCATCAGGAGACTCCTGAGGGGCAGCACCAGTTAGGATTATTTTTAAAGTCGAATAGCTTTTGTTGAGATAATCACTTACTACCTCATCCATGCACAGCACTTTCCCCATCTTGTCCCCTAAAGACTCCGTGTACCTCACTTTCTTACCTAGTAAGTCCCTTCATGTCTCAACAGGTATAAGGAGGAAAAGTATTTTGATGGTCACCTTGTACAAGTGTGTAAAAATGAGACTTCCCAAAACATAGCCTCTGTGCTGATAAGGACTGCTTGAGGAAGGACCAATCCATAATGCTAGGATTCCATTTACGGGGGAAATGGGGCCCGAACTGAGGCTAAGAGTATCAAGAGGGATTCTCGGCAGATCCTGGATATATAAGTGCTCATGCTCTGCATAGATATTCGTGTGCTAACTTGAGATGTGGTCCTGGGGATGAGCCTTTTTAAATGAAACGCTGATCCATCCTGGGATCTGCAAAATGTCTGCTCCAAGTAAGACTAGGTTTTAGTGCCCTGACACCACATAGAGTCGATTGAGTGCCACATGTGGAGTCAACAACCCTTGGGTTCAAAACTTGAGTTCACATCTTTTAATACCAGTGGGAACCTGGGTAAGTCACTTAATGTAGCCCAAGCCTGGTTTCTCTCATCTGCAAAATGGGGGCCTTTTGGGGAAAATTTGAAAAATCTACATAGATTTTAACTTTGGATTACTCAGCTTCTCCAATGAGGAAACAAACCTTACAAGATTGTTGTGAGATTATTTTATGAACCTTAAAATCTGGTCTAAATATGAGTTATTTTAAAGCAAACTAGAACATTCATCAGTTGATGGTACAGAAGAATATACTGAGTTCAAATCCAGCTTCAGACACTTACTAACAGCATGAACCTGGGCAAGTCACTTCACCCTGTTTGCCTCAGTTTCCTCATCTGTAAAATGAGCTGGAGAAGGAAAGGACAAAAACACTGCAGTATCTTTGCTGAGAAAACCCCAAATGGGGTCATGAAGAGTTGGACGTGACTGAAATGACTGAAAAATAACGACTTCCATGAGTAAACATGAGCTTGGGGACAGCTGTCCCACCCTGTTGTGTCCTGGACAGGAGGCCTCCTGGTGGCTCTCCCTCCTCCCAGGGAGACTGCTCAGGCCAAGCCTTGTCCCTGTTTTACAGAGGAAGAAATAGATTCAGAAGTTTTCGGTGACTTGGTCCCGGTAATGTTCCTTCTTGCTTCCAGGTCCAGGGATTTTTCCTACACCCGACATCGAGTTTCTTTTCTGAACAGAAAGCAGAGGTGCTTATACCTCATTTCTTGGGTGTGGGATAGGAGAGGTGTAAGCACGATGCGAGGTGGGCAGTCCTGTTGGCATATACCGAGCTGTTTAGTAGCATGTTCACAGTAAATAGGGCTGACAAAAATAAACAGCAAGACTGAATCAACGTTTCTGTGTTTGACATGAACTGAATTCACCTCTCCTCACACCCTCCCTAAACCCCAAGATCACTGTGCCCAATCACCATCATTTCTAGTCAAACAACTGACTTATTCTAAATAATTCCTCAGGAAATGCTGTGGGGATTGCCAGGATGAAAAACACATTTATCATGTTATCTAAAATATTCTCTTGCCCTCTGTGCCTGCTCTGGATTCATGAACTTGATGTCACAGTCTCCACTTTAGAGTTTCAGGGAGGCAGCGTACAATATAGAGCACTGGACCTTAGAGCAAAGAAGACCTGAGTTCAAATCCCACTTCTGACACTTATCAGATGTAGGACCATGTGCAAGTCACATGGTCTTGTGAGCCTCAGTTTCCTCATCTGTAAAATGAGAGTAAGAACTGTGCCTACCTCCTAGGGTTTTTGTGAAGATCCAGTGAGATAATGTATGCAAAGGGCTCAGTGTACTATCCAAACACTTTGTTGTTCAGTTGTTTTAGCTCTGTTTGACTTTTTGTGGTCTCATTTGGGGTTTTCTTGGCAAGGATACTGGAGTAGTTTGCCAATTCCTTTTCCAGCTCATTTAAAGATGAGGAAACTGAGGCAAAAAGAGGTTAAGTGATTTGCCCAGGGTCACACAGCTGGTACCTGAGGCCATATTTGAACTCATGAAGATGAGTCTTCTTGACTCTAGACATGACACTATTCACTGCACCATCTTGCTGCCCAAATGCTAGGTACTTTTATAAAGCCAGAGTAAGCAGTGTGGTTAGACAACTCATTCTATCCCCAGTACACTTCAGTTTGACCCCATGGCTTCTGCTGAAGTCTTCCTTTAATACTTCATGCTGCAGAGGTGACCCTAGGCTGTTATCTAAGTTACCATGTCTTGTCAGTGCTACTTCCCCAACATTTCATCCATACGTTTCCTTCTCTCCACTCACAGGGCCACCACCACCTTGCTTTAGGCTCTTAGCACCTCTGACCTGGAGTACTGGAATAGCCAACTCACTGGTCTCCTTGCCTCAAGGCCCACCCCGTTTCCACCACACACCTTGCAAACCCAGTATCTACAGAACATGCAGGGGTGATATTGCTGCAGCACAAGTCTGACAATGTCACTTCTCTGTCAGTACCCCAATGACTCCCTATTATTTCTAGCATCAAACACAAACTCTTTTGTTTGACCTTTTAAGTCTTTCTCAGCCTGACCCCAACTTAGATTTCCAGTCACTTTATGTTATTCCCCTATAGGCATTGTTCAGTTTAGCCACATTTGCCTTCTCAGCCATCCTTCATGTGATATTCCATCTCTGATCTCCACACCTTTACATAGCTGCTTGGAATCCTGGAATGTCCTCCGTTTTCTTAGAATCCCCACGAGCCCAGCTCAAGAATTATCTTCGATGGTAGTTCTTTACCTGATGACTCCAGATACAACTTGTCTTCCCCATCTAAAAATCACTTTGTGTTTATTTTTCATACATAAATGTAGAGACGTCTCTCCTAATAGAATGTAAATTCCACAGTGTGCTATGGATGCAAAGACAGAACATGTCACCACCTTGGCCCTGAAAAAGCTGAAATCTATGCATTTTTGTTGTGTGGCATCCGATCTACAGATAAGAATGATGCAATGTGTAACGTGAGAGGAGTGTTAGTATTAGGCTAAGTAAAATGTTCTTAGAAATTAGAGATGGGAGAGATGATTTCTTTTGGAGGAAAGGACTATGAAAGATCTTATCATGGAGGAGGGCAGCATCTGAGTTGGGCCATGAAGGAAGGATGAAGGCTTCAGGACATGCAGATGTAAATGGATCTGGAGCCTGTGCCATATAAGGACCAATCGACGGAATTGGGGACATTTAACCTGAGAAAGAGAAGACTGATGGGGAGTTGAGGAGGGCAGGAATTGTCACATGGAAGATTAGACTTGTTCTTCTAGGCCCCAGAAGACAATATTAGGAGCAGTGACTGGATCTGAAAAGATATCAGGAAAAACGATTTCTAACAATTTTAGCCATTTAGAATGGGCTGCTTTAGGATATAGAGGACTCTTATGGAGGCTGGGGAAGGAGAATGTCTTTAAGTAGAGGTGGGATGACCAATGAGGTGACCCATACAGCTCATGGTTGGGTCAGATCCATGGGAGAGTGGAAGTCAACAGTGTCATTTATGCTTTGGTGAGGTCAGGTATATTTAAAACTTGAGTTCTCCTTCTGGTTGCTTACAAAGGAATCTGTTCTAAGGGAGATGTTTGGCTAATTCCAACTTCCATGTCACTTAGGTATAAGAATGAGAATGTCTGAGGTCTTTCCATGAGGAAAATTCCTTCTAAAAGTCTGTTTTGGCCTTCTCTTATTCTCCGTGATTTGGCACATTCTTTCCTATGGCAGTCAATAGTCTGCAGTTCTTTTGAAAACTGTTCATATATTTTGAGCACTTATTTACTTAGGGCATAATTTTGGGTATTATACATTTATTAATTGTGCAACTAACTCTTATCCAAAAAAAGTTGACAGAAATTTTTTCCCTCAGCTGACTGCCCTGCTTGTCCTAGATCCATCGGCTTTGTTCACACAAAAGCTTTTCCATTTCATGTAATCAGTTACTCATTTTGCCTTTGGTGACTGGCTCTCTTCCCTGTTTAGTTAAACATTCATTTTCTATGCACAGCTCTAAGAGGCATATGATCTGTTTTTCTATTTATTTTCATGTGATCTTTAATATTCAGGTCAAGTATCCATTTTGAATTTGTAGTGGAATGTGGTATAAGATATTGGTCTAAGCCTAATTTCTGCCAGACTGAGTTTCAGTTTTCCCAGATGTTGTTATAAAATAGGGAGTGTTTGGAGTTTATTGGATACTGGGTTATTAACTTCCATTATCTCTGATTTTCCCTTGGGTAATCTGTTTTAGTGATAGACTTTTCTATTTTTTAACCTTATGAAGAAGGGGAGAGGTAAAAGAACAAGCATTTATTAAGCACCTACCCTTGCTGGGCACTGTGCCAAAAGCTCTCCAAATCCAGTACCAAATGGTTTGTTTAATGATTGCAACTTTTTAATATGATTTGAATTCTGACTGCTATTTCTTTCTCATTCCTTCCTTTTCTCACTGTTATTTCCCTTGATGCTCCAGATCATTTTTCCTACAGATGAATTATCATTTTATCAAATTCTATATCGTGTCTCTTTCATAGTTTCCTTCCTAAAGTTTTCAATTTTGTTTTCCCCACAGATTCTTAGAATCTGCACAAGATACACACCTGAACAAGACACTATGACCTTTTCTGATGGCCTTACCCTAAACCGAACCCAGATGCACAATGCCGGCTTTGGACCTCTCACCGATCTGGTGTTCACCTTTGCCAATCAGCTCCTGCCTTTGGAAATGGATGATACAGAAACAGGCCTTCTTAGTGCCATCTGTTTAATCTGTGGAGGTATTGCCCATAAGGGTCTCCTGTCCTCAAGTTCAGAGGAGGAAAAATGAGCCTCATCCACGTCTCTAGAGCAGGCTTAATTTTAAGAGTCAAGGCATAGAAAGAGAACCAAGATTATCTGGAGATTATTTTTTGTTTTATTTTTAACCTGTTCTTATGAGCTAAATGATTGTGTTTAAGGTACTCCTCCTTCCCCCCAAAGATTCAAAAAGATTGTTTTGCTGAGTACTGCAGGGGGTTTTTTTTCATTCATTTTTTGTTTTTTAAGCAGGAGTATACTATTGTCAAGTTCTCCAAGAATGCCTTATTGATAGCTTGCTGAATTTCAATGTGATACTGTTAGTCTCCAAGGATGTGTGCCAAACACAGGCTGACTGGTGCCCCAGTAAAGTGAGGAGGCCTCTTTCCAGTGATACATTAGCAATTCAAAGCAACTATATCACAAATAGTTAAACAAATCATAATGACTTTAATAATGGACTCCCTTCTTGAAAGCAGTCCCAACTTTGTGGTCTTTTAAGTCTGTAATGCCATCTTCTGGCCAATACAGGGAGTTCATTTAAACCAGTTAGTCAAACGAAGAGGGCAGAACTCTAGTTGGAAGTCATAGAAAAAGCGAGATTCAGCTTTATGTAAAGACAAAGTTCCTAGCAATCAGAGCGACCCCAAAGTGAGATCAGTTGCCAGGACAGATGGCAGGTTCCTATTCACTGGAGGTCTTCAAGAAGAGACTGAACAATGACTAAATGGCTTATGAGGTCCCCTCCAGCTCTGAGATTCTGTCATCTCTCATCTGATGTTCAACGAGGCACATGTTTTCTAAATTTTGAAAGTGACCGCACCCCCAAATTCAGAGGGGCCAAGTTTCTAATAGCTTTTAAGACGAACAACGACAAAAGGACAAGAGGGAGGGAAAGTGAGAATTGATTTATCAGGGCTGCAGATGAAATCCTGCAAACAGTAGATACACAACTGATTTTTAACCCTGCCAATGACTGCAGTGTGGCCTCTATCGCAGGCAGCTGGCCTCCTGAGCCACTTGGCCCCTTGGTGCTCTAGTCAACTCTCTGAGACTCTGAGTTGCAGAGATGGCCACCAGCATTGGCAGGACTGTCTTCAGCCAGTTGTTACCCATGCTAATGAACTCAGAGACCCTTGCCTCACCCCTAGTAACTGTATACTTTCTTCCTGGTCTCTAGACCGTCAGGACTTGGAGGAGCCAACTAAAGTAGACAAGTTACAAGAACCCTTGCTGGAAGCACTGAAAATTTACATCAGAAAGAGAAGACCCAACAAACCTCACATGTTTCCAAAGATCCTCATGAAAATCACAGATCTCCGGAGCATTAGTGCAAAAGGTATGTTGGTGCTCTCTGCCATGTTTTTTGCAATAAATCAGGACAGAAAACCATGTGAACTCTAAAAATCTCTGTGTCTTTTCCTCAACTGTGGCATAATGCTGGCCCTGGAGTCTCTTTGAGTCTTAGCTCTGGCTCTGTGAGTAACCCAGAGAATCTAAGAGTCCTGGTCTCCTCTTCTCTAAAAGAGAGTTCTTCCAGCGCTGCTTGTCTCAGAGGATTATGATGGGGACCTTCCAGATTAAAGAAAGATAAAACGTAAAAGGATGAGGAGTGAGGACGCAAGCTCCTGGAGAAAGGAAACTGTTTCTTTTGTTTCTGTATCTACAGCACTTAGAACAGTGTCTGGCATACTCTAAGTACTTCATGAATGCTTACTGACTGATTGAAGATGAAGAAAATGAAAATATTGTTTTAAAATTTTACAAGGCTAATGGATGCCACTTAATTGCAACTGAACATTGAGATCACTGAAATTCAGAAAACTAAGTTTAAAAAAATGACTTTTAAAGAAAAAAGAAACAATTATTCTTTGGTGTTCTGGAAGGGAAAGGTCTCATTAAAGTGCTTATTAATGATAGCTAATACATTACCATTTTCATTGCACTTCAACATTTGCAGAGCACTTTATATGTAGGATCTCATTTCATCCTTACAGCAGGGATTGTTGTGACATCACCATTTTGCAGTGGAGGCCACCGAGGCAGTCAGAGGTTAAGTGACCAGGATCACACAGCTAGAAAGTGTCTGAGCCAAGAACCAAACTTACCTTCCTTACTCAAAACCCACTATACATATTATGTTGCTTCCCATGTGAATTCCCTTATTTTGTACATCTTTCTAGTTTTTCACACATTATTTATGGAAAATCCATATACTCTTGATAGAAAGGACCTTAGAGACCATCTTCATTTTGTGGATCAAAGAGAAGGCTTAGAAAGGGGGAAGGATTTGCCCAAGGTCACATAGGTTGTACATGGCAGAACCAAGAAGTGAGAGCCAAGATTGGAACTGAACCTTGATACAAACAGAACAGGGCTCTCTGTCACAGGCGGATTTACTTAAGGACACCTTTAAGCAAGAGAGTGCCAGCCTTCCTGAAAGATAGAAGTGCCTTGTGATTTTCAGTTCAGGTATGACACAAGCCCTTACAGAAGTGCCTAGAGCCATAAAACGGGCACTTGAGGTGAAGGCATGGTTTTTGGATGTTTTTGTTGAAAGAAATTCAACAGCAGTCACTGCTAGCAAGTGCTTGTCTTTCTCATCTCACCGTCATGGCGCCTTGCCTCTGGAGACTGGCTAAAACTTACTAGCTCACGCAAGCATCTATCAGTTTGGGGGATCTGTGGTCCTTGGGGTGCCACATGCCCGTTCTGTATTTAAAGCAGTGCCTGATGACAGCAGACTCACTGCATGCATGAAGGGGCAGCATGCGGTAAGGCTACTGTGTACCTTCTGGGGTGGAACAGGTAGAGCCTAGATACGCATTGTTTTTTTTCAGTTCTATGAATTGGAAACAAAATTCTCATCCCAGTGTGAGGCTGAAAACATTTTTTGCTTACAGTTAACACAAAATCCTTCAGGTGGGGAGATAGAATAATGAATGAGCAAAGCCATAGACATATATATTACGATGAGTTCTCAGAAAGAAGAGTCATAGTCAAGTGTTTCTGCTGTAAACATATTTATTGTATTGAAGTGGGGGATGGGGCAAAGTGGCTAATTTCTACAGCACTATATCATGGTTTCGTGGAATTCAGAATGGAAAGGCCCTAGATTTGTATCCTGCTTCTTCTAACTCACTTTATCATCTTAAGGAAAATCACAACCTCCCTGGGACTCCATTTCATCATCTGTAAAATGAAGGAGCTCTAAGGTCTATAGAATACAATTTGGAGTTTCTCCAAGGAAACTAAAAAAGGAATGAAGAACCAATCTCTGTCAGAATGTTCTAGTTTGGGTCAGTTAACATACATTTGTGACCTATGTGGATTTTTCCCTTACAGCCTGTTACATGTTTCATTTGCTGAGTTAATTATAAGAGAAACTAGGTTTTGGTCAATTCTCTTTTAATACTTCTTTTTAGGTGATGCTCAAAGTCCACAACAGACATTTGCTCCTGAAATATTTTGGTTACAAGATTGAGCCCATGTCTCCTTATTATCAGTACCTCTACTGATGTGGCACCCTGTTTTTCTGGATTTATGTGCTTCCTTATAGATTTAAGAAGGTATAGATGAGTGAATTGGCTAAAGCGCAGACTTTCTGAGTTCTTTACCAGAACAATTTTCTGTCTTGTGTTAGTTTCCAAGTTGAGAAGCTGCAATAATTGTTACCTCTCTTTTAAAGAAGAGGAGTAAGGTACATTCAGTAATGGAAAAATTCTCCTCTAACTCAGAAATGATTAGCAGTTAGCATCCTATTATCAGAGAGAATCATCTAGGTCATGCCGTCATTGGGTTTTTTTTTTTTAATTTGTGGAAACTATTTGTGGTCATTTTTAAAACTTCAGAAGTGAAAAGGCGTCTGTTTGTTTGTGTTTCCTAACCAAATGATTCATAGGCAATATTTGGGATGAAGGAAGAAGCATCCCTGTGAAGGAAGCCCTAGTGTTGGTGTGCCTAGGAGAGGAGAGGAATACAGAAAGCCATGTGCACGGCACAACTTCAGCAGATGTCTTTGCTTTCTTTTCAAAGGTGCAGAACGTGTGATTACATTGAAAATGGAAATCCCTGGTTCAATGCCCCCTCTCATTCAGGAAATGCTGGAGAATTCTGAAGGACATGAACCCCTGACACCAAGTTCCAGTGGCAATACAGCAGAGCACAGTCCTAGCATCTCCCCCAGTTCCGTGGAGAACAGTGCAGTTGGGCAGTCCCCACTGGTGCAATAAGACATTTTTCACTCACTTCCGACATTCCCCACTACCTTCTGTTCCAGGATTTTAAAAAGCAAGAAAAAAAATTTTTTTTACTGCTGCTTAGTTTTGGGACTGAAAAGATATATTAAAATTCAAGAAGGACCAAGAAGTTTTCATATGTACCAATATATAAATATATATATACATATATATATATATATATCCTCCTCACTGTTTGATTCCTAACTAGAAATACAGACCTAAAAATGTTAAAATCAGCCATTTCATGCAAACAGAAATTCGTTAAAAGCTTCTATTTTCTCTTCTAAACACTCAAGATTGCATGACAAGACCAGCTCCACCTGACTGAAACCCTGGTTCGAGTTCAAGGACTTTGTACATACGGATCTGGCTCTGCTCTCTCAACTGGATGTGTGGTGCTCTCCTTTTGTCTTGCCTACCCCAGAGGGCCGAGACATCAAGGTCATGAAAAATAAGGCATGTGCTCGTCCAGTTAAGAAAGGTTAAAGAGATACGGTCTTGCCTTCCCAGATGGCTCCAGACACGCGGGTAACAGTGTAAGACTGGAACGTACATCCAGGCAAGGCAGGTTAAAAGATTCTGGGTTAGTTTGTATGGAAACTTGTCCTGGCTCTTTCCGATGCTCTCAAGCAGCATCTTCGATTCTATGTTGCCCCGTAATAAGTAGATGACCTTGCTGCACTAGCAGAACAGACTTCTGTTTCAGCGCAACTGCCAGTTCAGTTTAATCCAATGTCATTTGTCCAACTGTTAATGTCACTTTAAATGAGAAGCAGTTTATTACTTGTTTGATAACAGAACTACACAGTTTAAGGAGAAGAGATACTGCATTTTTACAGTAAGGACAGCCCGATGAGGCAGAAACACTTTTCAGTGTTAGGATGTTTTTGTTTACCTGTTCAAAAGCCATTAGGGAAATGTCATTAGACAACGAGTAGGCTGGTCTCTACCTACACTTTGCAAATCCTGCCAGGTGTGGGGATTTTCCAACCTCCTGGATGCCAAGGGGCCATCACTAATTCCCAAAGGCATGGGCAGAGAATCTGTCTCTTTTGACTGTGATAGAACGGTTAACAGATGAAAGGGTCAGTTTCTTAGGTCTCATTTAAGCACTAGTGGATTTCCCCCCCCCAATATTTTAGGAAGTCTGTGATGTACTTTCACTGGCTCTGTTTGTACATTGAGATTGTTTAACAATGCTTTCTATGTTCATATACTGTTTACCTTTTTCCATGGAGTCTCCTGGCAAAGAATAAAATATATTTATTTTAAAGGTGTGTGGGAGCTTGGGTTTGATCTTCATTAAAGAGGCAGATAACACAGTTCCATTTTTAATGTTTAAATTTCATTTCAAAAAGCAGGTCCTTAGTCTGCAACCATGACAATTAAAATGTGTGCTTGAGCACAGCAGCCTAGAACATCTCTACAAGCCAATCAGACAATACATGACATTTCAATGAGTAAAAAAGGGCATAAAACTGTATGTGTAAGAACAAAATGTTAAAAGGCCTACACACAATAATAAAAACCATCTATTACATCATCACAGTAAAATAAGCCAAATGTACAAAAGTCTGCGACAGAAAAGACAAAAAGACAACACAAGGTAGTCGTTGAAAATGTTTGAGTGCTCTTCGGGCACTTAATTAAACATTGCAAAATCAACATCTTCGTCAGACTCTGCAAAATATTTTACTTCTTTTCTGGCACGACCCGTCCGAGGAAGAGATGGTGGTTCAGGGGCAAAGTCTGCCTGGAAGATGTCTGCATCTGAATCCTGGTCAAAGGAGGCTTTCTTGGATTTCTAAGAATTAAAAAGAAAAACTTTGGACTTAATGCTCCATGAAAAACTGCTGTTCACACTCCACCTGACACATAGAAGTGTCCATGGCATCTGCAGTTTTTATTAAAAGGCAGAGACCTTTATGTTCAATGAAGAAAACAAACCATGTTTTCCTCAGAAAGTACATGGAATCTAGCAATTCCCCAACTTCAGCTATCCCATAGACACTAGTTAGAGTTGTGTGCCGGGTCATAGGAAGATATTAGAACACAGTCACCATCCACAATTATTTCACATCTAAAGGCTAACTAACGAAAAAACACAAACCACACACATTCAACAAGCCCTCCCAATATTCCCATTGTTGCTGGGCAAAATAAAAACAGAAAAACAATTTTCATATTCAAAGAACTTACAGTCTTTTAAGGGGGAAACAAAACTTGCACAGTGCAGTAGATTAAGAGCTGGAGTGTCTAAGTACCAGGCCAAAGGCAGCGAGCTAGTACGATGACTAGAACAAAGGATTTGGAATAAGACCTGAGTTCAAATCCTGACTTAGTTGTGTGACACTGGCCAACTCACTTCACCTCCAAGTCTCAGTTTCCTTGTCTGTAAAATGGGGATAAAAGCACCTAGACCAGAGTGCTGTTGTAAGGATCAAATAACTGTAAAGCACTCTGCAAACCTTAAACTGCTATATAAATGCTAGCTATTGTTACTATGAAGACATACCTATGTTAAGCCACTCTACCAAATCTCATAGATTATTCTTCTTCCTTTTCCTTGCCTTATTCCAGGCTCTACACTGGCCTTGTAGAAGAAGCAGGTAATCCTGCTTGCAGACATAAGGTCCCATCAAAGACCTTACAAAATAAATAATTCTCTAGTTTAGGAGAGGAGGCACCCTGGTCAGTCATTTCATTATTGCCTAACTCTGGACCCTCCTAGAACGTATGCTTTTGGAGAATCGGGGACTGCACATACCATAAAATAATCAGAATTAACCATTTATAATTAAGTACTAAGCTGTGTGACTGAAACTCCTTTGGGTGCTATAAAGAAGAGGACCTGCGGGCTAGATTAGTTGCTAACAGCTTTGTGGAAGTAAACTAAAAGTCAACAGATACTGAGTTCAAATTCTGGCTCTACTATTTATCAGCTTTGAGCAGGTAATTTCCTCTGTGCGATCCTCAATTTGCTCCTCCATCAAATGAAGGCTGACCTACTCTCTCAGGTTCACTCTAGCTCACAGTGTGTGACCCATAAATTAGGCCTTGAAGGAGGGGAAAGATTTGCTTTCATGGAAAAAAATGAGTGTACTCAGGTGTGAGGATTGCCGAAGTATAGGCAGCAAAAATGAACATGGATGTGTGAGAGGAAAGAGAAAGACCGGACTGACAAGCTGGCAGCTCCTGGTGTGCAATAGTGAGCATTAAGGCCAGATAAGCAGGGACACCATAGAAAAGAATTTCCTAGAAGGCAACAAGCAGCCATTCTAACACAAAGAGGGACACAAACAAAACAAAGTAAACAAAATAAACACTCCCCAGAATAACCTGAAGGTGGCAGGAAGGCTATGAAGGTGATGAAAGCCTGGGCTAGCGTGGTGGCAATAAGAATGGAAATGAAGGGAAAAATCTGAGAAGCCATTCTGTGGAAGAACTGCCTGGACTTGGTGACCAACTGGGCACACTGTGGTAACTGGTTTGCAGACAAGCGTGGCCGTGAAGTGAACGTGTTGATCTCTTACTGGAGACAGGCTTAGCCAGAACAGAGGGCTCAGGAAGGTGTGCCTGGGCTCTTGTACAGAGACTGCAGGAATGGCGAGCAAGAGAGGGGAGAGTTTCTTTTGTATGCAATGGGTCTGTCCTTTAGAGAAGACAGCATACTTCACAATGTATCTGGATTTATTTGAGGTGGGTACAAGTGCAGGCTTACCTCTCCCACCTCAAGGAAGAGGTAAGCAAAGAGGAAAACAACAGAGAAGAGCTCATGCCCTCAAGATAAATTCATCTGGTCCATCCATCCAATGCCAGGAAAAGGGGTGAGAGCAGAGAGGCATTTTCCTGCCTCCCTTTGTGGTGGTAAAAGATGATAGGAGGCTGTGAGTTTTGGAGCCAGAAATTGATGGGAGGGTTAAAGGGGGCATAAATCTAGAAAATAAAACACTTTCTTTACTGTAGCTGAGGTTGGGGCTTGAGGTTTCCAGACTTCAATAGAAATTATTTTTTCCTAGAGATACCTTTTTTGGACTTCAACCATTTATAGGTTCCCGGCAAGGCACTCTCATTCTGTTCTTGAGTTGGCTGAATCTTACCCTGACTCCTGTACCCAAAGATTAATTAGAAAAATATAATACCTGTTTTTTTCTGCTTTTCATATACATGTTTGTTACAGAAAAGTACAGGTTAGGATTTCTGTAAGTCTTTTAGAACTAAAACTCCCCATGCAAACAAAGTAACTGCAAGTCTAGCATATTTGTTTCTGCTAAAATTTTCCCCAAAGCAACTAATGTATATTTTAATCTTGTGTACCTGATCAATATATACACCTGTTTTTAAGGAGAAACTTGAGTGTATTTGTAATTAACAATTCATTTGTAATGAAATGCTAGCAAACACATCCCTGGATCATATTATCTAAAAAACTCCTTCTATAAAAGAATATGGATTATAGTCATGTTAACAGACCTAGTGGAAAATGCTAGCCCCCTGGAAGAGCTGAAATTCTTTATACAGGTAACAATAAAAAGACGATGAAGATGGCAATATCAGAGATAATAATTTCCTGGATGGGGAATTTGGAAGAACAGTGATGCCTTTCTGAATAGAAATGGAAAGCTAGATTTTTTAGGGTAGGGGAATGGGGTGATGCTAAGTTCAGTTTTGAACACTGAGTTTGAGGGAATGTTAGGTCATCCAAAAAGGAAATGCCCTGCAGGGAAATGGAAACATATACCTGAAGTACATGTGTGAAGCTAAGGCTATATAAAAAAATCTGTAAGTCATCAGGATTGAACTTTTAATTAAAAATATAAGGTGAGTTTTCTAAGGGTGTCAATTTTGAGGAGGAAGGACAAATGGTTGAGTAACAAGGTATATGCTGCCAGTACTATGAAGTACATTTTAAAACTCAAAGTCAACAAGAGATAAGAAAAATTTTAATTTTAAAAAATCTTAATTGAGAAGTTTGTGATTCACTCTTACATTTAAAAAAAAAGCACCTAATACTCATCCCTCTGTTAGAGGAAATTCAAAAATTAATTCTTGTTAAATAACTGAAAGTTTCTTCAAACAGTTTTTCTTTATGTGTCATGAAGAATGATTTTTTTTTACAACATACAAACTGGTATATTGCAAAGGATGCTAAGGGAGGTCAAACCCTGTTCCTCACTAGCTGTATGACTAGAAAAGTCACAGTCCTTTGGGTCTCAGGCTTTTCGTATATAAGACGAGGGGCTGGCCTTCTCTGGAGAAGGCCGTGGGAAACCACTCCAGCGTCTTTGCCAAGAACATTCCACGGACAGCACTGGCACGGCACAGTCCATGGGGTCACAGGGTCAGACGCTGAACAGCTGTCTGGCTGCCTAACTTCACAAAGAATGCCCACTACTATAATAGGGACAGTGTGGAAGAGGGCATCACTTCTATGCCTTATCTTCAACAGATATGAAATCTAAATTCAAAAGGAGTAAATTATCTAATTCATGGAAATACTTTTACCCATTTAAAAGTTTCTAAGGAACAAGAAATTCTCCTCAATCTACTGACAAGCAGCCTATGTAACCAACCACAGGCCGTGGTTGATGTCCGATATGCCAAGTGGACCACCCTGATTTCAGTGAAATAAGCAGCATGACTACTGAAGTCAACCACTCTGACAGTCTTGAACAAAACCAGACAACAATAAAGTCAAAGATTACCTTGCCAGGTGTTGACTTGGATGTTTTTCTCCCAGGATTATATTCACCTTCATTTTCAGAGCCAGATACTTTCCGTTTTTTTGCACCTCGGCCTTTACCTTAAAAGGAAAATCAGATTTTTAAAAACTTCATAAGAGATGGTCATTATAAAGTATGTAAAAAAAGGCTAATATTTGAATCTTCCTCCTTTTTTGTTCTTAGTCAATACAAAAATATTTTACTTTTAATTTTGAAAATTGTTAAGTACTATGCTCAAGTTTATTTGAATTTTTAAAAAGGTTTCTATAGAGTCTTGGGGCACTGGAATGGGCTGCCAAGGGAAATTATGGAAGACCACCCCTGGGTCACTGAATTAACATGTATCTTTAAATGCTTTATGATATATTTTTCCCTCATTTTCGGAAAAGTAGAGGGGAGGGTTCTTTAAAAAACTAAGCTGTGTCTATATGAAGAACTGCTCATCATGAAATAGAGTGCAAACAAACACTGATAGGAAACTACATAAAATTAGCTTTGTAGTTCACACCAAACCTTGTGAGTGCTGAGTGAATAAGGCAGGCTGCTGATTTTTTGAAACTCTTTTTTAACTAGGGGAGCAAATGTTCTAGTAAACTCATTTGGAGGCTGATAAATCAGGTCTTTCGTATAACAGTCTATGGGCATATATACTGACAGTCATCCACTGAGAAACTGGCTTGTTTTCAAAAAGCAGCAACACTTAAAATATATGTCAAATACTTTACAGCAAATGCCATTACAATATATGTCCACATTAACTAAAAGATTTCCAATCTTTAACTAATTTTATTTCAAGAAATCATTAGTACAAATGCCAATACACAAGAGATTTTTATTAAGAGGATTTGGCAGGAAGCCTTTTTCTTCCCCAAACCTGAAAACAACCCCAACTACTTGCAAAACAATGATCTAATCATTTCCTTGTGGGTCTACGTTTAAGACTAGAGTAATCAGTGTTGAAGAATGAAATTTCCATGATAATGTATTAAAACAATTGTGGGGGGGGGTGGGGGGGAGGGGCAGGGCCTGCCAAACTCCATCAAGGTAAAAAAGAAGGATAATTGGAGAAAGAAAGAACAGGTACCACATCCTATGTTGTCATCCACTAATCCTTCCGTCTTGTTTCTTATGGGGTCACAGAAGACAGTGTCACGCAGAGGCATCACACACAACGTGGCCCACAACACTCCCAAGTGGAACCCAAACCAAATTAAAATGTAATTGGTAAATATTTAATAAATAAAATAAACATAATATTTTTACAATTTAAAACTAAGTCAATATGCGGCCACAGCTTTAGTGGTCCGTTTCTATTCGAGTTTGACATAAGCAGTGTATATTATACACAGTGTATATGGAGACAGTACCAGAGAAAGAGAAGACTTCACAAGTGTGGTTTAGCCAGTTTTGTGACACCAGGCAAGTAACTTAATCTTTGTGGATCTCAGTTTCCTCATTGCTTCATTTGTAAAACGAGGAATAAACAAAGTGCTTTCTTCAGGTTCCTTCTCTAACTACAGTTGTATTACATGACTTCATATATAGATGTGAGAAGTAAAACAATTAAAAACTGATGTTATCTGCCTCCCTTTACACCTACAAATCATTTGTAGATATGAAAGACTAAAGGAAAACAATGCAAACCTTTTGGTGCTGTTGTCTTCTTTGGAATGCCAAATTCTGAATCTGAGTCGGAGTTTGTAGTTTCTATTTTCTTCTGTTTGGGAAGTCTCTTGGGCTTAGGTGGTGCATCTGAAGATAATTTTGCTGTTAACCAATTTAAGTTAGATTGGTTATTAATATAGCAGAGAAATTTATTAAGAAATAATTTTATTGGTATAATAAATGCTACTTACATATAAAGATCAAATAGAAAACTTCTTTAATATACCATTTATGTAATAAAAGAATCTCTCTTTACTGAGTGCCAATTCAAAGACAGGTTCTCAAAGTATGACAATATGCTTTTTTTCCCCTTTTCTCATATATTTTCTTCAGTTATATGTAAAAAATTTTTAATATTTAAAAAAAATTTTACTTCCACATTCTCTCTCCTTCTTGAAAAGGCAAGCATAAATGTCCATATTATCCATGTTGCAAAAGAAAACACAGATCCTTCCCCTCCCCCCCAAAAAAACAAGAAAAATAAAGTTTAAAAAGTATGCATCAGTCTGCATTCACACTCCATCAGTTCTTTCTCTGGAACTGGATAGCATTTTTCATCATAGATCTGTCAGAATTGTCCACAATTGCACTACAATGATAAGTCCTTCACAGTTGATCACCATACAATATTGCTGTTACTAAGGTATAATGTTCTCCTGGTTCTGCTTATTTTACTTTGCATCTGCAGTTTGTACCTTGCGGTTCATATCAGTCTTCCAAGGTTTTTTGAAACCAACCTGCTCAACACTTCTTACAGCACAGTACTATTCCATCACAATCATATACCACAACTCATTCAGTAATCCCCCAATTGATGGGCATCCCTTCAATTTCCAATTCTTTACTACCACAAAAAGAGGTGCTATAAATGTGCATGTGTGTGTCTGTGTGTAGATCCTTTTCCTTTTTCTTTGATGTCTTTGGGATACAGACCTAATAGTGGTATTGCTAGATCAAAGAGTATGCAGTTTGATTGCCCTTTGGGCATGGTTCCAAACTGCTCTCCAGATTAGTTGGATCAGTTCACAACTCCATCAACAGTAGATTAGTGTCCCAATTTTTCCGTAGTCCCAACATTTGTCATTTTCCTTTTCTGTTATATTAACCAATCTGGTAGGTGTGAGGTGATGCCTCAGAATTCTTTTAATTTGCATTTCTCTAATCAATAATGATTTAGAATATTCTTTTTCATATTACTATAGACAGCTTTGATTTCCTATGAAAACTGCCTGTTCACATATCCTTTACTTATCAATAAGGGAATGACTTATATTCTTATAAAGTTGACTCAATTCTCTTCTATATATATATTTTTAGAAATGAAATGTAAAGTTTTCCCCCAGTATCCTGCTTTCCTTCTAATCCTGTCTGCATTGGTTTTATTTGTGCAAAAACTTTAATGTAATCAAAATTATCCATTTTATATATCATAATGCTCTCTATCTCTTGTTGGGTCATAAATCCTCTCTTATCCCTAAATATGACAAGTAAAAATTTCCCTGTTCCCCTAATTTCTTATGATATTAACCTTTATGTCTAAATCATGTACCTATTTTGACCTTATCTTGGTGTATATGATGTAAGATGTTGGTCTATACCTAGTTTCTGCCAAACTATTTTCCATTAACAATATGCTTTCCAAATTAAGTATGCATACTCTGTCCTGAAGTAATTCAGAAGTATGCTGTTATTTGAAATGGTCTATAAATAGATTAGAAAAACATAGGCAACATAATCATCTGTAAAAACACCTGACATATTAATCTTTCTCATAACAAATTCTAAAGGTTAATTTTATGAGTATCATAACAAAGCAACTTGAGTTTTAATTTTCACAATATTTTTAGATTTAGAAGGAAACATTTCTTGAAAAGCATCTTAAGATACAGAGTGAGAATGTAACAAGTTCATTACTACTCAAAATTTTAAAAATGAATTCAAACTGTCTTGAAACATACTACATCTCTTCCATTTGAACAAGAGAAAGGAAATCCAGCTGAGAACTCTGTAACATCCATTAACACACTTTTACTTTTGATAAACATCTTATGGAATATAAAGTCAGTCTCTTAGGAGGAAGAAGAAAAGACAATAGCTCTCTCTATCAAGAACATTTATGATTTGGTTTAAATGAAAGGGCAATAACATAAGTACATTTTGCTTTGGTCTACAACAGGCCTGTACAACTTGTACCATTCGTAGCATGCCAAAGGATTTCAGGCTGCCCATGAAAAATGTAGAGGAAAACATTTTGAAGACCATTTGAAATCCTTTGGCATTCTGCAAGTGGCACAGGTTGTGTAGTTCTGGTCTAAAAGGTGCTATTATGTTAAGATTGTAAAAACAATCTTAGAGGCAATATAAAAAACATAACTATTACTATAAAAATTAATTCTAGCCAATTTCTTAATATTCATTTACAAAATTCACTGGTAATATAATAAAGCTGAAAAATTACTTATGACATTTCATATGTTTTACTCCTGAAGAAAAATATACTTAAAATTAAGATAAATGCTATAATATAGTCTAAGTGTATTTTTCTCAATGAACTAACAAAGGTACACAGTAGGGATCTAATTAATGTTGAATTGAACTACACAGGTGACCAAACACATGATATAGGACAGAACAGCTCGGTATTGTCAGCACAGTATCATTTTGTAAGAAGGGTAATTCAGATGTCCTCACAACACAGGAACTAAAGGTGGCACAAAAGACTTCTATTAGGATACTGGAGAAACTTCATGGTTTTGCTGCTGTTAGTTTGAAAGAAAAAAAAAACCTGCCACTGGCTGGGATCCTCCACCAACCTTTATATCAGTGATGGTATTCACAAGTCAAAAGCAAATGGTGCCCTTTTCCTGATCTTTGTCCCATTTCCATCCCTGATACATGATGTCATTTGGGATTGAGTCACTAGAATTTCCCTCTTGAGAATCCTATGGAATCCTATCTTTTCTCTGAATTTCTTGAAATGTCCTTTCCCCAAAGTCCTTGGTAGTTCGCAGACTGGCCCAGAAGTCCCTCTCATCTATTATGGTCTGAAAGATCATTGCTTCCCCAAATTCCCAGCATTTTCACTTCCCCAAACCACTTCCACCTTACTGATCAAAATTCAGCCGAAAATAGTTATTTCTATTTTTCACCTTCTTAAAGATGAATTTAATTGATTAGAGGCACCTCCCCCAAGTCCCAACCTCAACTCACTGCCAGAGTTTTATTGAGCAGAGAAGAGAAGCAATAGGAGGGATTCCACAGAAGTTCAAGATGGTGGAGATGGTATTCTGAGGGCTCTAGGGCCAGTTCATTGAACAGGGGATCTGGGGTCATTGAAGGGTCATCTGATCCATTTCTCTCCTATCAGAGAGGAGGAAACCGAGATCCATACAGGTTAGGTGACTTAACTGTCCAGGGTTACACAAGTACTTAATTTCAGAGTGTGTTTTGAGCCCAGGATCACCGTTCTTTCTACTTTGCCCATTGCCCTAAGAATTTCTTCACTAGGAATTTGAGGGGTGACTTCTACAATTGGGACTCCTGTGGTGACAACACACTGATAGAGGTATTTGTAAATTGAAAGTTTACAAGATAGGAACTGCCTGCATTCTAGCTAAAAATTTAACTTATAGCTATGTTATAGCTAACAATAATGCCTAGGATTTCAAAGATCCTGGGGAACAAGAACCTTGTCTTTTTTCTTTTAAGATTCTCATGTATGGTACCAAGCATAGATATTTAATAAACATGCCTTGATTATTCGATTTAATGATAATCTGTTATCCTCTTCATATATCAAATCAAATGCAATAAGTGAGTTCTTATTACAACATGACGATGACAATGTGACCCTTTGCTATTTCATGCTCACTTCTATGGACAGAAGCAATCATTTATTAAAAGTGACCGAAAGATTTAAGAGAATAATCTGGACTCAGGGCAGAATGAAGCCAAATGGTCACAAAAGGCTTAATCTTCAAACTCATTCACACCACTTCCTAACCAGTTGTGCTTATCAAACATTTCCAATGATGGTTTGCAAAGACAGGATTATTTGGGGTTCTACCTCAGAATTTCATTCTGTCAACTTTACACTGAATTCCTTAAAAGTTTCTTTTTCCTAAAATTCACGGAGATGTCAGACTTTGTCCAGAATTCTATTTTTTTATCTGGAATAAGAAGGCCACTAGCAGGATACTAACAGAATATAGTTTTAATCCATTTTACACACAAGTACCTATCCTTTGGAGCACTGAACTTGGAATTCATTGAGACCTTTAGATAATTCTTTGGCGAGAACTTAAATGGGTTCGGCGCACTTCAACAAATATTTCTTAAGCATCTGCCAGGTGTAAGGTAATGGGCTAGACTCTGAAAACACAAAGATTCATGAAGCATAGCCCTTTTACTTACAATCTAGGAGCAGAGAGAAAACTGAGGATACATATAACTATAACACAGATCAGAAGGCGGCAAGTGTTTATAAAAGGCACAAAGCACTCTGAAACATTTAAAGAGGATTAGATTACTTTGTGCAGAGGGAAATTAGGGCGGAACTCTTCAGGGGAAGATGCAAAGAATTTCAATAGATAAACGCTAAAGAAGTGCCTTTCAGAAGCACGAGAAGGCATAGGCCAAAGTACCAAAGTGAGAATGGGCAGAGAATGGGACAAATCCAAAGAATAGAAAGAAACTCATTGTCGCTTTTTCTGCACTCACTCGGCCACCACCCTGGTTTAGGGACCTGTCATCTCTTGCCTAGACAATTCCAATAGCCTCACAGGTTTCCCAACTTCCAATTTCCTCATTCTCCAATCCATCTTCCACGTTGCTGCCAAAATAATTTTCCTAAAACCCAGGTCTCCTCATATCACTGATTCTATCAAACAATTGTACGGGCTCTCTACTGCTGCAGGGACACAATCCAAGTAGATGGGATTAGCACTGAAAGCCCTCAGGGTCTGGCTTCAGATTACCTGGAAAGCAAGATTTCATATTACTCTCCTTCCCACGTTATCTATAACAGAAAAACTGGCCATTCCCCAAACTCAGCATCCCACTTCATACATGTGGGCCTTGCACAGCTTGACTCCCATGCATAAAGTGAATGCCATTCACATGGAGAATCTTTGCTTTCCTTTAATGCAGAGAAAGTCTTTTATGATGCCCCTTTAATTTTTAAAGATCTCTCTCCTCATCAAATCATTTTGTATTTCCTTATCTACAAAAGACTGAGTCCCCTAGGGTAATGAAAGCTCCCTGAAGGTAGGGCTGGTGTTTTGTTTTTCCTTAGTGTGTCACTGTATTTAATGTTTCATGAAATCAGAAGGGAAAAGAATCAAAGATGAAATTGAACAGGCATGTTGGAGTCAGACAGTCCATAGGCTTAAATGCCAGGCTAAGGAGTTTGAACTGCTGGCAGTGGAAGCCAATGAAGGCTTTTGAGAAGGGTAACAATGTAGAGTTATACAGTAAAAGGATTATTTGGCCAGTGGTCTATAAAATAAATTGAAATAAGGAGAAAATAGGGTCAGGGAAACCAGTTAGTAAAATATTAATAACAGCACAAGATGAAAGGCTGAAAGATGCTAGACTAGGTTAATAGGAATAGGAGAAAGTAGGAGAAGTTGTTGAGAGGCACTAAAGATGGTCTGGACTGAACTTTGGAACTGACTGAATGAAGGAGAATAAGGACTTGAAGATGATCCTAGTGTTTTGTGCTTCAGTAATCTTTTCAGAGCTCCTGGTGAGCCTGAATTGTCATCAGACATAGAGGTGAATATGTCAAGTGGTTATCTGGAAGTAAGAACTGAGTTCCAAGGCACTGCTTTCACCAAATTCTTCTCTCCCAGCTCAAGTCAGCATGAGATTCTGGTCTATAGGGTTTGAAAGCAAGCTAGTTCAAACCCCTCTGATATTAGTCATCTCTATGACTTAGTAAATACCTAATGAGTTTAAATATAGACACTTACCCTTTTTGGCAGCCACTGTTTTACTTGGAGGTTTTTCTGTTGATTTTAGAGCAAATGAAGATGAAAAAACAGAGGAAGAATCCTCTTCGCCACTGTCAAATTTTGTTGCATCTGTAAAAAATAAAGGTATTTTTTAAGGAAATGAGCTCAAACAATTGCCTTCTTTGTTACCCTTTAAAACATATCCCTTGCTAAAATATGAGCTGGGAACCAAATATATCAGTGGAAATCCTAGAGAGAAGATAGAAATAAAAGCTCCTATTTTCTAAGATCAACAGGATAGCCATGATAAAAATGGAATGCAAGATTTAATAAAAATCACTATGGGGGGGGTGGAGCCAAGATGGCGGAGTAGAAAGACTCATGTATGCTAGCTCCAAACCCACAGCCCATATATTTCCTGCAAGAACTCCCCACGAATTCTGGAGCAGTGCGCAGAAACACAGTGGAAAAGATCTCCATTCCAGAGAGCCCTGGAGAGCCATCCCCAGGGGTCCGTCATGCTCCGGACAGCGGAGACCACCCCTGTGCTGCCCTGGCCCCGGCCCCAGAGGAGCAGATCCGAGCAGGCTTCAGGAACAGAATCTCTGGTGGCCAGGAAGGTCCCTCCGCCCACAGACGCTACAGGTCAGTGAGAGAGACGTCTGGGATGGCCGAGAGGGGAGAGTGGTGTCTCCGTGACTCGGGCCCCCTCAGGAGGCAGGGGCAGAGGGCAGTGTGCTCCTCAAGCAGGCAGGAGGTCCATTACTGAAGGTCTCTGCATAAACCCCCTGAGGGAACTGAGCCTGGGAGGCGGCCCTGCCCCCACCCAAGCACCAGAACTAAAGCTCACATTGAATAGCAGCCATGGCCGCCACAGAAAGCCCATTTGAATCTCAGACCCCAAGCATCAGCTGGGCGGATCTAGGCAGGGGTGGACAGGAATCTCAGAACTCAAGTAACTGGCTGGGAAAATGCCCAGAAAAGGGAAGAAAAATAAGACTATAGAGAGCTACTTTGAGGGGGTACAGATGTTCCCACCTTTCAATTCTGATGATGAAAAACTATTCTTACCATCAGGGAAAGACGTGGAGGTCGGGGCCTCTGTATCCCAGACATCCCAGTGGTGGGCTCAGCCCATGGAAGAGCTCAAAAAGGATTTTGAAAATCAAGTTAGACAGGTGGAGGAAAAACTGGGAAGAGAAATGAGAGAGATGCAAGAAAAGCATGAAAAATGGGTCAATACCTTAGTAAAGGAGACCCAAAAAAAATGCTGAAGAAAATAACACCTTGAAAAATAGGCTCACTCAATTGGCAAAAGAAGTTCAAAAAGTCAATGGGGAGAAGAATGCTTTCAAAAGCAGAATTAGTCAAATGGAAAAAGAGGTTCAAAAGCTCACTGAAGAGAATAGTTCTCTCAAAATTAGAATGGAACAGATGGAGTTTAATGACTTTCTGAGAAACCAAGAAATCACCAAACAAAACCAAAAGAACGAAAAACTGGAAGAGAATGTGAAATATCTCATGGGAAAAACAACTGACCTGGAAAATAGATCCAGGAGAGACAATTTAAAAATCATGGGACTTCCTGAAAGTCATGATCAAAAAAAGAGCCTAGACATCATCTTCCATGAAATTATCAAGGAAAACTGCCCTGACATTCTACAACCAGAGGGCAAAATAAGTATTGAAAGAATCCATCGATCACCGCCTGAAAGAGATCCAAAAAGAGAAACTCCTAGGAACATTGTGGCCAAATTCCAGAACTCCCAGCTCAAGGAAGAAATCTTGCAAGCAGCTAGAAAGAAACAATTCCAGTACTGTGGAAATGCAATCAGGATAACTCAAGATCTAGCAGCTTCTACATTAAGGGATCGAAGGGCGTGGAATAGGATATTCCAGAAGTCAAAGGAACTAGGACTAAAACCAAGAATCACCTACCCAGCAAAACTGAGTATAATACTTTAGGAGAAAATATGGTCTTTCAATGAAACAGAGGACTTTCAAGCATTCTTGATGAAAAGACCAGAGCTGAAAAGAAAATTTGACTTTCAAACACAAGAATGAGAAGAAGCATGAAAAAGTAAACAGCAAAGAGAAGTCATAAGGGGTTTACCAAAAGTGAACTGTTTACATTCCTACATGGAAAGACAATATTTGTAACTCTTAAAACTTTTCAGTATCTGGGTAGTTGGTGGGATTATACACACACATATACACACACACATACACACATGTACACACATGCACGCACATACACATACACACATGCACGCACATACAGAGACAGAGAGCACAGAGTGAATTGAATAGGATGGGACCATACCTTAAAAGAAATTAAGGTAAATGGTGAGAGAGAAATGTAGTGGGAGGAAAGAGGGTGAAATGGAATGGGGTAAATTATATCTCATTCAAGAGGCAAGCAGAAGACTTTTTAGAGGAGGGAAAAAGAGGAGAGCTGAGGAAAAAAACAAGAAGTTTACCCTCATCACATTCGACTAAAGGAAGGAATAAAATGCACACTCATTTTGGTATGAAAACCTATCTTACAATACAGGAAAGTGGGGGAGAAGGAGATAAGCAAGGGGACGGAGGATGATGGTAAGGAGGGCAATGGGAGGAGGGAGCAATTTGAAGTCAACACTCTTGGGGAGGGAGAGGATCAAAAGACAGAATAGAAACAATGGGGGCAGGATAGGATAGAGGGAAATACAGTTAGTCTTACACAACACGACTGTTATCGAAGTCACTTGCAAAACTACACAGATAGGGCCTATATTGAATTGCCTGCCTTCCCAAAGGGAACGGGTGGGGAGGGAGGGATGGGGAGAATTTGGAACTCAAAGTTTTAGGAATAACTGTTTAGTATTGTTGTTGCTACTAGGAAATAAGAAATACAGGTAATGGGGAATAGAAAGTCATCTGGCCCTACAGGACAAAAGAGAAGATGGGGACAAGAGAAGGGAAGGATGATAGAAGAGAGGGCAGATAGGTGATAGGGAAAATTAGATTGCTTGGTGTATGGGGTGGAGGGAGGGGATAAAAGGGGAGAAAATTTGGAACCCAAAATTTTGTGAAAATGAATGTAAAAAGTTAAATAAAAAAATAAAAAAAAAAATCACTATAGGTTGTAACATTTGTATCTCAGATATGTACATTATCTCAGATATGTACATTATTCTAAGTTTGACAGTACAAAATTCCAGTAGTTCAAGATATTTATAGTGCAAATCCAATAAAGCCAATATGAGCTAAACACTGAACTATTGTTAGAATACTTCTGTAAGAGTTGTACACAATGGTTGTTTCAATATGTGCCCAATTTGTGCTATTTCAGGAATATCAATACTAAGAATTCAAATGCTGAAATGGCATTTTTATTTTAAATGTAAAAGTTCTGTACTGATGGCTCATCCTGGTGCGGAAGTAGCTCCACCAGATGAGTACAAACTCAAGGTCTACTGAGCTTTTAAGTCTAAACCTGGTGACAGAATTTGTTTGCCGTCAAAAGGCTTTCAGACCATCTTTAAACATCAATTTAACTGGATACTATGGGTATGAAATCTCTGCTCAAATTCCAATTCAGTGACATACTATTGCAGAGATTAAACCAATTTAAAATTTAATTTGAAAGAGGATGTGAACCTTGTCTGAATTTCGAATCATGGGATTTATATCTGGAAGAAATCCTGAAGATAAACTCAACACTCCCATTTTACAGATCAGGAAATCAAGAGTGTCACCCAAAGTCATACAACAATTAAGCAGCGGACTCAAGATTCAGGCTCAAATCCTCTTCATCCACATCAGTAATGCAAGCTTTCTCCACAGCACAAATGTCACACTTGAGGGGAGCTGGATTTTAGCTCTTTGCTTAGAACTCTTCCAGAAATCCAGATGTTTCTGTGTCTAACCCAATTTTACTTCAAGTCTAAAAGAGCCACTGACGAAGGAGGAAGAAGACGTAGTCATACAGTTTTATATTTAAGCTAACCCATACTACTACTAATAAAAACAGCAATTAGTATGACAGACGTACCCAGATCATACTACAAAAAAAGGTTAAAAAGTTGCAAAAATATTTTAGAACAAACGTACCAATTCCTACAGCAATAACAAAGGTTGGCATAGATGTTCACCATTAGACTTACTACCGGTTCATCTCTGGATGGAAATAAACAGCTAAAATCTAGAAATGGAATCCAAAGGCTCCCCATGAACAATAATATCCACATGAACTTGACCATCAACATAGCAACAAAGCAGCATCCAACAAATGGCTGATGGATTTATTTACAGAAATGAAGGTATTTATGATAATATTAAAAGAAAGGGTCACTGCTCCCAGAAATTACTGAAAGGTCATCCTTAAGGAGTGTGGACTTAATTGAGCAATAGAGATTCTAAAAAAAAATGTATGGCAGAAACTATGCAACATCACTGTAGGTTACAAAAATTTAGTATTTTATTAAATACCTCGAAAAACATGAGCAGGTAGCTAAAATTATGTAACAGAAGCTTACCACCTTTATAAACTAATAGACTTCTAACTGAATAAACTAGACCCTAATAAAAGTGAAGCTTTCTGGAAAAATATTAAGTCTCTCAATTATCTACCATAACCCTGTTCTCTCTCTTGCTTTTGCTGAGGGCACCACCATTCTTCCAGTCACTTTTTCCTCTTCCTCATCCCCATATGCAAACATTGCCCAAGTCCTACCCACTGTCTCCCCCTTCTCTCCTCTTACACCACATGACCACTCTAGTTCAAGCTTCCATTACCTCTTACTGACACTATTGGGATAGCCATAGAAGAGATTAATACTGGAAAAGGACATCAGAGGTCATCTAGTCCAACCCCCACATTTTACAGATGAGAAACTGGGTCAAGAAACATGAAGTGACTTGCCCAAAGTCACCCTGGTACTTCATTCCAAAGCCAAACTCTTTCTACTGTCTCATGGAAGAGACTTCTCACTGGCCTCCTTACACTAAGATTTTGCCCTTTATAATGTAGTCGAAATGGCTGCTAAAGCACCTATGTGACTGTGTCACTGCCCTGCTCAGGAGACTTCAGGAACTCCCTCCTGCCTCTTAAGTACAAATGTCTGCTTGGTACTGGAAGAACCAGCCTCTCCTTTATTCCCTTCATACCATCCAGGCTCCAGCCAAGAGCTTATTTGGTCTTTCTTGAATGTGTACAATATCCCTTTTGCAGCTGCCAAAGGCCACAGCTGTTCCCGTGCCTAGAATGCTCTCTCTCCTCATCCTAGACTCTTGGAATTCCTAACTCCCTTGCTGAACTGGCTTTGAGTGCACACTCCTTTTCCGACAACAGCCTGTATGTATCTAGAGCTTTAACTGCTGCAAAGTGCTTTACAAATGTCTCCTTTGAACCTTACAACAACTCTGGGATGCAGGTGCTCTTCTTATCCCCATTTTACAGATGACAAAACTGAGGCTGGGAAAGGCTAAATGACTTGCCCAGGGTCACAGAGCTAATAAATGTCTGAGGCTAGATTTGAATTCAGATATTCCTGACCCCAAGTCCGGTGCACCACTCAGCTGCTTCTAATCTATCTTCTCATCTATCACTGATTCTCCTAGGTATGAGTGTCAGTCACCTTCCCACCCACCCTCACTTAACTTTTTTTTTTATCCTGCATTTACTTATCCATGAACATGAGGTAGCCCCTTAAGGACAGAATAGTTTAACTTTCACACTGACATTCCCATCATGCAATCACATTTCACAGGTTGGTTTAGCAAGTGTAATACAAAATGCAACTTTAAACAACAGTCCTTTTGTAACTTCTAAAGGCACATTCAATAACTATTAATAATAACACAAATTTTCACAGTGCTATAAGGCTCACAAAGCTCTTTCCTCTCCACTTCACTGTGGGTTAGGTGGTATAAATCTTATCCTCATTTTACATGGAAGTAAACAAACTCAAAATGTTAAGTGATGTGTCAGTGATTTACATGTTTATTAAATGTCAGAGCCAGAACATGAACTTATACATATACATCAATATGTACATGGTTAAGTATGTGTATGTATCTCCACAAACACTGTGTGTATATATTTTTCCATACATGTATATATGCATACATATATTTGCACAAACATGGATAGATATATCTGTACATAAGGATCAAATTTACCTTTACATATGCACATGTATACATGTACATGTGTGTATTTTCCCATGCATGTATTGTGCACCCACATACCTATATGTATACATACATGAATACATGCATCTGCATATAAAGAGCAAACTAACCTTTTTCACTCTACATAAACACTTGCACACGTATATTTAGATAAGTGTGTACACACACACATACTTTTGTGTATGTGTATGTTTTTCCTCTGAAATCAAATGAAGATTTCTTAAGTATCCATAGTTTAATTTGTTCCAAGAATAAAGGTAAATTTTACACTACTACAAATCCCCAATAGAGATGAAAATAAGGAAAAAAATGAGCATACCATCTTCTGACTTCTGCGAATAAGAAGGGAAGGAGAACAGGTTCCCAAAGTCCTGGCTTTTCTTGTCATGTGCGGATTTTCTAATATTAAAAAGAGAAATTAAGCCATAAAGAGGCTGTGTTTACATATGGAGTTTTACCTCTCTTAAATAGAATGTTTGCTACTTTATTCATTGACTCAACAGAAGAAGCTCTTAATGAACTCATTAAACTTTTCCTTCACATTCTTTTAAGACTGATTATAGGAATAAGAGCAGCTCACATTTGGATAGGACCTTATGGTGTGCAAAAGCTCTTTCCAAACCATAAAATTATGAAGTACATAATAACAAGTGTTATTATCCCTAATTACAGGTAAGGAAACAGAGTCACAAAGAGATTAAGAAACCTTCCATGGGTCACCCAGCTGGTAAATATCACAGCTGGGAGAGAACCCAGATTTTCTACTCCATGTCCACTAAGCCACATTTTCTAAGTATTTCATCTTAAAATAGAAAGGAAATTAAAACAAAGGCATAAGAGATACTCAATTTTAAAATTAACAAAATATGATTTGTAGTAATAATCTCATTTTCAGATTTAAAAGGAGCTGTGGCACTGAAGATTAATTCAAATTCACACCTTGATTCAAAGTATCCTAATTACTAGAGCCTAAAAGAGGTGCTTCTGTATGTGCTCAAGAGACACCCTTCCCTGCCTCAGTGCAGCAGAGGACAAGGCACAGGGATAAGCAGGGGACCCCATTTCTCAGGAAGGGGCCTCAGTCCGGTAGACAGCACTCCACTGCCCAGGTCAGAGGGAGCTCAGATAATTCCAACGAATAGTATTCTAGGAATTTGGCTAGTATCAGTTGCAATAAGGAAACAAATAAATAACTCAGATTTGGCATTTAAAGAAAAACTTGACCTAAGTTCATAATCTTGCAGTGGCAGGGAAATGAAGCAAGACTTAATTTTTTAAATCAAGGCTGAAGCTCCGAAGGGAAGAAAAGGCCTCCAAATTCCCCAGTTTCCATGCTTTCTTCCTTAATCACAGCTTCAACTGAAGAAGCGTATTTATCACATAGTCACATCTATTTTGTTCATTTCGTCAGAAGACCCTTCCCTTCCCAAGACTGATAAATAATTTAAGCAAGGCAGAGAGGAAGAGAATGTTTGAAAAACAGCACTATAAAGTCCATAAAAAAATAACAACCAAAAAAACCACTACCAGATAAATAAATGTTTACTTACTCTGGAGCTACTTTTGATTTGACTGGTGAAAAAGCATAGTCCTCCTTATCTAAACCATCTGAGGGAACGAACTCATCATCTCTGTCGTTTGTCACAGGAGATGATTTGACTTTCAATTCCTCTAAATCATTACTGTCATCTTCATCAGCATCATCTTCCTCCTCTTCCGAAAAATCAAATGTATATTTAGGCCTTTCCGCTAGGAAAAAAACAAACACAAATTAGATGTCAGCATTCAGACTTCTTAACATAAATAAGCTTAATACACACAAAGTGCTTCAGTATTTTAAAAAAGCACTTCATGCTTTTAGGCTATGTCTGTGTATTCATAATGAAGTACAAAAGTGAGGCCATTACAGTGGATAATTAAATTTAAATGTAAGCATTTTCATACTGTTAAACCTCTTTTTCATATTTTCCTGGGGAGTGGACGGAAATGCTCTAAAAATGTCAGAGCGGAGGAAGAAAGCCTTGGAGATCACTTAATCCAACGTTTTCATTTTAAAGATGAGGCAGCTAAGGGTCTAGCATGCCCAAAGTCCTAAAATGGGGCAAAGCAGCAGAGCTGGGGCCAGACCCAGTGTCTGGACACTGTTCTTTATACCATATACACAGCATCAGTGGAGTGTCCATAAAAATAATAGGGGTATTTAACTAAACATTTCTGAGACAGGCCTTGAAAATTGTGGGAAATGTAAATTAAGACATTATCAATACCAGAATTTAACAGACCTGGGGGAAATTTTGCAATTTTAGAGAGGAAAGGTAAATATTATGCTAATAAGTTTTGTTGTTTTTAGAAGAGGGCTAATTTTTAGTTATCTAATAAACCAATTTTCTACTTTGTTTTTATTACATATACAAGTCAAGGTTTCAGTTCAAAACCTGTTAAGATTACAAGATATTTTCATTTGTCCTTATGTCCTGAGTGACTGTCAATGCCAGGTACACAATGAGTATTTAATAAATGCTTGCAGTTTCACTTAAATGCAGGTAAAATTCTGAAGATTTTTCTCTAATACACTATGAGTCAAGTATTTTCTTTACTGCAATCATTTGGGGATCTGAACTGTACTGATCTCCAACCAAAAATAGACACAGTAGAAAAAAAAAGAAATACAACTATCCTTCATTTTATGCAAAATTACTTTTCTTTAAACAATACCACAAGGTAAAAAGAAAGCACTGTAGCAGCAACAAAATGGAAAGTGAATACTAAAAACCAAGTCTGTTCATAAAGAAGAGATATGGGAATGAACCTCCACCCCTTCTTCGTAGAAGTGGGCAACTATGGATGTGCAGTACTGCACATACTATTGGGTTAGACTCATATCTTCATTAATTTTGGTGAACTACTTTCCTTCTTAAACTATACATATATATTTATATGTATACATACATACACACACACACATATATATATTATATATGCATTTATGTGTGTTTATATATACATGTATATGCATATACATTGGGGGCACTTAGGTGGTACCACAGTTAGAGTGCTGGGCCTGAAGTCAAGAAGATTCATCTTCCTGAGTTCAAATCTGACCTCAGACACTTACTGTGTAACTCTGGGCAAATCCCTTCACCCTGTTTGCCTCAGTTTCCTTATTTTTAAAATGAGCTGGAGAAGGAAATGACAAATCTCTTTAGCATCTTTTCCAAGAAAACCCAAAATGGGTCATAAAGAGTCAGACATGACTGAAACAACTGAACAAATAACATGCAAATATAAAAAACAGTCCACTAAAGCAGGCAACTGATTTGTTTTAAAACATCTGAAGCCAGAAGTTATAGAACTTTTAAGCTAGCATAGATTTAGAGAGCTAGAAGGGCCCTTAAGAAATTATCAAATCCAACTACCTCTTTTAACAGATAAGGATATAAGGCCCATAAAGGCTGAAGGCCTTGCCTAAATTCACTTATACCCAGATTCTCTGACTCCAGATCCAATGAGAGTTCTTTCCATGCTGCCTTTATGTAGACAACGACATATGCTCTTAAGCCCAACTCTACTTGTCACAGCAATTTATCCAAAGCTGGAGGAAAGCCAAGTTCCATGAGCTATGAGCATAGAGTGCAAGGATTCACTTGTGTGTGTACATGTATAGATATATATCTATATATGTAGGTATATATACACACACACATATATATATGCATACACACATGTATAAGTATATATATTGTATAAGTATATATACACATGTATAAGTATATATATCTATATATATATACACACACACACTTTTATAAGCATATATACATATATATATTTATACATATATTTGTTTAAGTATAGGAGAAAGTCCTGTGATACAGTATAAGATACTGAAAAGAGATGTTTTATGTAAGTCACAAGGCTGGCTACCACATGAGCCCTTTCCTTCCTAAAATGTTTTAATTCAGTATTATGGGGAACAGCTCCAATTTTACAATGACTTAAAAAAAAAACAACTAGGATTCCTTTTACAGAAATATCATCTGTTGCCAGACATTTCTGCCAGAAAGTATATCTTTTTTAAGTGAAGAATGCTCAAAAACCCAGCACGCACTTCCCACTGAAAATTCTAGTCCATTCATTACTAATTCTGTAATGACTTGCCTTTCCCATACATTTCTCTCTTACTGTAACAATTGTAAATTCATTAAAATTTCCAACTCATTTTCTTCATTTAAGCTGTATTTTTATACATGCAAAATGAATGAAGTTCTTTGATTGAAAGAGACAGCCCTTGATAATCGTTGTTTGGACATGAACAACTTGGTAGAAGCCTCTCCTATATAATATAGTGACCATAAAATATCTAGCAGTACCTGCAGCTCGTCTAAGCAGAGAGTCTCTTGGAATAATCACAGGTTCAGTTTCTTCCAAGTCACTTTCTGATTTGGATTCATCATCAGACCAAGGGTTTCTTTTCTTCACTTTCTTTGCACCGGATTTATTAGAAGACAGAGGTGTTTTTCTCACCCTGGTACCTGAAATCAAGTAATTAACATACAATGGTTAAATATTCCAAACTTATAATAACCAGGAATCCTTTATCATTAAAAGTAAAAAGCAAAGCAATAATATATACATTATTAGTCATACTATATTACCAATGATAAATTTTTGACACTTTTAAATATAATTGATATGATTTTTTTTTGATAATTTTTTTAATATAGTACTCATAAAAATTGAGGGGTTTATTCCAACTGGCTTCCATAGAAGCCTTTTTCTAATGCCTCATCTTGGTGTGGAGGTAGAGTTAGGTAGTCAAAGGTGTTATCAATATAAAGCAAGTTCTGTCTGGTACTAGGAGGCTGGAACGGCTTTGGGAATGGGGCCCAGGAAAAGACTATTTTTCAGAGATGAAGACAAGTAAGTTCTGACAGGGACATCGCCTGAAGATTGGTCATTAAGTGATTATGTCAGTTACAGTCACTCAAGAAGAAGGTCTACACCAAAGTTTACAGGGAACTTCAGTCTGTATCAGTGGACAGACTATCACACCAAGGAGGGCCCAGATCTCTGGATCCTCCACTTATAATAAAACACAGTTTGAAAGTCATCTAAATTCTATAACTACTTCCTCTCACTGTCATCCCTACTAGATATTATCCCCTATATCTCTGCACTCTTCTGTGGCCAGTCCACATCCTTTCTTCTCATAACCTGGCTTTCACCAAACTCCTCTCTCCAAAGACACCAGTGATCTCTCAGTTGCCAGGCGCAGTGGCCTTTTGCAGTCCTCCTCCTCCTTGACCTCTCTGCAGCTTCTGCCTGCTGCTCACTCTCTTTTCTAGGTTTCCAGGGCACCCTCTCTCCTGGTTCTCCTACCTGACCACACCTTTTCAGTCTTTTGCTTCATCTTCTTCTAGGTCATGTCCGGTAACTACAGGTAACCTCCAGGGCTCTGTCCTAGGCCTTCATCCATTCTCTCTCTATACTACGTCACTTGATGATTACGTCTGCAGCCATGACCTAATGACCATCTCTCTGTTAACGATTCTCACATCGACATACCCTGCCCTAACCTCTCTGCTGACCTCCAAACTCCCATCTCCAACTGTCCATTGGACATCTAGTAGACATCTAAAATTTACCACGTCCAAACTGAATTCATCTTCTTCCTCCCAAAACTATCCATTCTTCCTACCTTCCCTGTCAAGTTAAGGGTACCGCCATCCTCTCAGTCACAGAGGTTCAAAACGCAGGCACTATCAATTCCTCACTCTCAATCCTCACATCCAGTCTGTTGTGACAGTCTGATTCTACCTTCATAATATCTTGCACAGATGCCCCCCGTCTTCTTGGCCTCCTCACCAAAACAGTCCCTCCGCTCTAGCCCATCCTCCACTGAGCCGGCACAAGTACAGGTCTGATCAAGTCCCTCCCTTACTTAGTAAGCTCCAGTGGTTCCATGTAGTCTCCAGGATCAAATGTAAAAATCTTCCTTTGGGCATTCAAAGTCCTTCATCACCTCTCCTTTCCAGTCCTCTTAGATCTTACACTCTACAATCAAGTGACACTGGCCTCCTCACTAGACTCACCATCTTCCAACTCTTGGCATTTTCTCTGGCTGTCCCCCATCTCTGGAGCATTTTTTCCCCCTCATATCTACCTTCTGGCTCTCTTCAAGTCCCAGCTAAAATCCACCTTCTACAAGAAGCCTTCCCCCTTAATTCTAGTACTTTCCCTCTGTTGCTGATCTCTAGATTATCCTTTCTATAGGTTGTTTGTAAATCGGCATTTATATGTTGTTCTTTTCAACCAGACTAAACTCTTTAAGGGCAGGGGATTATTTTTTGCCTTTCTTTGCACCTGCAACACTTAGCATTATGCTTTATGAGGACATACTAGGCACTTAATAAATGTTGATTGACTGAGACAGCTTTAATTATTTTCATACACAAACAGCTCACCAGGTTCTTTTTTCTCCCTTTTGGGTTTAGGTCCCTTGGGTGTAAGAGTAGATACTGTCAATGAATCTTCTCCTGCACCTTCTGCTGGTGCTCCACCTAATTCATCATCAAATTCCACTTTTATTGCCGTAGGATCAAGATCACTCTAAATATGAGAAAGGAAATTTAAGATAAAAAGATATACAAGAAAATACTGCTATCACTACCTGTTGTACAATGTATTTGTATCTAATGCATCACCTATAAAAGTTACCAGTTGATAGGAAAAGTATCCTGATACCACAATGGACAGGTGGAGACCACGAGAACAAGAATCTGTGGCCTAATTTCACCTGGCACTGTGGCAAAAGATGCTGCTTGGATGTAACAAGTGTCCTCTCTCAAGCAAAAATAAGGCATTTGGCTTTTTCAGCATGAAAGGCACTTTCAGGCTGGTAATTATGCAAATTAATTCCTTTGAAATTCCATTGCAAAGTTCTAAATATGCTATGATTGCATAAGGAATATCATCCAGGAAATGCATGAACAGAGAAGATGGGTAGTTAGTTATGTATCAAGAGCAAGGACAACAGATGGACAGCCTAATTGCTACTCTAGTAACCAACAAATGTTAAAAACTTTGGAGGAGAGTCCCCAAAGCAGATCCTCTATGAAAGATTTGTAAGAAAACATGGTACACAAGAGATACCCATGTTGATGAGATTTTTGGATCAGTCAGGATAATGTAAGGTATTTATTGATCGTAGTCCTACATTGAAAATTCTTGATATAATTATGTTTGATATTTTTCCCTTAATAAAATCGGAATTCAATTGTTTTTACCTGCATGTGGCCTTTAACTATTTTGAAACTCCAGAAGAAAGAATTCTCTTTATCTCACTTCGCATTATCAACCAGAATATGGAACAAAAATTGCAGGATAGAGTGAAAAAGCGAAGTTGAATAACCTAAGTACCATATCACAGTTGAATTATTCTTCACATATTAGTAACACAGCTCCAGTGAGCTCTACCAGCCTGAATGGATCAAAGAGGTGCACATTTTTACCCACCTTCTTTTTCTTCAGCAATTTTTTGCTGGCGTCAGCCTTCATGGTCGAGGTGATCTGTGGAACGATCCTTCTCCCATGAGGCGAGGGCATGGTCTCTTCCAATTGAAGTTTCTTTATCTTGGGTTTGCCGACTTTACCTTTTATGGCTTTGCCAGTCATTCCAGCCAAAGCATCCTCTCGTTCCTGGGCTTCCACTTTCTAAAAAGTAATCATACCACAGTGACAAAACTGAAAAACTGTCTTGTACAGAAAAATCACTATAACTATAGTAAGGTAAAAAACTTAACCCTTACAAAAAGGTGAGCAAGAATTCCGTTATAGAACACACTAAATTTTGTCCTGCATAAGATGGTGAAATGAACGTTAGTCATGAAATCGGACAACCTGGATTCTCAATCCCCCTCTGCCATTCTACGACATTAAGCAAGTTACATCCATTCTGGGCCTCATTCTTCCTATCTTTTAAAAGAGAAGCTTGGGTGGGATGATCTCTAAGATCCTTCAAATTATTTAACTTTATGGTTTTATGATATTTTGGAACAGGATCTCTACATTTTTCAGAAGAATATTAACTAATTTGCCAGATTCATAGCAAGTAATCAGCAAATATGGTCTTAATCACAGCAGTCAAGCTATATCTCTGCTTAGATATAAGGAAAAGAAGAAAATGTCTAAAACAAAACATCTTATAAACAGAAGTTCATATCTTATTTCAGTAATAAGGTGGTCAGAAAAATTATGACAAAATGAAAAGGCATCAATCTAGAATGCTCTGGAGGAGGGAATGATTATTCTTAGCATTATTATTTGCATTACCAAAGGAAAATCCTTTATGAGAGATTATTTTAAAATCTTGGGAAAAGAAGTCTTTTGGATGCCTGGCAGATTCTCTTTCCTAAGTATAAGGGGGAAAGGATGTTTTAAAATGTTTCACAGAATGACTCACATAAGATTTACTTTAGTTTACAAATCACTAAACTCAATGAAATAATACCACATTCCTTGACTCAATAAAAAACCACCTATTGATTCTTTCATTTAGAAGTAAAAGATTCCTGGCCAAAGAATGCAGTCAGGTTCACTCAGAAGTCTGGATTATTTTCATTCTAAATTACATATTTAAGAAAGACACCATGAGAAAGTAATTAATACCAATTCAACTTATATGGCTTATATATTCATCAGAATGGAAATATACTTTAAGTTCAAGTTTCTTTAAGCTTAATTTTAGCGCCTCTTACTAATCATATTAAACCTCTTTTAAAAAATCAAACTCTAAACACAGACAGCACTGTAAGACGACTCCTCCAACACAATCTAGTCCAAAATTAAATTTGATCCTTGTTCTCTAAATATTCATTTTCAAAAATAAATTTCCATATAGACTAAAACATACATCAAGTTCTTCAACAAAAGCTGCTAAATCTTCTTTCCAGAGATCTGAAGGAGATTTTCTTTTAAGGTCGTTGAGTTCTCTCCCCTAAAATAAAAATATAACAGGTAACTCCAAAGTGTAGTATGGCCTTTTAAAATCTTATAATGAAACAAAATGTGAAATGCTGTATTTATACAAAACAGGAATACTGATAATACTGCAACAGTCTGAAAATATTTACTACACAAAATTCATACTTTTGTATCTCTCTGCTTAATCAGTTCTTCAACTTTTTCTTTAGTAAGACACCATAAAGACATATTTAAGATGTAGTTAAAATCAGGGCCTGAGGTAGTGCCTGACTCAGAGGAACTATCATCACGCTGGTTTTGTGTTTCTTCCTCTTCTGCGGCCTGGAAAGGAAAAAAAAGCAATGAAACTTTCCGTAGTCTCCTGTACATTAGTAGCACTTATTTAAAGTACTAAATAATCATTATAATGACAATGTTCTCCCTTGGGACAGGAGGAGGTGGGGGAAAAATAGTAGCTAGAAATATATTTTGGATTATTTTAAAAGTGTTTCCTATTAAAAAGCTAAATTTTGTTTACAAAGACATTCAATCTTAAGAAGAATATGTTCATAGCACAATTGATCCAGGACACTGATATCAAATTAGTCAAACTGTTATATTAAGCCATGAAGAAAAATAAGCTAATGACTGACAGCTGAGCCTCAATGGAGACCAATTAACTATAGACCTCCCTGCACCCAAAAAAATGTCAGATTTTCAAAATATTAGGGAGTGAATGTGTAATTTAAAATTTAAGATTTCTGCCTGGTGCATTATAAAATGAAAATTGCTTTGCAATAATTTTATAATAACTATACTCAGGTACATTCTACTTAATTTAGAAATCTTATTAATCATCTGTAAGTTAGAGACAAGAGAAAGTTCATTAAGAATTTAGTAAGGGATTAGGAAACAGATTCATGAGTTAGCAGAATAAAAATTAGCAAAATTATGCTAAACTTTATAAAATTATTTTTACATAAGATTGTCTTAAAAAATACTTAAATGAAACATGTTGATATTACTTTTCAGATAGCAAATACTTTTTCTATGTGTAACAAAATTAATATTAAAAATTGTCATCCAATTTAATTTCTATTGCCATTGTATATGTAAGAAGTTAGTAAGTTGTCATTTTAAATATTAAAGGGTAATCTAATTACAAATATATGATGCTTCATCACATAAGTATATTAATCAAGTGCTAAGAAAAAATAAATAAGAAATATGATGTGGCTTAATTTATCATTGCTGTTGTATTGGTGAATGAGAATTATCCATTGATAATCCCTTACTATTATTAATTATACAACAATTCCATGAGTTTTTTTTAAACATTGCAAAAAACATAGTATGAATTTGTATTCTGGTCGTAAGCCACTATTAAAATTCATTTCCCAATGTGCCATCAAATCAGATCTGGATATATGTTACTAACACTCTTTTTGTACTGAGCTCTGGTGATTCACAAAGCATATTTGTGGGATATTTATGTAAAAATATAATCACCAGTAACACCAGCAAGGTAACTTATTCTGACACTTTTAGAAATCTATTTTTGAAGATCCATGTTTATTTGTTAGTCTTTTAAATGGCAGCTTCTCAACCACTTTCCCAAATGTTACTTTAAAAAATTCTTTTGTAAGTATGGACAGATGCCTTTTGGAAAAACTAAAATTAGAAACAAAAAGCAGTCTGTCCTACTAACCCAAATCCCACAGGTTACATGCAATCGAGATGAAAAACAGCAGCAAGTTGTGCCCATTAAATGTACTGCTTGCAGCACTATCAGCTGGACACTCATGACTGGAGCCACTTTTGTCCTTTGCACTAAAAAAATCAAATTCAGTATTCTACTAATACATTATTTCCCTGATTTTGTTTGAACCAACCATTAAAAGGGTGGATACTGTAATGCACTCACTGCAATTTAAGGGTGGAGGAAGAGAAGAAGAGGATCGAGACAGAACAGGAAGAAAGAGAGATAAGAGCAAGACTGAGAAAATGAGAGGGTAAAAATCAAAATGAGCCCAATCACAGGAAGACAGGGCTCATCATAATTCACTTGGGATTTGCTCCATTCTGGCCATTTTCTTTAACTAACCTTTATAATCTATTAATCTGTATTTTCAACCACAATATTACACACAATTCATTTAAAATTCAATTACTCTAAGGAATCCTACTGACTACATATTGGGGAGGAAAAGTGAAATGATGTAGATAAAAACAAATAGTATGATTTGATGAAAGTTATAAAGGCATTATGATTGAGAACTTTTAAGAATAAGGAAAATTTAAGTTTTCATGCAATGAGAATATATATTTCAATAATACATAAAATTATATTATTGGTTTTGTATACACAAATAGGATCTACCAAAGCTTTCTAAGACTAGTTATTTTATATCTCCTCACTTGTTCATATCTGTGTTCTCAATCATAATGTTTTCCTAACATTTTTAAAGACCATTACAGGGTGATGTTCAGTCTTTCCATATTCCATTTGTTGAATGGATAGGGCATGTTTTTGTGATCTGTAATATGCAGCTCAGTAGTAGCCTTTCAGCTACTTCCCAAAGTTCAGGTCCCTGGAGAAAATCCTTTACAGAACCAAGCTTAGGGTTGTGCATACAGTAGGGGCTCAATACACACTTGGCTACTCCTAATGAGCTTAGAACTTGTCATGCTCCCAACGTGAACCAGGACCAGACCAAGTGAGTGGTGGCTGGCTGCCACCATGGCCATGTCACAAATACAGTGTCAAAGCTTGAGTGCTACCGGTCCAGCTCTCCGACAACACACATGCACCTCACCAAACCACCACCACAACTGACACCCTGATTGGCAGACTCAGAAAAGAGGCCAAGGAGACTGAGCTACCTTCTCACACCTGGAGTGATTGCTCCAGGTCATGGCTGAGTCACACTGGCAAAGGGCTTTGGGGTGGGTGTGCTCTGCAAATCCCTGTGCTGTATCTGTTCTGGGGATAAACAGAAGACTTAGTCTCCAGAAAGCACAATTCAGCACCTTGAGCAGCACTAAAGTGACATGACAATACTTAGGGTTGGAGCTAGGGTTTCCACTGGTTTGCTTGAGGGGGTATTTTTAAAAGCTTCTCTGAATGTCTTTTTCTGCAAATGATTACCTTTTCTTGTGCTTCTTTCCAGGCTTTCACTGGGTCAGATTCATAACCTCTCTGGACTAACATTTGAATCAAATCTCTCTTTGACCTATTCTCTATGTGAGGGAAAAATAAAATTAGGATCAAGAAAAGAGATTCATTTTGTATTTGTTTATATTCTACTGATCAAAATGTCTTCTATTAATAAAGTTTTTTCCACTTTAACTAATGTTCCAATTTTAAAAGTTTCATCTTACCTATAGTGATTTTCCCTTGTATCTTCTCTAGAATGAAGCGAGCTTGATTGTTTAGCTTGGTGGATTCTGCCCCCAACATTCCCACAAGCCACTCCTTACGTAAACTATAATAATTTAACCTTAAATCAAAGAACTCCTTCAGAATATCTTGTACAGTCTCATACTTCTTCAGACATCCCATATGGTCAAACAGCACCTATTCAAAATAAAGTTTTTGTTTTTAAAAAAAAATTGACTCCATATTTCTTTATTAGCTTACATATTTCCTTATTTTTCAATTGTTATATATGCCAACCTAAATTCAACTTACATGAACAATTCTCAACCCCCAAATCCATTAAAATAACAAGATTTCAAAAACATTTCTCCACATATCCCCATTGAAACCATATAAAAGAAACCTGATAAATTAAAATTAATAAAACCATTACAGATTTGCAGTCATGACATTTGTTTAACTAAGAATTCTTTTTTTTCAAAATTTCTAAGTCTCCAGAGAAATTTTCCTCTCAGTCTAAAATCCTCCATATTGCTTTTTCCTCCAAAGACTTTTGTTCTGAAGTCTTGAAAAAAACACTCATTAAAAATTAAGACATATGCCATATTCCAATACATTGTTTTCCTTTCCATGGATTTTTTTGGACTCCATATTATGTTCAAATTTGATCATTTTTATTTAGTCAAAGGATCAATGCCGTCCCAACATTTTTCTTCCTCTCTACCTTCAACTCTTCCATCAACCTTTCTTGACAAAGGATGACATGACTGCTTAACACACAGAAGGTCATAGATCTAGAGTAGAAGGAACCTCAAAGGTCACCTCGTCTAGCTCCCTGATTTTCCAGAAGGGGAATGAATACCCACAAAGCCCAAGTGATTTCTTTAAGGTCACATAAGCAGTAAGTACTAGAGGAAAGATATGAACCCAAGTTTTCTGTCTCCAGGTCCCAGTTATCAGGGATTAGGCTGAACCAGTAATGATCTCCATGGCATACCCCTAGAACACAATTTTTTTTAAAAAATTCATTCATCATTGGTCTCATTGGCATTTTTCCCCTTTATTTTAAGTGATTATTGTCTGAGAGGGTATGGGAGGAGGAATACATTGGAAAATAAAGATGATATAAAAATAGAAGATAACAATAAATATTTTAAAAATTAATGCCTGATAGCAGATGTTTATATGATGTTGCTTCTTGCTATAAAAATAGATACAAGAAAAGTTCCAGTTATTTGAGGTTTCTGGTTGTTTGAATTCTGAAAAATTCAGAGTACTGTTTGCTTCAGTTGACTCTAGGTGGCTCAGTTCCCAAGACTGCTCTGAGGGCAGACACTTTGGGCCCCTGGGAAAGGTTTACAAAGAAGGCTGGTCAAGGCCTACAACTTGGTTAAATAAATCAAGGCTTAAAATGAACACATCAAAGCTTCCAAGGCTGAGGCTGAAACCGAACCTAGATACAAAGAACAGAAGAAGAAGAATGCTATACTAGCACAAGGCACATGTCAAGGTCCTTTGGTTGATTTTTAATATTGTTTCAGAACACAAAGCCGGGAGTATGAAAATGGTTGCAACTAGAGCAAAAAGAATAAAGCAAACATCTGGTGGATTTATGTGACACATGAATTTATGTATGTTACGTACATTTTGTGTATATATTTCTCAAAGCATCTAGAGATGTAAAGTGACACTATTACATAATTAAATTCTACTCTAATTACTTCATATATATCTTCACAGAAAGACTAGATAACTGTGAACAAATTAAGTCAAGGAGTTTCCTTTTCCAGGAATTTTTGGTTGCCCTTATTACATGTGTGTAAATAATATATAAAACAAATATATTAAATATAAAAAATATATTAAATATAAATTTATAACTTTCTATAGATATATTACATAAATTATATACACATATTTAATACTATACAAACATGCATATATACACACATTACACATGTATATTGTATAGTATACACACGTATACCATATACACAAAAGTACTCATAACTATCGCTATTACAAATACATATATAGAGCAATGAACCAGCATGGTATAGAGCCAGCCTCGGAGTCAGGAAGAACTAGGCTCAAATCTGAGCTCTAGGACTGATCGGCTCTATGATCCTGGCAAGTCACTGAACCTCTACTATCCAGAGCAACTCTAAGACAAGCATCTATAAACTTGTATGAGGCAGGGGGGGTTTGTGGGGAGGGGTGTGAAATCTTTATTTTTCACTGACTTCAGTAAAATTGGGGTCCCTTAGGCGCTCCCAGACTGCTGAAGGAGTCTGTGACACACAAAAAGGTTGAGAACCCCTGCTCTGAGACCATAAGTTGCAAAGAAGATGCACACCTTAGACCTTCCTAGAAGTAGCTGGTAGGGCAGTAGATAAGAGCTCTGGACCTGAAGTCAAGAAGACCTGAGTTCAGATCCAGTCTCAGACATTTACTAGCCATGGGCAAGTCACTTAATTTGCCTGCCTGTTTCCTCAGCTATAAAATGGGGATGATAACAACACCCATTTCGCAGGGTTGCTGTGAGGATCAAATGAGATAATATCTGTAAAATGGTTAGCACCGGGCCTGGCACGGAGCAGGCCTTACACACTGCTTATCCCTTTCCCTTGCCTCCCTCTCTTCTTTTCTTCCCTCCTGGGAGTTTCTCTGCCTGGCAGTTTGCTGTACCAATGAAGTCATAGACCCAGCCTCTCTTCCACATACAGAGCCTTGCCTGGGCCTCCTGAACACCCTAGGAGCTCTCCTGACTCTGCGCCTTTGCTCATGCTGTGCCCTAGGCCTAGAGGGCCACTTTCATCTATTACATCACCAGTTTTTATTTAAAGTCTAATTCAGTGTCACCTTCATGAAGCTTTCCCTGACCCATCTGTTTTTCATCCCCACACACCTCCCTCCCCATCAAGTTTGAGACCATGTCTTATTTTGGGCTCTGGAAAGGTATAAAGTTAAAGGGCTTGATTCACAGTTGATGCTTAATGTTTGTTGAATGAAAGAATATATTCATATACCTTTATATTTACAAGGTATGGCCATAAAGTAATGAGATATATCTCAAACCACAGAAATACCAACTGCACTTACTGAGCATCATTTAGGGTTCAGCACAGTGCTGAGCACAAGTACAAATGAGTAAATGAATGAGCATTTATTTAGTGCTTACTATATGCCAAGCACTATGCTAAGCACTAGAGATACAAATACAAAGAAAAAACTAGAAGAGCACTTGCCCTGAAGGAGCATTATCTTTTACTGGGGAGATGACATGTACACATGTAAAGATAAAACAAATGAAGTGATTTGGTAGAGGGAGGGCCTGAGCAACCATGAGAAGTGGAAAGCAAAGGTGGCAGCTGAGCTGAATCCATAAGAAAACTAGGCATTATTCTAAGAGGCACAAGCAAGGAGGGATCTTATCCCAGGACAGATCCACAGCCTGCACCAAGGTACACAGATGGAGAAGACAACAGTATAGATGAGGAATGCCAAGGCCAGCGTGGCTAGACCACAGAGAACAGTACCTGGCACCTATTAGGTGCTTACATGCTTTATCTAGCTAAATGGTTATATAATTGACATTTAAGGTTTTTTAAGGATGTTTCTAAGAAGTTGAATAGTTCTCCCCATCAAAATCAGTAAATTTTTTCATATGAAATAATACAATAAAAATTATACAAGGTATCATAACAAATTCTTTCTATATAATCACCTACTTTCTAATAAAAACCAATTCATGGCTACAAACAACTTGAAGAAAAACAGACACATTTAGGCTTTCATATAGCCAGTAAAATCACCATTCTGACACTATAAAAGAAGAGTTTAGTAAATTACCATAGAATTACACGTAAGAGTGGTTTGAAGCTTAAAGACTTTATGCAACCCAGCAGCTTCTGCTTGCACAAGTTTTTCTTCAGTCATCTTCACCACAAATTTCACAGTTGTATCTGTATGATATTCTTTATAATCAGAAATTAATGCTGGTGTTTTGTCTGTTCCATTCAGCATAGGTTCTAAAACCTGTTCCTTGTATACCTGCAAAAATGCAAAAATAAAAGCAGTGATTTACTGGTTACCAAAGAAAACTTCATCTTAGATTTAAAACTTGGGGATTTTTCCATATAACAAATCTTAATGGTTTTTCTACCCCACTTTTAATTCAACTATTTTTTCAAGTTTTAATAGTATTTTGATTATACCACTGTCCCTTGCTGATTTAGTAGCTAAGGAATTTAGAAGTCTCTCATGCCATAAGACTTTGGAATAGTTATGGGAAGTTTTGAAAACATTCATATGCTTCTCACCTCAACCAATTCCTGCCCAATCACTAAAGAAGGTAATAAAAAACCTTCTAAGCAGAGAAAGAAAACAGCATGAAAACTTACTGGTTTTCTTCTATTTCTGAAAGATATGGAGGACAAGAAGTATTCAGCATTCACCTCATCCAGTTAATTTTCCCCTTTATTTCATTGGGTGTTTTTAACTTTGCAACATCAGTTACATGCTCCATCCTCCTCCTCCTCCTCCTAAGGAGGAGGAGGAGGAGGAGAAGGAGAAGGAGGAGGAGGAGGAGAAGAGAAGGGCAGAGAGATGAATACCATTCAACCAAACTAAAACCCACTTTCAACACAAGGAAATCCAAACTCCACCACAGACATTTTAAAATATTTATTAAAATTAAATTCCAAGTTTAAGAAATTGCTTAGAACTCCCACCCATGGTCATGCATTTCTACTAACCTGTGTCCATGTTCTCACTGGAAGCTCTGTGATCTCTACTGTATTTCTATCCACTACAAATATTTCGCCACTAACAGCATACTGGTTCTGGCCAATTTCTTGAATTGTTCCTTTGAAATTTTTGTAGTTTGGAAGCTGTAAACACAAGTGAAAAGAACTTAGTGAATTCAAAGAAACCAGACTTGTCTTCCATGCTCTGAATCCCTATTTTCAAATGCTCAGTGAACTTCAATTCAAGTTTTACTACTATTGGAGATTCAATATAACTCAGGTTGAACTTCTCCTTCTCCCAATCCCTCTGCCAGTCAGGCTCAGACTACTGATGCCAACTTACTTCTTTCTTTTAATGGTATCATGATTCTCTCTGTTGCACAGGCTCAAAGTATGGGTCATCTTTGACCTCTTCCCCCATTAGCTAGTTGGCCACTAAGTTATATCAAGTCTTCTGCGATCTTTCTCCAAGCCACTCTCTTAGTTCACACACGTTACCTTATGCTCAGAGCAAAAGGAGCTTTCTTGTGATCTGTTTTTAGGGCTTTGATCTCTCTCTACTTCAAGCCACTGTCACCAAACTAACCTTTTTTATTAGAAAACTCTTGATCATGTTGTATCCTGCTTACAAACTTCAAAAGTTTCATAACCTCAAGGAAAATTCCAAATACTTTACCCAGGTATTTAGTCAATATTTTCTACCATCTATCTCCAATACACCTTTCATGGTTTATTTCTTAAATACTCACTTGTTCAGATCTTCTCTTCTGGACTGATACTGTTCCCTCAACATGCCTTCATTTGCCTAATCCCACTTGCTCTACCAACAATGCTTTTTCTCCCTCCTCTCTGCCCATAATGATCCTCACTGCTCTCAGAACCAGGGCTCTCACTTCCTACCTCCCACTGGGGGTATGATACCATATGGGACCTCTGATGTGGATATAATCTCTTTGCTCCATAAGTTCCATAGAAATTATTTAGTAATTATCATGTATAAACTTTTAATAACTTTTCTATCAGTGTCTTAGAGAGGTATTTAAGTCTTTCATTTATTCAAGTGCTCATTTCTTGTTTCCTCAAATTGTAAACTACTTGAGGACACATTTCTCTGTCTCACATACAGCTTTGCTTTATATTAAATATTATTAAATTGTATTAAATGATTAATCATTAAATTAATTTTACTAGAGTTTTCAATTGATTTGATTAATTCAATAAAAAACTTTAATAAAACTCCTATATCCAAAATAATTCAAAGCAAATATGGCAATCATAGAAGACAGACTTGTACCTTTATTTAAACATTCTAGAACTAGCTCAGTGAAGTGTAAGAGTTTTACAATAACTTTTTAAAATTTTTCAGATAAAGTCTTTTCTTTAATATGTCTCAGGACAAAATTTCCAATGAATTTTTAAGTCATGAAAAACCACTCTTTGGTGAAAAAGAGATTCTTCTTTAAAAAAAATATCAGAAAGGGGACAGGAGAGAGGAAGATAAGAAAGGGAAATTAGAAGGAAAAGAAACTTTAAATATATGGCATTCTCAGTGTTAATATCCTTACAGATTTCAAGTTATCCTATTAGTTTAGATAGATGTACTATTCATATCTAGGTTTGCTTATCACATTTGGTATATTTCAAAGGTATGATGAGAACTAGGAAAAGCAGGATAAATGACTTTTCTTCCCCAGTTTTTTGGGGTGGAAAAGAAAGCCCAATCCCTCAGGCTTCAAATTTCCTGGAGATATGCATCTGTAATTAAGTTATCAAAGATGGCCTAGAAAAGACAGGAAGTTGCCTGAACTCTCCCCAGTTTCACTTTGAAACAAAGTTAAATTAAGCCTCTGAAAGATTTCAGGAGCAACAGAATCCACAGAAAGACAGAGTAAAACAATTCTAGTCCAAGATAACTAGGACTTCAGAAAAGGTTTGCCTCACATGGGAAAAAGGTAAGTACAGCCCAGCACAGGTGCAGCCATTCTCCTATTGATAAACGGCCAAAGGATACGAACAGGCAATTTTCACATGAAGAAGTTAAAGCTATCTATAGTCATATGAAAAAATGCTCTAAATCACTGTTGTTTAGAGAAATGAAAATTAAAACAACTCTGAGGTACCCATCAGATTGGCTAATATGACAGAAGAGGAAAAAAATAAATGTTGGAGATGTGGAAAAACTGGGACACTAATGCATTGTTGGTGGATTTGTGAAATCATCCAACCATTCTGCAGAGCAATTTGGAACTATGCTCAAAGGGCAATCAAACTGTGAATATCCTTTGATACAGCAATACCACTACTAGGTCTGTATCCTAAAGAGATCATAAAAAGGGGACAGGACCTATACGTACAAAAAATAATTACAGCAGCTCTCTTTGTAGTGACAAAAAATTGGAAATTGAGAGAATGTCCATCAATTGGGGAATGGCTGAACAAGCTGTGGTATATGAATGCAATGGAATACTGTTGTGCTATAAGAAATGATGAGCAGGTAGATTACAGAAAAACCTGGAAACACTTCCATGAACTGCTGAGCTGAGTTAAGGTCAAGAGAACATTGTACAGAGTAATAGCAGCAGTGTGCTATGATTAACGATGACTGACTTAGCTCTTCTCAGCAACACAAGCATTTAAGACAAGTCCAAAAGACTCATGATGGAAAACACCATTGACATCCAGAGAAAGACTTAGGGAGTCTGAATGTGGATCACAACATATTATTTTCACTTTCGTTTGTTTTTTGTGGCTTTTCCCTTTTGCTCTGTTTCTTCTTTCACAACACAGCTAATGTGGAAATATGTTTAACATGACTGTACATGCATAACCTATATCAGATTGCCTGCCATCTTGGGGAGGAGGGATGGGAGGCAGGGAGGGAAAAAAATTTGAAATTCAAAATCTTATAAAAAAATGAATGCTGAAAATTATATGTAAATGGAAAAAATAAAACACTATTTCCCCCAAAAAAAGATATAAAACTTTCTTTATATCCCTAGTACATAGTCAATATTGTATAAATGTTTATTGTACATGTTCTAACAAATAACAAAGTAATTTGAAACATACATACCAAAATCAACTCATAAACAGAAACCTAATTTGTATAAAATGCCCCAGAAGAAAAATTGTTCAACTTCAGACACACACACACACACACACACACACACACACACACACACACACATATACTGTTATAAACCAGAAGAAATCCAATCTTACAAATGCTAATTTATTACCATGGGATGAGGGTCCAAGCCATCCAACATCCGTCTGACATTGTTCACAATCTCTCTAGCATCATAGTTGGGAAGTTTACAAGCCCATCCAGTACCAATGCCCTCAGCACCATTTATTAAAACCATGGGAATAATAGGCATATACCACTCAGGCTCTACACGCTGGTTATCATCATAAAGGAACTTAAGCAGGTTGTCATCCACAGAAGGGAAAAGCAGCCTTGATAGAGTGCTAAGAATAAGCAGAAAACAGTATCTGTTGAGATTCCGATAACAAAAAATTAATAGGTGTAAATTTTATTTATTATACATTTATCTTTTTTCAGGAGTTTATTAGTATAAAAAAATTTACATAATTGCCTCCAGCTCTGTTTATACTCAATTAAACAAGAAGAAAAATAATTTAAGAAAATAACACTATAATTTTTCATTATCAAATACATACTTCCACTCAGATAAAAAGTTAAGAGAATTCTACTTTGTCTACTTATAAATTTTATGGTCCTTTCCAACTTTACCTATTAACTCTAAAACCTTAATGATTCTTCTTTTGAAGACAATGAGTAATCTATATATCTATCTAAACAGAAAAAATAATATATGTTCCTAACATATGTAATCAATATATTTGTGCCAACCTACTGTAATACATGATGTAATAAAGATAAGAAATTCTTAAATTCCTTAAAACTGATTTCACAAGAACTCCTAAAAATGGAAACCAAAAGACTTGTCCATTCTTTTGGATCAATGGAAGTGGGTAGAGCTTTCTCAACTATGGCACTAACTAAAGAATAAGATGCGCTCTTTATTGACAGGCACAAGTCTCCATTTTAGTACGGTATTTTACTCATTCCCACATGTGGAGCTTCCTTGATCCACCTAATACAACTGCAGCCCTTCTTTGATGTGGCAGAGTCACTGGGAGTTGTTACAGCTGAAAAATCGATCGCTATGAGACCATCCTAATGATGTGTCCCTCCAGCTTAGCTGGGCTGGTTCTCTGATGATAGACGGTCTATCTCTAGGCCTGGCCTTCAAGGCTTGCTGACCTGCTTGGTAGGGCCTGCCAGAGCTTGAACCTCACCAATATAACCTGTGAGTACCCATGGTCACTTCCGCGCCATGACAAGGCATCAGAGGGCAACTTAAGTAGAGACATTCCACTTCAAACAACAACAAAGTAAGGAAAATACATCATGAAAAGGTTTAATCTTTTAGCTGGTTTCAGCAAAGCTCATTCTATTAGGATTTAAGAAGTTACCTTAACATTGTAAAAATATAACGAGGGCTTGCAGCGTCTTTCCCACCATGAAGCCTAGTTCCAAACTGACCAATAGGCTGAAGCAAATTAATATTGTTACTTCCAACGAAGTTCTGCGCCAAATTGACTATAGTCATCATTAGTGCTTGCTAGAAAACAGAAACAGAAAATACAGCATGAATAGTCTACATTTCAAGTGAAACTTTCCTTAGTATAACAATTACCTTGCAATTTCTATCATTTATTATGTTATTAAATCCATAATTCTTGTTCCTTTAAACTTCCAACAGACTCCACAAAGAATGCTTGACTGTGCTTATTTTTTATATGTGTATTTATGTATGTATGTAATATGCATATTTGAAGAGAGGATGAAATATTTCCAATTTTCATAAGACTTACTTCTCCATGATGATAAGCAGACATCTCAGCAACTGATCCAGCCAACTGAGCAACTTTGACCTCCCGTTTATCATTCCTCTTAAAACAGGTAAACAAAACTTTACGTTGACCTGGTTTAAAGCCTATTTTTAAAAAAGAGAAAGAAAACAAGTCTTAAAATAACTGAAAGTCATGTCTTTAATGCATTTTTAACACCAATAATTTTCTACTCATTCAGAAAAAAAAGACAAATGTGATTTATTTTGAACAAACATAACGCTGACAAAAGAAATAAGTAAATGTCTCCATACTGAGAGAACTTATGCCTTAAGTACCAAACCCATCTATCTCAACTGCCTCAAGCCTACATTAGCATATTAACTTGACTAACCCTAATCCCTGTTTTTGCCTATCCTAAAACCAAGTGCCAGCTCTGAAGGATTTCCTTCTGGGGATGCATCTCGCCTGCTGACACCAAAAGTCTTTTTCATGGTCCTCTAGATACAACTATCTAAACAAAATGCTAGTTACTCCTGGTTTCTAACCAAAACAATAATACAGGGTAAAAGTCATTCTACATTTTTTTGCCTATAAAGCAGGAAAACCCCTATGTATCCAGTACTATGAGGGAGTATAAAACACAAGATTTGTAATTTACTTTGAAAAGGCAGATTTAATACATGTAAAGCAAGTCTCAGACAAATCACAAGAATATTTTTTAAAATCAACTTTTAGAATCTTTGCTTTATATAAAATACATATAAGTTTGGAGGAGAGAGATCATTACATACTGGAATAGTAAGAAAAGCCTATTATTTTTCAACAGGTAGTAAGAGCTGGTTCTCGAAGAATAAGATGGATCATCCGAACTTGTCTAATAAACTCTCTATACTTAAACGTGCAGATGAGCCACTAATGAACTCAACTGGCTGTTTTACTCCAGGATTTAGCTCAGGGACTTTGCCTTAGACCACAGGTCCTTCATGTCACCAGGACTAGAGCTGCAAATACCACACCTTTACCTCAAGGATACTTCAATGACCCATCCCAGGACCAAAGACTCAGATAAAAAGACCTCTCGTTGCCACTGCCTCATCTACAGGAAGTCACTAAAATAATCCGATTTCCCTTTATTTCTTATGCTTGAAACAGAAATGACAGACTCTACCATTGACAAGACTTAAGATTATGAGCACCAGATAAAAAGTACTATGCTACATCCCGAAGGGGCAACAAATTCTAACTTACTACTCTTCTACTCTCAGGGATAAAGATTGTCCAGGTAATGGTACCCCTCTCAGCCCTCCCACTATCCACCAGTTATAACGCTTTTGTGTCCCAAGCCAGCTCTGCCCCCTAGAAGCTAAGTTCTCTTTCTTTTACTGAGACCTCTTCCTCTACTGCTCCATTCTACCTTTTAGCACTCACTAAGGAAGGCCTGGCTCTTATTAGACAATGCACTGTGACCAACCTTTCTATTCCTGGTTATAACCTCTCGCACACTCCTCACCACCCTGTTCCCTTCTGCCTCTTTCCCCCTGCCCCCCTTATGTAGCACCTTCTCCTCCATAAGGTTCATGCTATATTATCCAAATCCCAGGGCAGTTATGTACCAGACCCTACCTAATTCTCCATTCTTCAAGGAGTTCAGAGTCTGGCTGAAATGATCTCTGTCCATCCCAACCCTGCCTTTCCACTAGGACTTCAAAGTACACTTTGATGTTACCTCAAATCCCCTGGTCTCCCAAAACCTCAATCCTCTCAACTCTATGACTTAGTCTTTCACTTAATCTCTGCACCCACAAGGAATACTATTACATTCTTAATCCTGCCATTACCAGATCCTTCAATGATTCCAGTTATACATTAAGATATGTACCTATAATGCTCTTGTTCAATCACCATCCTTGCCTTGCCATGTCCCAACTGTGGACACATCCAAACCCCTACTTTCTACTTCTTTTCTGTTCCTATTCATGGGCAAGTTCCAGAATACTGGAGAAATCTCCCACAATGAGCTGCCTGGATCTGCTACAAATGTCTGTTATGTAATGTCAACTGGGTCCTCATTATTACAAGGCAATCTTTTTACTACTGGTACTCTAATTTTCTATTAGAATCCCCACAGCAACTCCACTCAATTTCTTATCTCTCATTCTCTCTCATCACCTCCACAGATTGTGACCCCCATCATCCACACCACTCCCCTTTCTCATATGCTCTCCTTCCCTGATGCTAGTTCTACCTTATTCTGAGAAACCTATCCTTCAACCTCTTCCACACCCTCTCCGTATATCTCTCCTGTCTTTCATATTCAAACACCTAGAAGAGCTGTTTAGGTTAATCATCTCCACTCTTCCTCTTCTCTCAGTCTTTTGCAATGACTCTTATAATTACCAAATCCAATAGCCCTTCCTCAGTCCTCATCCTCCTTGACCTCTCTAATGACTGCTCACCCCCCCTTCCTCGATGCTCTCTCTTCTCTGGATTTCCACGATAACCTCTACCAGTCTGAATGCTCCTCTCAGTTTCCATTGCTAGTCTCTGCTCCCATGTGTTTAAGTATCCTCTGAACAAAGATGACTTTCCAGGGGTTCTCTCTCCTGAATTCTAGTTCTGCAATATCAACTGCCCAGAGGATATTTTAAACGGTCTCATAAACATCTCAGACTCAGATGTGCAAACTAAGACTTATTTATTTTCTTTCTTCTAAAATCCATCCCTTCTCCAGATTTTCCTATTTCCAGAAGGCTATCACCATGCTCCCAGTGTTCCAGGTGTGTGATCTCACAATCATCCTCAACTTCCTCTTCTCTCTCATCCCCTCTATCTAATTACTTGTCAAATCTTGCCACTTTTTCCCTATATATGTCTTGTAGCTGACTCCTTTTCTCCAATCACAGCCACCACTGTGGTTCCACCTCTCATCATCTCTCACCTAGACTATCTCCCCTCCCCATTCTATCCCCCACAAAACTGTAAAGACCTAGGCCTAAAGCTCAGGAATGTTCATCATGATCCCCTGCTCCAGAATCTCCAGTGACTCCCTTTTACCTCTAGGATCAAATACATGCTCTTCTTGAGGGCATTAAATCCCTTCACAATGTGGCTCAAACCTACGCTTATTCTAGATTTCTCCCCTTTAGACACTAGCCTAATTGACCTGCTTGCTGTTTTCACACATAAACTCTCAGAAATATCACCTCCCATCTCCACAGCATGCTAGGCCCTCCCTAGTCCTAGGGTACACGCCTTCTCTTCAGTCCCAACTCCTGGAATTCCTAGCTTCCTTCAAAGCTCAACCTAAATGCTATGCCTTACCCCAGGCCTTTCCTGACCACCCCACCCCTTCAGTTGTTGGTGTCTCTCCCTTGAAATTATTTTATATTTAGTAAGTACATACTTTTCACATATTTGGATATGCATGTGTTATTTTCCCTGATTGGGTGTAAGCTCCTTGAGGGCAGAAACTGTTTCATTTTTTGTGGCTTGCACATAATTATTATTTAATAAATGCTTGTTAACTGAATAATCAAACAATATTTTTCAAATAAAAAAATGCTTACCATCAACAAGAGAGGGTATAGATCTTTCATTGTCAGAGTTTGAGAAAAGAATCAACTCCTTGTTGATAAAATCATTGTAGGTCAAATGCTTTGTGGCTGTACCATATAAAAATTGCTAAGAGAAAAGATATATAGTAATGTTATCATTATTTTTTGCATTAATTTTGCTTTTTAGTTTTTCCTTCCCCCAGACAATCATTTCATAACTAACCTCTGGCAGGCCATGTAACCTGCGTTGTCTTCGATCTTCCATGAAATTTGTTAACCATTCTTTTCGGTCATCAATCTTCTTTTTACTGAATGCCTGAAATAGGAGATCGTTAAAGATGTTATTTAAGTAAAATTGAGACTTCACCTGCCAAAACTAAATTTTAGTAAGGATAAAAAACCTAAATCTAAAATTTCTTAGTAAGAATTTTTTTTTCTGTTTGTGGGAAATTATATTTCTACTATAATGGATTGTGTTCTGCCAAGTTAGTTTTAACATACAGGAAGGCTCTTAATGATAAAATGGAAAGCAACTTATGATGACCCTACATTACATAGCCTGAAAAAGTTACTAGATATTGAATTGGAAACTTTCTTTTGGTAATATGTCAGCAATAGGAAACCATAAGAGGGAAGAGGAGAAGAGGGGAGGAGCTAATTATCATACTAGAGTAATAGCTGCATCATCTTCAGGACCAGCATATCTAAACAAAATCCGATGCCTTTCCATGTCAGCAAAATATTCCTTTGCTTCTTTAGCTGTGCTGGTACCCAACCCTACATAATGAGAGAAAAAAAATCCATAGTATAATATGTTCTGAAGTATAAAGAAAATGTTCTTCAAAATATTTTCCTATTGAAGGAATATTAGAAGCTCTTTAGAATACCATGTGAAAAAAGTAGCAGTCTCACGTAACTTAAAGAACTTGAAACACAAACCTTTGTAGTATTTTATTTTCCAGGCCTTCTGGTTTTCTATATGTTTCTTCCACTCATCAAACTCAGGAATACTATAGAAGGAAAGCTCCTGCTTATTTTTGCTTGCCTTAAAGATAACGATAAATGCATTTAGTTTGTCTGTTATGCTTTAAGTTTGCACTATTTTTAAAAGTTTTGAATGCAAACCATACCTTTACAATGGGAGTGATGAACTCTTCAAGAAAGCCATGTTTCAAAAGCGAAGGCCAATTATGATGAATGAAATTAATAAGCAAGCCTTTTATGTGAGATCCATCTTGATCCTAAATGTTGCAAAAGTTAAGAAAAACTATAAAAATTTTAAAAAAGAGAACCTAAACATACCAATTTTTAAAAAAGTAAATAGGGAGTCAATTTTTATATAGGGACAGGATTCTATGATTTTACCAGGTGGTGCAATGGATAGAGCTGGGTCTGGAGGAAGGAAGGCCTGGTTTCAAATCCCACCCCAAAAACCTACTAGCTGTGTGACCCTGAGCAAGTCAAATTGTCTGCCTGCTCCATATATATGAACATATACAAATATTCAGTAAGACATAAGACAAAATAAAACAATAAAATTCAGGTTTACATAAGTGTTTTAAGGTTTACAAAGAAATTTTCTCTTAACAATCCTCTAAGATGAGTAGATACAAGAATTGTCCCCATTTTTCAGGTGACAGTTAAGATTCAGAGTGGTACCAAAACTTGATCCAGTCATACAGATACAAAAGTTCAGAGCTGAAGCTAGAACACAGGTCTCTTGATCTCAAATTTCAACGCTCTTATGATGACAACATATTCCCTTATACTTGTTGCAAGGGACTGTTGGAAGGAAGAGGCTGGGCGAGGGGAAGAGAGAAAGGAAGAAGGAGGAAAGTCAGCCAGTCGGCCAACAAACATTTATTACGTGCTAAGCACTGGGGATTCAAAGAAAGATAAAAACGCAGTGCTTAATCTAAAGGAGGTTAAAATCTAATGAAGGAGACAAAACACAAATAACTGTATTCATACAAAGTATCTACTAAGGAGTATAAAGTCACAGGAAAGGTAACCCAGCCATCAAAGGTAGGATTTGAGTTCAGTTGGGAACAAAGTCAGGGAAGATCGCTGGAGCAGAAGAGGGAGAAAATGTTCTAGACATGGAGGAGAGTCAATGAAGAGGTGTAGAATTAGGTGACAGAGGGTCCTGTGGAAGGAACAGCCAGGAGGCCAGGGTCGCTAGATCCTAAAGTGTAAGAAGGCTGAGGTGAGCTTTAAATGCTCAAAAGAGTATGTTACATTTGACTCTAGAGTCAACAGGGAGGGCTGTGGAGTTTATTCAGTAAAGGGATGACTTGGTTAAACCTGCTCCTCGGGACAATCACCCCCACTGTGGAGTGAGTGTGGGACAAAGGTGGATGCCACAGTGTAAGCAAGAGATAAGATATGAGTGCAGAGAAGGGGACTTATCCAAGACATGCTGGGAAGGTAGAACAGCAAGTTCTGATAAAAGACAGGATATGAGGGATGAGAATGGGTGAGGAGCTAACTATAACTGAGGCTGCAAGGGGGGAGGGGAACTGGGAGGATTCTCTCCACAGTAATAGGATGGTGCTGGTGGTGCTCTCAGCACTAAGAGAAAACTTGGGGAAGAAGGGTTTGGGTAGAAAGGTAATGAATTCTGTTTTGGACAGGTCCAAGATGTCTATAAGATATCCAATTTGAAATATCCAAAACATAGTTGGTGATGTAAGGCTATAGATCAGGGGAGAAATTATGGCTGGTGCATACACAATACACATGCAAAACATATGATAATCATCTGCATAGAAATAATCCTGGAACCCACCAGGAGCTGATGAGATCATCAAGTAAGACAGCACAGAGGGAAAAGAGAATAAGATCCTGGCCAGTGACAATGACACTGGCCTCCTGGCTGCTCCTTGAACCAGATACTCCCTCTCCAGCACCTGGTATTTTCTCTGTCCTGGAACTTTCTCCCTCCTAACGTTAACCTCTTGGCATCCCTGGCTTCCTTCAAGTGCCAGTCAAAGACCCTGTCTTTGAAGGAAGTCTTTCTTGATCTCTCTCAATGCTGCACCTTCTTTCTGTTAATTATTTTATAACTTGCCTGTATGTAGTTATTTGTACACTGTTTCCCTCATTAGACCGTGAGCTCCTTGAGAGCAAACACTACCATTTACTTTTGTCTCCGCAGTAATTGGTACAGCACCTAGCACATAATGGGTGTTTAATAAACGTTTGTGACCGACTGAGCCTTAGTGTGTACCGCCCAGCGAGGAGACACGAATTGCATGAAGATCCAGTACACGGGACTAAAGCAGCAGTCAGCGGTAAGGCAAGGACCAGGAAAGAGCAGACTATCCAGGAGATGGCGATTACCAATTTCAAAGCCTGTGCTGAGGTCGAGAAGGATGAGAATTAGATTGGAGATCATGCATGGGTAATGTTGGAGAAAGAGAAAGCTGTTTGAGGTGGACACTGAGGTCAGAAAATAGATTGCGGGGGGTTAGAATAAAATGAGAAGAAAGAAGGAGAGGCACCTAGTGTAGGCAATTGGCTTTCTCAAGGAGTTCGGTTGAAAAGAGGAGAGAAAAGAGCCGATAGTAGAGAAGATGGACAGGATCAAGTGAGAGTTTTTTCTTTTTTAATGAATTTATTTTTTTTTTAATTTTCAACATTTGCCTCCATAAGATTTTGAGTTCCAAATTTTTTCCCCTCCCTCCGTGTCCCCCATCCCAAGACTGTGCAATCTGACATAGGCTCTACATACACACATTAAACCTATTTTCACATTAGTCATGTTGTAAAGAATTAGAACCACAAGAAAGAAAAAACAAAAAAAAGGAGAGAGATCAAATAGTATGCCTTGATCTACATTCAGACTCTATAGTTCTTTTTCTGGATGTAGAAAGCATTTTTCATCATGAGTCTTTTGGAGTTGTCTGAGATCCTTGCATTGCTGAGAAGAGACAAGCTCCAAGTGACTGTTTTTTAAGAAAGTGACATGAGAGTGTTTGTAACCTGCAGATCTGGAGGGTCTGAAGATGAAAGAAAGGGGATCAGCGGTGCATGCAGAGGGGCTGGATCACTGGCAAGAATAAGGGCCCCTCTGCTTTTAGTGCAACTGCTGCCCTTCCTGGTTTCACTTCCCAGGATAAGCTCACCCTGCTGCCAGCTCAAGCCCTGATTGACACCACCTGCCTCAGCCTCTTCTCCCCTCTGACTGAAGGGCTGAGGACCAAATTCCTCCCAAAACCTTAGGACAGAACTTAGACTCCGCTTCTTCGCCTCTACTGCCCTGCCTGGTTTCACCTCCAAGCAACAAAATGCCTCTGCACCAGGTACCCTCTGGTACCCCATCCCTCCCTAAACCCCACTGTCCTGACACCTTTTGTATCTTATCTTCTCCTTTGCATTACAAGCTCACTCATGGCAGGGACCACCCTTTTACTAATTATATTCCTGGCACTTAGCACAGTGTTTTAATAAATGTTTACTGGATTGGATTGCCTCTGAGATGAGGAGAAGGGGAAAAGAGGGAGCTATCAGGGAACAGCCTCAGTATTTTGGTGAAATATGAAGGCGGGGAGGGTGAGGTATGTAATAGCCAAGTCAGAGGGAAGCGATAGTGATGGTATAAGAAAAAAAGAGCGTCCTAAATACTTTAAAAAGAAAACAAGCTGCCTCTGGCCTCAGCTTGATTGGTCTGCCTATCACACTTCATGTGCTGTATAGGTGGTTCTCTTCACCCACGACTTTAAAATCTCAGCTAAAACTATTTATGCATATCATTTAGGATACATGTATGTGTATACACAACTATACATCTTTAAATATGTGTCATGTTAGCTAGTTACCAAGGTGAAGTATTACTGGATAAACTAAATAGTAGAATCACGTTTTGTGAAGAAACAAAAATTTGTTATGCTCGTACCAAAGAGCAAGTTCACAAAATAAAGTCCTAAATAATAACGTGACCAAGGAACATTAGTTTGGAATTCAGTGGAAACTTTCAAATATACCTGATCGGTCATAATCATAATTTTTCCATAACGCAAGGTTTTCAGAGATTCTGCGTCTTCATAACTCTTCTTATACTGAAGACCAACTATTTTAATAATGTTGTTGATTTCTGCATTTTCCATAATCTGTGTAAAAATAATGATGTTCAGTAAGGTGAAAAGATATGTTCTGAATAACAAATAGCAAGGCACAATTTATATCATAGAAATATCATAGTAATTTAATACATCTTCACCTGTTTATGTGAAGCTTCTCGAACATTAAGAATTTTACCCCTGAGTGGAAAGACTCCATATCTGTCTCGTCCAATCACACCTAACCCAGAAACTGCTAATGATTTTGCAGAATCTCCTTCTGTTAATATGAGTGTGCACTCTAGGGAATGTTTACCACCTTACAAAAAAGGGAAAAGAGAACAAGTCAAAGGAAAGATCCACTAGAGAAAAAGTAAAATATTTTGTTGCTTTGATCATATGAAAGTACTAGAGCAACAGATGTTTATTCAGTAATCAATAGTCTATTAATAATAAAAAATTATGAGTTATGAATTATGAGCCTATATTAGTTTCCTTTCTTAAGTCTATTTTTAAAAACCTATTTCTTTCTTTCTCAAATCATAACTTTATGGCCCAAGTAGACTTTCAAAAAATTGAACTGATATTCTGGAGATCTGGTATAGAAGCAGGAGAATAATGATATTTTTTACTACATCAGTATTAAGCACATATTCTATGGTTTTAAAATACATAGCAAATAATGGATAAATTATCATAATAATCAAATCTAATTACATTTCAATTGATTCAAAGTACTTGACACTAATATCTATGAAGATAATCATCAAAATCCTAAAATTTTAGCACTGCTAGGGACTTTAGATACAATTTTAGTACAACCTCCTTATTTAACTAGGTAAGTAAAATAAGGACTAGAAAGATCCTATAACACTTGGAGTTCATAAATTGCTTTCTAAGATCATAAAAATGAAATTATATTTTAAATTTGGTGTATTCAATTGAATTTTAGTTCAGTAAAAATTAATAATCCAGGAAGTAGCTCTTATTTAAGAAACTGAATAAAATTCAATTGATTCAAACACCTCATTTCCTAAAGAATCTGAATAAATGGGAAACTCTTAAATTTGGATAATTTAAGTAAAAATATACAAGAAAACTGATCTTTCATACCTGCATCATTCGCATCATCCAATTTAGGAATGCCTTTGATTTTACTGTACTTTACTGAGGAGCACTTCTTGTTCAGTTGAGTCTGAGCTTTAAATTTGACCCAGTTCAGAATACTTTCTATAATACCACAGTTGGAAGCCTAAAAAGGAAAGGATTTATTTTCCTATTAGATCATGTAAAAATATGTAGCTAATTTACAAACAAGTTATTTGAAATGCTGTTGTGTTCTAAAGCACTCACTTAGGACTAATACTTCCCTTTCAATTCAACAAACGTTTACTAAATCCCAGTTAATGTGCACATGACCCTGAGGGGTGAAAGACGCAGAGAAAGAATCAATCAATGCAGGGGGATTTCTACATAGCGCTGTAACATTTGCATGACACTTCGCACAGGTTACCTCATCGTTAAGCACTGCTATTATTCCCATTTTTACAACAAGGAAACTGAGGCTCAAGATGAAGTGACTTGCTGTCAGTGCCTAAGGTTGGATCTGATATTCTCCTCTAAGTCTTGTGCTAAACTCTGAGGGTGTAAGTACAAAGAATGGAAAAATTCCCACTTGAAAGGAGCTGACATTCTACGGGGGAATCAATAAGACTGGACAAGTTATCTGATGCTGTAAGTATCTGACGAAAAAATGAGTAAGATTGGATGGGAATTTAGGTTTCCTGACTGCCAAATGCACTGTCAAATTTTTAACATTACAGCTTGAACTTGCTTGGTGCTAGTGTGAAAAAGAGAAGACAGTCACTGGGAAGTAGTGGTGGTGTTAAAAACAAAACAAACACATCAAATTGGAGAAGAGCGATGGATGACTTCAAGGTTATGAGCCTGGGAGTGTCCTCAACAAAAAGATAGAAGTTTGGAGAAAGGGTGAGTTTAGAGGTGGACAATGAGACATATTACACACACACATATGTACCGAGAGAGATTTAGGAGTTATTTGCATAGATGATCATTGAACATGTGGATGTAAGGATATCAAAGTAAAGAATGTATAGAGAGAAAGTGGTCTAGGACAGAGCTTTGAAGTACAACCCATGCTCAGGGAAGAGGAAAGAGATGACAAAGCAGTAAATCAGATATTCAATTATGATGCTTCCCATTTTTGTTACTCACTGCTTTGAAAAATTTCTCAGATAGCTGACACTTAGACCCAAAGCTTTTGGGTTGCAGAGTCATGTTTTCCTTTGTCTGGGAATCGAAAGTTGGATTTTCAATAAGACAGTTAACAAAAACCCATATGTGGTTTTTTACCTGGTAGGGGAAAAAAAACACCATGTTAAGAATTTTTCATAACTTATCAGGGCTTTAGGGAATGCATGAGGCATTACTTACTTGAAATGGCTTCACCGATACTCCAGCTTTGTTCTTTTTCTTAACTACTTCAATCAGTTTCCCGACGATCTGATCCACTACGTAATCCACATGCCTTCCACCCTTCAAAAGAAAGAAAGGATCTCAGCCTCTCCAGGATCAAATTTCCAGAGGAGCAATTCTCAAAAATGAGGGAAGGCTCCCAGAAGAAAAGGAAAGTGAAAACAACCAATTCAGCCACATGCCCTCCTGGCCCAGGGACTGCCACTCATTACTGCAAATGCTTCACAAGGTCAAAACCAACATTTTACCCTTTCCTGTCTAGGCTCTTTAGACAAAGCAAGGAGAAGGGAGCCAGAATTGGTCTTGCTCAACAGTAGGAAAACCCTTGGGAAATCACCAATGTGATTTAAGTCTGGTTTTTCCTAAAGAAAAACTACCTATTAAGTTCATGTTTAGAACTTTAGACCATCAGCATCTACTAAGTGCCTACTATTGGTACTTTTTTTCTTTTTGGTCTAGACCTATGATTTAATCAGGCTTGGGAACACTCAACTAAGGATATTCCCAATGTCTAATTCAATTCAGCAATTTTTCCACAACTTATTACTGGAGTTTAGGTCACACAGTCTTATGTTTCTGTGGTAACACTTGAATTCAAGTCTTCCTGATTCTGTGCCTCTTATCACTCCACACACAGCAGGCACATAATCAATAATATCAACAAAAATATCAATTGACATTTCAATAGCACTCTAAAATGTGCAAACATCTTTACGTCTGTGATCTCTCCATTCATTATCAGCATCAACAAACTAGCACCAGCTTCTATGGATGGGGCAGGCAAACTGGCCTAGCTCAGTAAGAAAATCACCCTGCTGGAGAGACAGAAGGCAGTGAGTCCTGGTGCTCAAACCACTGCCACCAACTTTCTTCAGTCCAGGGCCCTGCACCCAAGAACCTTGGGGAAAGTAATACATGGGACCCCTTCTCACTCCCCCCCTCACTGACCCCTGGAGCCATGATGCAGAGGAAGCAATCCTTTGGATATTTAACTTGAAAAGAAATTCTTCCTTATATCAAGCCCAAATGTGCCTTTCTCACTACCATGCACTACAATTATGTCCTCAGGGGTTAAAAAGAAAAAAGTCAATTTCTTTTCTCTTGTCCTTCAAATAGGTGAAGACCATGATCATGTCACCCCAAAGTCTTCTCTAATGTGATTCCTAAGAGGTGGTGCATAGGACTAGGCCCAAGGCTCCAGATGGGCCTGACCAGGACCCAGTCCTTTCCTGTCCTGCCTCCTCGACACTATACCACCCAAGTCATATGTAGTTTAGAACTGCCCTCACTTTCTTGGCTGTGCTACCACACCAATGATTCCCACTGAGTTCATGAGCCGCTAAAATCTCCATCCTTTTTTTTTTTCAGATGATCTGATATCTTGTTGTGCCTCCCCAATTCTAGGCCATTTCCAAAATGCCTCCAGGCTGAAGCCATGAGGGCCTTTAGTTCTGTCCCCACGGCTGGGCTGGAGATGAGCAACTGCTGGATTCACACACTCTTCTCCCATTTTAACATGTGGGATAAGCTCTTATCTGGTAATGTATTACAGGGAAAAGATAAGTAATAATTTACAGAGAACACAAATCTCCTTAAAAGCTGTACAAAACTGTTCAGTGTTTCATTTAAAGGTCAAGTACTAACATATGTAACACAAAAATGAGGCAATAATCCCTAATTTTTCATCTTACTCGCTGTTTTCAGCCTTATGCACTAATAAACCTTTATCAGACATGATATTTCGCAGAAAAACTAATAGTTTACACTTCAATGTTTTATGTTCCTTGCTAATCCCCCAATGACAGTTTCAAATAAACAACAAAATTAAATATCAAAAAGCAATGAGAAAGACAGCAGAGGGACTAGAAAATCCACACGATGGACAATTATTCCTGAATAATTCTGACCAGACTCATTCAAAAGACAGAGGAAAAATTTTTAGCTATTTTAAATTTCATAAATTAATGGCACATACTAATTAAAAATGCAATATTTCCAACTATTAAGACCTCAGTCATCTACTCCTAATTCACAGAACATAAATTTTGATTTTAAAAAATTAATCATTATTTAATCAGTTATTTTTACCAGTTTGTTATACAGCACAGTTAGATTTTTTAAAAATTTAAATGACAATAATGTTAAATTGTTTCCAGTCACATCCAACTCTTCGTGACCCCATTCACGATTTTCTTGGCAAAGATACTGAAGTGGTTTACCATTTCTTTGTCCAGCTAATTTTACAGATAAGAAACTGAGGCAAATGGGATTAAATGACTTGCTCAGAGTCACACAGATGGCAAGTGTCTGAGTTCAGATCCGAACTAATGAAAATAAGTCTTCCTGATTCTCCAGTGCTCTATCTACTTAAAAGATGAATCCAAGCATTATTCTAGTCCTAGTAGTTTAATATTTGTATGTTTACTCACTTTTGTTGTAGCAATACTATTTACAAAGCTGATCTGCTGGAAACCTTTTTCACTCAATGTGAGACAAACATCCCATCGTTCATTTGCAAGTTCATGAATAACTTTCAGTGCAACACCAGTTTCATCTAATTTGTCCTTTACGTAAAGGTCTACGTAACTGCGGAATCCATTTACCTATAAAGTCCAAAAAAAGTTGTTGATCAGAGCAGCAGGTGCACCAGACAATAACTGCCTTATCTTTTTCTTTATTTCCATTCTCTTAATATCAATGTAGCCCCATCCCAAGAGATCCCTATCTCCCACTTTTTGTCATACTTCTAGATCTGTGTGAAGCTGTTCTGTCTTTTACCCATAACCACTGATTACCAGGAGCAAGTAAAATAGAGAAGCAAATAAAGCAAAAGCCAGATAAAAATAAATAATTACGGAAGCTTTGACATAATTAAGGATGATTAGATGAACATCTAGAAGACTTACAGGCAACTTCTTCCCATTCAACATAACTTTGACCCCTTTGCAGGAACCAGCCAAGTCATAGGCTCTTCTCGTCATGAGGGCCACAATGTCTTTGTCAAGCTTTTCCATCTTAAATTTTGACAGATCCGGTTGGAATGTTATACATGTATAATCATCTCCATCAAAGTATTTAATTTTGGGTTCAGAAGTCTTCATCATATTATTCACCCAGGTCTTTAAAAAATTCAAATATTAATAAAACTTTTTCTATGTTTTAAGCACAAATAACAAAAATATACCTTGTTAAATTTTATGGAAGAGAAGACATAAGCCTTGAACTTCTACAACTATATCCATTTTCTCTTCTACATTAAAACAAATAAATTAACTTCATACATCTCATACTATGCTGATATTTTTAACTTTAAACATTCCTATTTTCGCTTGATTATTGAAAAACACAAAGAAAGCAATTTATATAGCTTAAAAATACAAAATACTAAATATCACTGAAAGTACAATTAGTATATCAAAATTTTTATGGTGAAAAATTTCAAAATAGCAATTTTTCTGAAAACAAAAAAACTTTTAACTTCTATTTATATTATGATGTAAAACAGTATATTTTAAGAGTGCCACAGAAATGAAATAAAACATGAAATAAAAAAGGTATGAAGAGGTGTCTGGGTGTCATTAGACTTCATCCAAGTATTTTGAAACTATTTTACCCTGCTAACCATGCTTTAATAGCAAAAGTTACTCAAAACAGCATGTTTTTAGAAAGAAGGCTGATGAAGCAGTGTTACTTCAATCTTGCATGTTTATTTTATATAAGTGTAGGTGTGACTTAAATTTCTAAAAAAAAAAAAAAACAAGTGAATCATTTTCTAAGTACACATACCTGTTTAAAACTATGTTTATATTCTTTACTAGCAGTTTCAACTGTAAATTTTGTACTGAAAATATTACAAAGTTTTGCACCATAACCATTACGACCACCTGTAAGAACAATTAAATGAGAAAGTTCTAATCAAACAATTTTAAAGGGAACTTCATCAAACTGGGTATCATAAACTCTAAACAAGTTTATATGCTTTATTTTGCAAATCATGGCATGAATATATCAAAGAAAAGTAGTGTGGTAAAGTGTACAGGGAGCTGACATTGGGATCAGTAAAAACTGGGTTTACATCTTTTCTTGGACACATGCTAGCTCTGTGAATATGACAAGTCCCTTACCTTACCTTTCAGTGCCCAAAGGCAACTCTCCAAATTAGAGCTAAAAAGGAAGAACTCTTCCTTTGTGTCACAGACCAAAGATCCTTTGGTCATCCAGTCCAAGCAACCCCTCCCTGTTTTACAGAGAAGGAGGTCCTAAGGTCAAAGAGGCCAAGTGACCTGCCGAAAGGCAGGCAGTAAGGGGCAGAACCAAGACGCTCACTCTAGTCCTTTGACTCTTAAGTTGAGGGCTTCTTCATACTGTCCATGCTGCCATCATACATGAGAAAAAGAAATAGAGTTTGAAAAACGAGGAATGGGAGATCAGGAAAGGTTTTGAGATGGAAATGTCTGAAAGTCAGAGAGGAGGAAGCAAGTGGGACACTCATCTACCACATGGAGGCAGGCAATAAAACTGTCCAGTGTAGGAATAGCCGGTCCAGTTTGACTGGCAGGCATTATACATGAACAAGAGCAATAGGAAAGAAAGCTGGAAAGTGAGGCTGGAGCCACAGGGTAGGGGGCCTTCAATGGGAGACAGAAATACTGTTGCTTATAAGGAGTTCCTAAAGTTTTTTGAGAGTAAGAATAATACGGTTAAGGTTGTGTCTCAAGAATCACTTAAGTACCTATGTATTTGGAATCATGCCTCTGATTGCTGGGGATACAAAGACAAGTCATTGCTCTGAAGAAGCTCATATTCTATCAAGGGAGACAAACATGCATATATATATACACACAAAATATATATGAATTAGATATATGGTAATGGGGCAGAGTGTGATTAACCATTGCAGGAAGTGAAAAGGCCTCATGTAGGAGAGGTACCTGAGCTGAGCTTTGAAGCAGATGGGAAAAGGGAGAGCCTTCCAAACATAAAGTACCAGTGGATACAGAAGATAGCAAGTCAGGTATTTAGAACACTAAAAAAGCCAGTCTGGTTGAACATATTGTGCATGAAAGGGAATAATGTGAAATAAGGCTGCAAAGATAAATGGAAACAGGTGGTAAAGAGCCCTGGCTGATAAAGAGAAGAATTTCCATTTGGTCCTAGAAGGGATGGGGGCCATTGCAATTTACTGAGTGATGATATCAGACATGCACTTTAGAAAAAGCACTTAGGCAGGTGTGTGGAGTAGAGGCTACAATAATCTGAGCAATCACAATGGACAGAAGTAAAATGGTTATATACACTCTTTCATCTTTATAACAAT
>JAJHZJ010000170.1:0-125000 GCA_023548195.1 Bettongia penicillata ogilbyi | reverse complement strand
AGGCCTTTCTTTGGAGGTATGGTGGAAAACCCCCCACTAGACTTTGGATAAAGGACCTGGATCTAATTCCTAACTCCAAGGCATCTTTAGCTGTGTGACTTGACAAATGGCTTAACCTCTCATGTCTCACTTTCCTCCCCTGTAAAATGTTATTAGAGCAATTAGGTGGTGAAGTGGATAGAGCACCACGCCTGGCATCGGGAAGACCTGAGTTCAAATCCAATCTCAGATACTTACTAGCTGTATGTCTCCCCTGGTAAATCACCTAATGCTGTTTGCCTCAGTTTCCTCATCTGTAAAATAAGGTGAATAGGAAATGGCAAACCCCTCCCAGTATTTTTGCCAAGAAAACCCCAGCTGGGGTCACAAAGAGGGGACACAACTGAAACAAATGAACAGCAACAATACAAAAGTTATTATCCTAAGGATAATAAAACTGGCCTAGATACGTCATAGGTTTGTTGGTAAGCTAGCACTTTAAAAACCTCAAAACACTGAGAAATGTGATTTACAATCATTACTTTAAAAAACAGCAATCACTCTACCCTTTGGAATTTAAGCATTAGAGACCCATTGGTCACATAGAACCTTCAGTTCACAATCTCAAAAAAAATTGGACTATTTAGAAGTCAAGAGGAAGCATCCATTTTTCATAAAGTCTAATACTTTGTCACCTTTAAATTGAACAGATTATACTGAAATGAAGCTTTTATAGAATATTCTAGACTATCTGGGGGCATCAGACTGGGGTAAGAATTTTCTTTGCCCTCGTCTATTGACAATGATTAGCATAACACTTTTACCATGCTGTCCATAAAACTAAGAAAAACAAATATTTTTTGGAAAATTATTTCACTCTAATTGTCTCCTTTGCATATCTATGTATCTTAGTTTATGAACTTAAAACACTATTCTGATAGTAAGTTGATAGGTTTCACCAGGCTGCCAATGGGGTCCATGACTCAGGAATGGTTAAGAATCCTTGCTTCAGTGTTTGAGGTTGGGAAGAGAATTATAAGTGATACATCTTTTCAGTGCTTGAAATTTCACAAGTATTTTCTATCCTGAGGCACTGATTTTAGAGGTGGATGATGTGGGTTTGAATCCTTTCTTTCCCATTGAATACCTGTGTGACCTTGAATAATTTCTTCATCCTTGGGAACTTCAATTAACTTATCTGTAATAGGAGGGGATTGAACTTGATCTCTAAAATCCTACCTGGCTCTATATCTACGATCCGATGAATTAGGTGAGGACACTGGGCTTGAGAGATCACAGCTGGTATTAGAGAATTTGAATTTATTTTTTTCTCTTTTTAAAATAATGTATTTTTGATGCCTTTTATCTTAATATTCCAGTCATGGAAAGAAGAGGGAAGGCGATCCTTCACTTAATCCTCCCTGGTGACAATGAAGAAAAAACCAAAAAAAAACTAAAAACAACCAAAGTGGGAACTACATGTGACATTATATATAACATCCTCCCATGGCGGTTTCTGCCTCTCTGCCATGAGGAGGGAGATATGTTTCTGAGAATTAGAATTTAATACCTGATTAAGTCCACAGTATCCTCATCCTGTAATCTTCGCTCATTCCCTATCTTTTCTTGGTTCCCTAGATCAGGTGGGAAATGTACCCTTTGATAGCTTTGGGCTATTTTCCTCCTGGCTTGAATGCCTGAATTATTCAGTGATAAGTGCCTCATTAACACACCCGAAGAGTTGTGAAGAGAAAAGAAAAGAAGGAAGAAGAAAGTCTTAGGGTAGAGAAAGGAAAAGAGAAAGCTTATACACACTCTCTCAGCTTTGTTCACATTTAGTTGTTTTATCCTACAGTGGTCTGTCTTTGGTATTTACCAAATGGAAAGTGAAGCCATTTACTGTGTGAGCCAGTGATAGAAGGCTCACAAAATGGAATTCTAAGGCAGTCAGATTCCCTGGTAACCCTATGACCTTTGTTTTCATGTGTTTTGGTTTTTTTTTTTTTTTGTTGTTGTTGTTTTTGTTTTTTGTGATGACTAGATGGTTTAGTGGATAGAGCACTGGACCTAGAGTCAGGAAGACCTGAGTTCAAATTTAGATTCAGACACTTAGTAGTTGTGTTACCCTGGGCAAATCACTTAACCTGTGTATCTCAGGTTCCTCACTTGTAAAAGGGAGATATTAATAGCCCTTACTTCCTTGGGTTATTGTGAGGATCAAATGATATAATATCTCTTATGTGCCTAGTAAAGTGCCAGGTACATGGGAAGATCTATATAAATGTTAGCTATTGCTTTTTATTACTATTTCTCTGTACACCTTTTTCTTCTGAACTTATGCTGTTATCAGTATTGGAAACTCTTGTTATGGAAGCTCCCTCAGACACAACTCATCTCTAACTTAGAACCTTAGAGAATTGGCTTGCCCATGGGTAACATTGCCAGTATATGCTTGAGGCAAGATTGGAAACAAGGTCTTTCTGGATCTGAGGGGAGAGATTGCCATATTACTAAATCTCAGAATTGGAAAGGACCTCAACATTCATCAGGTTCAACCCATAAACAAATAAGAATCCCTTATAAACATACACAATAAGCAATTTTCCTGTCTTCACCTGAAGGCTTTCATGAACCCAGAACCTCAGAGGTTGCTTACTCTCTTTCTGAACACTTCTAATTGTTAGGACATTTTCCCTTACACTGAACATATATTCACCTCTGCTAGCTATACGTGTTACTCCTGGTTCTAAGACAACAATCATGTCTGCCCTCTTCCTCCTCTACTCATGTTTTCTCCAAGTTGAGCATACTTGATTCTATCAACCAGTCCTATTACATGAACTCAAGTCCCTCTTTAGCCTGGCTCGTAAAAACAGAAATTAAGAATTGAGAAGAACCTTAGAGATCATGCAACTTAATTCCCAGTTTACGGATGAGGAAACTGAGATCCAGAGAAGTGAGGTTACTTGCTCAGATGAGCAAGGACCAGAACCTGTGTATTCTGAGTCCCAAGATTTATCATACTTTCTCCTAAGGTATGCTCCAGAGTTTAAAAGAATATCAATGAAGTCTGCCAAAGTGAATGTCTACCAGGAATGTAAAAAGTAGAAAGGAAATCAAAATCAAAAGGAAAACAACAAATGAAGTCGAACTCCCTCGCAAACTGGCATTTCATGGTGAGGCTTTCAATATTTTTGTCCAGTCTTCTGGAAACAGTCCATCAAAGGCTGATAGCAGCTTCCCAGAATAAAGCGGTGTTGGTGTTTCCACTGTCTCCCTGGCTGGCCACGAAAATGAAGCTGCAAGGCAGACTCTTTTTCAAGAGCTATCCTGGAGGGATAGGCTAAAGAGAAAAATATATACATGTGCTTCCCCATCTGAATTAGGCAGGCAATGGTAGACCCTGGTGACTTCTTCTGACCATGACATCTCTTTTTAGGTCGGAAATCCATCTCTAACAGATTTCTCCCTGTAGAGTGAGCTAATACTCACTTAAAATGTCAAACTCCACTAGGAGGAAAGTGTCTCTTTATTTCTGGGGAATAAATCAATTTTTTCACCTATTACTAAGAGTGGACCAGGAAATAGAAACCTTTGGGTTCTGTAAGGAGTGTCTTTGGTGTGAGCAAATGGCGACAATTGTACTATTACATAATCAAAAAAGACAAGAGGAAACTAAATATCTATTGAAATGGGCATAAGCAGGCTCCAAACTACTGCTTTAAAAACAACATGCTTATTTACATAGCTTACCTGCCTGGTCTAGAAATGATTTGATCTTCCTTTGAAAATTGGCTATAATTTCCATCTTGTTATCTTGTAATTTTCACCCTGCTATCAGTATTCTGATAAAGTGACTTTCAGCAATCAACCTTTTTCTTAAACCTGCAGTTAAAGGGAGACTTTTGGATGAGCTCACACTTAAAGGAAAGCTTTCATATATGCCAATAGTTAAATATAGACTTAAACAAAAACTTTAAAAAATCAAACTCTTACTTATTTACTGTATGAAGTTATGAATGTACCAGAGTATCTCAGCTTTTATTATGGGCAACTTCATGTGACAAATACACATGTAAGAGACATGTAAGAAATCATTTATAATTCAAATGTATTTTCCTATAATGACACCTTATCAATAGTTCACTCACTTTCCTCTTCTGATCTTTTTGACTGTTCATTCATCTATGCACGTGTGTTTTTCTTCTTCAGGTCCTGCTTTCCTCACTCTGAATTACTTAATCATTATCTGTCTAGATGTATTTCTTCATATCTCTTTAATTTGTTTCTGTTAATAGCACTCCACTGGTGTACAGATTGTGTCCCTATTGGGTATTTATAATATTTGCAGTATTTTGCTTTAGAGACAATATAGTCATAATTATCTTTGCCTAAAATGGTTCTTTTATTTTTATGACATCCTTGGGAATGTATTCCTATTAGTAGAGTGGTTGTTGCATCAAAAGGTGCAAACACTTTTACTTCTCACTGTGAATATTGTAAATTACTATGGTTATTCCAATTTGCAGTACCATCAGCAATGTACATGTGACAATTCTGGGGCAGTCCTGCCTCTATTACATTGTGTAATCTTGTAGGTTGGGTTTTTTTGGTGGCCAAGTATGGGTGGTCCCTCCAGATTCCCTCTCGTCCTCGTTCCTCCTTCTCTTCCCCTTCCTCCTCCACAGTAGTAATAGTGGTGGATTTCATATACAATGGTCTTTAAAGTTTACAAAACACTTTCCCCCTCCACAATAAACCTTTCTTTCCATGAATCTTCACTAGAAACCTTCCTCTGATGTTTTAAGTATTTTGTCAGGGGGAAGAATAGAGATCCCACTTCAGTTCCTCAGCTGTTCCTTATTGTCCTTCCCTTTGAGTATGTTGTCTTCCCACCATCTTTGCTGGTCCTACATGATCTTGGGGATTCTCTTACATGATTACTTATGTGCAAGTCCTTGTTAATAATATGCTACCATCTGTTCATATCTCCAGTGAACCTCAAAATATATACTTAACTCTCCTCCAATATTTTCTTGGGTAAATGCTAAATATGTAGTTGGTAGTGTTATACAACATGCATACATATGTATATATCATGTGTATAATACATACCCACGCATGTGTATACAAATGCATACATACATATATATATATATATATACCTATATGTGCTTATTGTATGTCATCATGTCACACATTGAGTAGTACTGAGGGCAACATGGTGCTATGATAAAATGGAAAGATCAGTGGATGTGGAATCAAGAAAGATCGAGTTTAAATCCTGTTGGGCTACTTGCTACCCAGTTGATCTTGGGTAAGTCCTTTAAGTTTTCTAAACCTTAAGGCTACAAATACTTATAGCGCCTAACTCATATGGTTGGTATGTACAAAGTGCTTTGTAGAGTGTAAAATACAATACAAATTTGAGGTACTACAGATGTTAAGAGTAACAAAATTACATGGTTTCTTTGGGCACTTCCCTTGACTTGTTGATGTCCTAATAAGGAATATATTTCTAAGGGCACAAAACTATTATCTGACATGACAAATGGTATTTGAGATATTCTAGAGATGTGGTCTCCTATTCCTCTGGGCCTCTGACATGATTTTGAAAAGTCATGGCATGTTTTTGGCTAGGATAATATACACACAGAATTCCTAGTGGATTGAGTCAATCCTAGAATAACTGATGCTGTGAAACCATAGAAACTGGTGACCTGTGGACACTAATGTGTATGTCCCTTATATTCCCATAAATCCCAAAATGTAATCTGAGCATTGATTATCAAATGATGTCTTTAGGAAAAAAAGAAATTTGAAATCTCAGAAAGATGATGCAAGTACATTTAAAACAACAACAATAATATTGTAATGTGTTACATGTGAGGAACCTTCATATTGACATTGGAATGATTTTTTCCTTTAAAAAATCCTAGTTAACAAATTATTAAATAATCAAGCTTCAATTTGAAGACCTAGCTATCAAAATACTCAAAGCATTTAAGTCAGTGATTAAGATTTTCCAAATTTATTATGATTTAGAGTTTTCTGATATTTTTATTCTTTTTCTCTATCTATTGTCATAGAAGAGAATCAGAGCTACTGTCTTGGCTTACCTAGGGATCGTAAACCACTGTAAGAAATGCTAGTTGAATGAATGAGCAAAGGGCAAATCAGAGGCAAAGTAAGACTGAAAAGTAGGAGCTTTACTTATTAAACGTTGAAAGATGGGGGCAGACTTTAGAACTGAGGAATGTAGATTTGGGGGGCTCCTAACATGCCAGTGGGCCCCATCCACCCAAATTACCTTGTATTTATTTTGTGTGTGCTTATTTTTAAGTGTGGAACTTCATCATTATCCCAATAATCCATTAGATCAATCCATTAGATCAATTATCATTTTGAAATATATACTATGTATGGACAAGTCCTTAATCATCTTGAGACGATTATAGTATTTTGGTCTATTTGACAAAGGGCAAATGAAAGGCTCTAGAGGAAATATATTTTGATTAGCTAAAAGAATCAGACATATCTTTGAGCCTAAAAAAAGAGAAAACTAGCAGTCAGTCTAATAATGAGCTCAGTCAAACGGTGACCCAGTTTAGTGATGGAAGAGTTCCAGTTTGAAGACTTCCAAGTCCTTAAGAAGGAAGAATAAGAATCACTTGGAGGGGGCTGGTAAGAGAAGGAGAAAGTTTCTCAGTTTCACTCCCTCCCCTGATCTCTATTGACCATGTCATCAGAAGGAATGAATTAATAGGAGACAGCATGTGGATTATTTGGGGAAATCTAGCTTCAAGGAATATAGCTGCTTGTGGGGGAGAGAAGCCCCGGATATAGATTCTATAAAGCCACTGACCCTCAGAATCCAGAAGAAAGCTATACCTAAGAGGAACTTTATGGAGACCCTATGAAGGAAGAAATAAATTTTCTGTAACCAAGAACTGCACTTCTCCTTTGCCGTAAATATTCTCCACAAATGTACTTTGCTACCTCTGTACCTTTGTTTATTTTCTTTCTCTCCACAGATCCTATGTGTATTTGAGAATATCCCATGTTATTTTGGATGGAATGTTTATATAGGTAAATACCTTGCTAAAAACTCATTAAACCTACTGGTTATTGTTAGCAAAAAGCAGGCTGGTGGGGGCTCATAAATAACAGTACTACAAACCCTGAGTGTTAACCCTAAAACCCTGAGATTATCTGACTCCTGGGATAATTTAAGGTGTGTGTATGTGACTCTGTGTGCGTGTGTATGTGACTCTGTGTGTGTGTGTATGTATGTGTGTGTGTTACATTATACATTGTCTTCTCCAAGAGAATTAATATTAGCTCCTTGAGGACAGGAACTGTTCCATTTTTGTATTTCCAGAACCTAGTTCAATATCTGGCAAATAGTAGATGCTTGATAAATGTTTGTTAATGATTGATTGATGGTAGCAATACCCTAGAATTTGGATCATAAAATCGTAGATTCAGACTTAGAAGGGACTTTAGAGATAATCTATTCCAAGCTCCTCATTTTCCAAATGAAAAATTAAGGCCCAGAGAAACCCAATAAGTCATCCAAAACTATCTAGTAAGTGAGAGTTCAACCCAGTTCTTAGGACTCCAAGTTATCTCTGTAAGTAGGAAGAGTTCACATAGTGGACAGAAGCCATCAGTCACCACTGATGCTTCTATTGCTACTTCACTGCCTTTTTTTCTCCATTTGTTTTATCTTCAGTTGAGCTTTTCCTGGATTTTAATTTTACTCTTTCATTTAGCCTTTCCATTAAAAATTATAACAATCACACAGAGAGCTCTTTTTTTTTAAAGTTTGTTGGTTTCTCTCCTGTCCTTCATTTATTTCTCTGTCCCTCAAAAAACGTATTTAGACCAGGGCTGTGCTGGAGCCCTCTTACACCAGCTTGGAGAAATGATTGCTCATTTTCAATCTGAGCATTTACACCTTAGGATTCAGCAAATGCTATAACAGTTTGGTTTATTGTTTTGGTGATTGCCTAGACTTAAGTCAATGACAGAGAAAATGTTAATGCAGGTTAAACTTAAAAGTTTGCCAAGTTCACTTTTTTTTTTTTTTTTTTTGAGAAGGGAGGCAGAGTCACTTGTTAAACATTTACCAGGATACCACTGATCTAGACTCACTTAGGGGATATTTACTGAACTAGCAGCCTCTAATTGGCTCAACAGGGTAAGGATAAAAGCACAAATAAGTGGGAAGTAAACCCACACTTCTTTCCGAACTGAAGGCTCCCCACCACTTGATGAAGTATTAATTACATGACATATGAACCCTTCTAAGCCATGTCTTTAAAAAAGTCATTGTATAAGAAGACTTTTCAGTTTTAGAATGCTAAAAAAATTCCTTTCCAGGAAATAGTTGAAGGAAGAAGGATCAGAAACTAGGGAAAACACAGATTAAGGCATAAGGAGAGAGAACATTGATAATTCTAAAACAGATGGCAGGAGGGGATTTATAGGAGCTGGAAAAAATATCTGAATTGGAATTCAGTAATGATTTTAGAAGATGTCCTAGACAGACATCCATGTTTTCATTCTTCCTTTTCCCCTCATCACCTCATCTCTTCCTCCCTCTCTCCTCTGTTTTAAGGGAAAATGCAGTGTCATCAGGGAATTAGCTTTAAGTGCCTACTATATGGTAGTCATTGTACTAAGTGCTGGGGATGCAAAGAGGGGTAAAATAAAAACTCTTATTGTTGGGAAATTCATTCTAATGGAAGAGACAACATGCAAATAGCTATGTGCAAGCAAGAATGACAGGGTAGATTGGGGATAAGGTCTGTGTTTGGGTCTTTATGTTTAATAAAATATGTGACCTTAAGCAAGTCACTATCCTTAGGCTTAGTTTCCTCAGGGATAATAAAATATGTGTAGATTCCCTCCTAAAGGTGTTTATTAAACTTTTGTCAAAAGGTATCACAAAATCGCCAAATTTCAGAATTGGAATGTAACTCGGTGACAATCTAGTACTGTGAATTCCTGAAAAGAACCCTCTCTATACCATGCTCAACAAATAGCCTCATTCAACTTCTGCTCGAAGACCTTCAAGGAAGGGAAACCCACTATTTCCCAAGGAAAGGCATTCTACTTTTGGGGGGAAATCTAATGATTAGATCATTTCTAAACTGTCTGTTTGCCTTTTTGCAAATTCCAGTTCCTCATTCTGCCCTATAGACCCAAGAAGAATCAGGCTGATCCCTCTGCCACAAAATAGCCTTTCAAGGACTCTGGAGATAATATGATATGACATGAACTTGAGGCCCTTCAGCATCTTTGTTTTTCTCCTCTGGATGATTGCTAGCTTATTAATACCTTCCTTAAGTATGGTATCTGGAACTGAATATAATACTTGATATACGGTCTGGTCACATCAGGGAGATATCCAGAATCTTTGATTGATATCATTTATTCTCATTGTCGACATTATCAAGTATAATTTGATTTAAATTACATATGACTCCATTAAAGTAATGGTGTAATTTCTATGGGGGAAAGGGAGAAAGAAGGAGAAGGAGTTAAGATAATAGAATCATGGATTCAGAGATTAAAAGAATATTAGGTGAGATCTACCTGACATCCCTCCTTTTACAGATTAGGAAAACGAGGCACAAAGAGCTTGAATGTGTCCAAGGTCACACAACCAATATGAATCAGAAAGAGGTAAGATTTGAAAACAAGTCTTTTTGACTTCAAATACTACCCCCTAGTCACTGCCCTATACTGCCTCTGCCACTTAGAAACAATCAGGACCCTTTTAGGATAATTGTAGAGTAAAATAGATGGGATTTCAGACCTGGAAGGGGCATACATGAGCATTATCATGTTTAACCACTTCTCTTTACCAATGAGAAGTTTATGATTAATTTTCATCTTTGGATCCCCTCATTTTGGATCTCTTTATGTCTTTTGTCATATTTAGCATAATTTACACATAGTAAACACAATACATTCATGAATGAACAAATGATTGCATGGACGGGTGGATGGATGAATGAGTGAATTAATAAATGAATGGAGTGTGGCCCACAGACCCCTGGGAGGAAGGCACCTCAGTAAAGAATGAAACCTCTTCCTGCAGGGATCTTGGCAGACAGTATTATGGCCTGTCAGGTGGGTTAGTAGCTCCCCAGACTATGGAAACTGTTACTTCATCCAAAAGTAGGGTTAATTATGAATGGGCATGCAAAAGAAATCAATATGAAGTCAGTACACTAAACTGCCCATCACAAATTGTCACTCACTCTTGGTAAATGGCTGTTGGTGGGGCATCATACATTTGCGGCTGGTCTTAATCCGAAACATGGGGGTGTGAAATCTGAGTTCAGGAATTGGAAAGGACCCAATTTATTTGAAAGATTAATTCTTTAAATAGCCAAAGAGATTGCTCCATCAGGTATGACTCAAAGAAGGGGTAAATGAGGAATCCATTTATCTATCTATCTATCTATCATCTATCTATCTATCTATCTATCTATCATCTATCTGTCTGTCTGTCTGTCTGTCTGTCTGTCTGTCTATCTATCTATCTATCTATCTACCTATCATCTGCCTATCTATCTATATCTATCTTTATCCATCCATCTACCCAACTATCCATCTCCCTTATTCATCCATCTCCATGTGTTTCTCTCTCATCTCTCTCTCTCATCTCTCCCAATGAGAGACAATATTTCAGAATAGATAGAGAGCTGGCCTTGGAGTCAAGAAGACCTGGGTTCAAGTTCCACCTCTGACACACACTGGTTGAGTGATCCTGGGCAAGTCACTTAACCTTTTTAGTGCTCTGGGCAATTCTCTAAGACTCTAAGTTACAGACCAGTGGCCCATCTGTATGGATAAAGGGATTTTCCCCATCAGGGCTTCTGTACACCAATGAAATCACAAGTCTAAGCTAAAACAATTCTTCATATGATCCCCAATACAGAAGCAGAAGGAGCCTCAGAGGCATCAAGTCTAAACACCTCATTTCACAGATGAAGAAATTGAGACTCAAAGAGTTTAAGTGATTAGACCAAGAGATGGGACTTGAACCTAGGCTGCCCAGACCAGTATTCTTTCCACTGTATATTAGTTTTCATCATTCTGAATTTTTTTAAAAAGTCCAGTTGCCTTAAAAGCTCTAACTAAAATCTTATGATTGTATCTTTATTTCAAAGATTTCATCCCAAAGTCCAGTAGAGCAGTGAGTTGGTGAGAACACCAGTCAAATGGCTTTGTGGCCATGGTTTATCCTCTGACCAGATGGTATTGACATGTGTCTGACTGTTAACTTTTGGACTTAAGGAATAATGCTCCTCTATCTATTGCTGCATGATCTGTTAACACAGTGACTGGTCCTCTAAAAACAAAGATTCTTCACCTTCCTTGTGCCTTGGACCCCTCTTACAGTCTGGTGAACTCTACAGAGTCATTCTCAGTATCATGGTTATAAAGACATAATATAAAACACACAGAATTATAAAGGAAATCAGTGTATTGAAATAGTTGCTGAAAAAGAATTAAAAAATAATGTTCACGGATCCCAGGTTACCAACTTCTACTCACTGTATCGCCCCCAAACCCTCCTGCCTCTTGGAGGTAGGGCTCTAATCATCATTCTTCCACTACCGCCCCCCCCACCAAATTGTCAGGATTAATCAGGGACTATGAAAGTAGAAAATCTAGGTTTTATGAGCTATTAAGATATGTCCCTAAGACAACAATTGCAACATTTCTGAATGGTAAGATTGCCACCTAACAAACTTGTGAGGAAGTCTTAACTCTCTTGTAGCCTCCCCTTCTTAGATCCCTTCAGTTCTCTGTTTTTGGTTCCTTTTGGCTTCTCTTTCTTCTCCACTCCCACTGGAGCTTCATGTTCTCAGATTGTCCTCTGGGTACCTAGCTCAACCACAGCCTCTCACTCTCATCAAACCTTATGAGTCTGGAGTTCCATGGTTTATGTGTCATAGGCATAGGGCACACTTTTTAACTATATAGCTAAGGGAATGTTTTGATCAACACCAAATAGAGAAGGGGAGAGGAAAAACAAACTGGTTCCGTGAAAATATCCCTCTTTTCCATGAGTGCCATACTCATTCAACTTTTATCTTTGTATTTCAGTAAATTATTTTGCTCTCATTGTTTAATAAAAATAATAAAAAATCCCACAAAAATCCTTCCATACCTTGTTTGATTGAATTATTCCAATGTTTTTCTCTTATAATTGTAAAACCAAGGACAATTTTATTGCTTTTTTGTATGTGCCTGTCACATGTAGGGCAGTGTCTGTCTCTCAGTAGGGGTAAATTATTATAAAGAAATTGACGCCAGATACTTTTCCCTCAAGTCAAACACCTTGTTGTTTATGTGAACTTCTTGTTTACAATTTAAAAACAGATATGTCTGGCCAAGCAGAACAAATCCCCACTTTGGCCACGTCTAGATGTGAATGTCTCCTTCTGCAAATTTTGTTGTTTGCTGTTGTTATTGTATTAAAATTTGATGCCTTCCAAAAGCACAGTGGCAGTCATCCAAGCACCTCAGTTTCCCTTCAAAATGATTATTAGTCCTTAGCCTTACTGAGTCTTTTCATGGACATTCCAGCATTTTTCAATTCTAAGCAAAGAATTCCCTTATTGAAAGTGGAATGATCAAGAGGAAACACTTGCACAGCTAGCTAGAGATACAAGTCACAGTTCTCATGGTGAACTCTGCTCCAAAACTGCCCCCTCCCTTTTTACCAAGGACAAAAATATCTGACCTTAAAGACTGAGCTAATCATATCTCAGTCTCATTCCACCTGAAATTGATTGGTGGTGCTGAGTAAAACAAGAACATGAGGTCAGCCTGAAATGCAGTGCATGAGGGGTACTGAGGCAAAACACACACAGAAAGAGGGTTTGAAACCAAATTGTAGAGGTCTGTAAATGCCAGAGAGAGGTATTTGGTCTTGATCTCAGGGGCAGGAAGGAGCCACTAGAGCTTCTTGAGCAGGAGTGTCAGTCCATCAGACATGGGCTATGGCAATGTCACATTGTCAGACTTGTGTAGGATGGAGCAGACATAAGAGAGTTTCATGTCTGAAATAGAATCCCTCCCTGACTGCCCCAGAGACAGATACTCTGACCTAATAAGAAGCCACCCCTGGACCAAATGCTCGATTGTCGGCTTTTTTTTTTTCAGTTTTCCAGAAGCCTTTAAGCGATGATCCACTTTTCTTTATCCAGAGGAAAGTCTGAAAATTACCCCCAAGAAAAACTCAAATGAGTTTAATCAGTATTATGAGAAGGTTTAATATCAGGGACAATTATCCCTAACTCGGCAGCTTTTCTATATTTAGCCAATAACAGCCTAGGGAGACTACAGAAATCCCTAGTGATCAGTTTGTTGGAAAGTACAACATAACCTTTAGGACTGATAACTGTACCAAATATTGAACAGTTAAAAGCAAATGTTATTCTAATTAACTGCATTCACCAGTGACAGTAGCTTTCCCCCTAAAGACTAACTCCCTCCACCCTTCAACCCCAAGACCTCAATCAAAAGTAGAGCAAAAATCTGTTTGATTCAATAGCAGAAAATGACTGTAATCTTTACTAGATGGTGGCTTGGATTTCTATGATATCTATAGTCATTCTAAGATACTGACCATTCAAAGAGCAGTACAGGTCCAGACGACATCCTCAAAGTCAGGAGAGCAATTTCCAATGAAAAAATACTAATAAAGTCTTTGTAAAACTTCCTATTATCATCATCATCCCCAGTCCCAAAGCAGGGGCAAGGGCATTAGGAGGGCATGAGAGAGAACAAGTCTTCTTTCATGTCATTTAAGGTGAAGAGATGGGCTTCCTACAATTTCTCCTGGAGGAGTTGGCTCCACCAGTCATCTCTTGCCCCTGCTCTGTCGCACTGGGATTCCAAATTGAGTACACCTGTGGTTTAAATTGCAAATATCAGTTCAGCATCTGTTGCCTAATTCTAATAACCTCCACCAAATAACAGAAGAACCATCCCCATGTGTCATCATGTATCTCTAGCCAGCACTTTCAATAAGGGAATTCTTTGCTGAGAATTGAAAAATGCTGTAATGTCTATGAAAAGACTCAGTAAGGCTAAGGACTAATAACCATTTTGAATGGAAACTGAGGTGCTTGGATGACTGTCCACTGTGCTTTTGGAAGGCGTCAAATTTAATTCAATAACAGCAAATAACAAAATTTGCAGAAGGAGACTTTCACATCTAGACGTGGCCAAAGTGGGGATTTGTTCTGCTTGGCCAGACATACTTGTTTTTAAATTGTAAACAAGAAGTTCACATAAACAACAAGGTGTTTGACTTGAGGGAAAAGTATCTGGCGTCAATTTCTTTATAATAATTTACCCCTACTGAGAGACAGACACTGCCCTACATGTGACAGGCACATACAAAAAAGCAATAAAATTGTCTTTGGTTTTACAATTATAAGAGAAAAACATTGGAATAATTCAATCAAACAAGGTATGGAAGGATTTTTGTGGGATTTTTTATTATTTTTATTAAACAATGAGAGCAAAATAATTTACTGAAATACAAAGATAAAAGTTGAATGAGTATGGCACTCATGGAAAAGAGGGATATTTTCACGGAACCAGTTTGTTTTTCCTCTCCCCTTCTCTATTTGGTGTTGATCAAAACATTCCCTTAGCTATACAGTTAAAAAATATGCCTTATGCCGATGCACATACTCAATTATTTTATGTGCAATAAAGGACTAGGGGAAGGGTATCAAAGAAGGGACAAGGTTATACTGCAGTAATCAGGATGTAGATGAACCAAATCTTGGTTTTTTTCATTGTGAATGTATTGTTTTCCTTGGAAGCACAGTTCTGTAGTAGAGTTTCAGGTTCTCTTTTTAGTAAACACTTCCTGTCTGCTGCTGGAATACATCAATTGGATCTTCATCCTCCATTTCCAATTGTACATGTGTCTGTTTCATTGATGTGTTGCCCATCAAACCAGAATCTCATCTGCCTCATTGACAAACCCTGTCATTCCCAACAGGCTTTCATTACTTTACTAAGCGGTGTGTGCCTCTTAATCTTAAATTGCATCACTGAAACATAGCACCCTGCCACCTTCAAATTAACAGCCATTGTGTTCAGTCTTGACTCCTTCCTTAAGCTTTTTGTTGGCCATGGTCTGTCTGAGGGTCTCCTCACCACGTATTTACAAAAGGGACACCAGGATGGTTCTCTTCAAGGGAAGTGGGGGGAGAAGCAGCAGTAGTGACATAAACAGGAAGAGGAAGAAGAAGATGATGATGCTGGTGATGGTAAGGAGGAGGAAGAGAAGAGGGAGGAGGAAGAATACATATTTCTTTTTAAAAATTGTATTTATTTATTTTTAGTTTTCAGCATTCATTTCCCCAAGATTTTGAATTGCAAATTTTCTCCCCATCTCTCCCCTCCCCCTACCACAAGAAACCATGCATTCTGGTTACACTTCCCCAATCTGCTCTCCCTTCTATCACATCCCTCGCTTCCCTTATGCCCATTTTCCTTTATTCTCTTCTAGGGCAAGATCGATTTCTATACCCCATTACCTATATTTCTTATTTCGCAGTCGCATGTAAAAACAAATTCGAACATGCTTTTTTTTTATACTTTGAGTTCCGACTTCTCTCCCTTCCTCCCTCCCCACCCATAACCACTGAGAAGGCAAGCAATTTAATATAGGTTAGACATGTGTAGTTATTCAAAAGACTTCCATAAAAGTCATGTTGTGAAAGACTAACTAAATTTCCCTTATCCTATCCTGCCCTCCATTTATTCTATTTTCTCTTTTGACCTTGTCCCTCTCCAAAAGTATTTACTTTTAATTATCCTATCCGCTCATTTGCCCTCCCTTCTGTCATCCCCCCCACACCTCACTTAAACCCTTCTCCCCTACTTTCCTGTAGTGTAAGCTAGTTTTTCATACCACATTGAGTGTGCATGTTATTCTCTCCTTAAGCCAAATGTGATGAGAGTAAGCTTCACTTTTTCCCTCTCACCTCGCCCTGCTTCCCATTCATTGAAAAATTTTTTCTTGCCTATTTTATGAGAGAGAATTTGCCCCATTTCTCCCTTTCTCTTCCCAATATATTCCTCTCTCATCCCTTAATTTTATTTTTTAAGATATCATCCTGTCCTACTCAACTCACCTTGTGTCCTCTGTCTATATGTATATAATCCCTCCAACTACCCAAATACTGAGAAAAGTCTCAAAAGTTACAAATATTACCTTTCCATGTAAGAATGTAAACAGTTCAACTTTAATAAGTCCCTTATGATTTCGCTTTTCATACTTCTCTTCATTCTTGTGACTGAAAGTCAAATTTTCTATTCAACTCTGGTCTTTTCATCAAGATTGCTTGAGTCCTCTATTTCATTGAGTGACCACTTTTTCTCCTGAAGTATTATACTCAATTTGGCTGGGTAGGTGATTCTTAGTTTTAATTCTAGTTCCTTTGACTTCTGAAATACCATGTTCCAAGTCTTTTGATCCCTTAATGTAGAAGCTGCTAGATCTTGTGTTATCCTGATTGTATTTCCACAATATTTGAATTGATTCTTTCTGTCTGCTTGCAATATTTTCTCCTTGACCTGGGAAATCTGGAATTTGGCTACAATATTTCTAGGAGATTTTCCTTGGGGATCTCTTTCAGGAGGTGATCAGTGAATTCTTTCCATATTTATTTTACCCTCTCATTCTAGAATATCAGGGTAGTTTTCCTTGATAATTTCATGAAAGGTGATGACTAACTTTTTTTATATAAATTTATTTATTTAACTTTTTACATTCATTTTCACAAAATTTTGGGATCCAAATTTTCTCCCCATTTATCCCCTTCCCCCAGCCCAATACACCGAGAATTCTAATTTTCCCTACCACCAATCTGCCCTCTCTTCTATCATCCCTCCCTTCTCTTGTCCCCATCTTCTCTTTTGTCCTGTAGGGCCAGATGACTTTCTGTTCCCCATTAACTATATTTCTTATTTCCTAGTAGCAAGAACAATACTCAACAGTTGTTCCTAAAAGTTTGAGTTCCAAATTCTCTTCATGCCTCCCTCCCCACCCATTCCATTTGGGAAGGCAGGAAATTCAATATAGGCCCTATCTGTGTAGTTTTGCAAATGACTTCGATAACACTCGTGTTGTGTAAGTCTAACTGTATTTCCCTCCATCCTATCCTGCCCCCCATTGTTTCTATTCTGTCTTTTGATCCTGACCCTCCCCGAGTGTTGACTTCAAATTGCTCCCTCCTCCCATTGCCCTCCCTTCCATCATCCCCCCCAATCCTGCTTATCTCCTTCTCCCCCACTTTCCTGTATTGTAAGATAGGTTTTCATCCCAAAATGAGTGTGCATTTTATTCCTTCCTTTAGTCGAATGTGATGAGGGGAAACTTCTTGTTTTTTGTTTTTGTTTTTTTTTCTCAGCTCTCCTCTTTTTCCCTCCACTAAAAAAGTCTCCTACTTGCCTCTTAAATGACATATAGTTACCCCCTTCCATTTCACCCTCTTTCCTCCCACTACATTTCTCTCTCACCATTTACCTTAATTTCTTTTAAGATATGGTCCCATCCTATTCAGTTCAATCTGTGCTCTCTGTCTCTGTATGTGTGTGCATGTGTGTATGTGTGTGCGTGTGCATGCATGTACATGTGTGTGTGTGGTCCCACCAACTACCCAGATACTGAAAAGTTTTAAGAGTTACAAATACTGTCTTTCCATGTATGAATGTAAACAGTTCACTTCTGGTAAGTCCCTTAAGACTTCTCTTTGCTGTTTCCTTTTTCATGCTTCTTCTCATTCTTGTGTTTGAAAGTCAAATTTTCTTTTCAGCTCTGGTCTTTTCATCAAGAATGATTGAAAGTCCTCTGTTTCATTAAAAGACCATATTTTTCCCTGAAGTATTATACTCAGTTTAGCTGGGTAGGTGATTCTTGGTTTGAGTCCTAGTTCCTTTGACTTCTGGAATATCCTATTCCACGCCCTTTGATCCGCTAATGTAGAGGCTGCTAGATCTTGAGTTATCCTGATTGTATTTCCACAGTACTGGAATTGTTTCTTTCTAGCTGCTTGCAAGATTTTCTCCTTGAGCTGGGAGTTCTGGAATTTGGCCACAATGTTCCTAGGAGTTTCTCTTTTTGGATCTCTTTCAGGTGGTGATCGATGGATTCTTTCAATACTTATTTTGCCCTCTGGTTCTAGAATGTCAGGGCAGTTTTCCTTGATAATTTCATGGAAGATGATGTCTAGGCTCTTTTTTTGATCATGACTTTCAGGTAGTCCCATAATTTTTAAATTGTCTCTCCTGGATCTATTTTCCAGGTCAGTTGTTTTTCCCATGAGATATTTCACATTCTCTTCCATTTTTTCATTCTTTTGGTTTTGTTTGGTGATTTCTTGGTTTCTCGTAAAGTCATGAGACTCCATCTGTTCCATTCTAATTTTGAGAGAACTATTATCTTCAGTGAGCTTTTGAGCCTCTTTTTCTATTTGGCTCATTCTGCTTTTGAAAGCATTCTTCTCCTCATTGGCTTTTTGAATCTCTTTTGCCAATTGAGTGAGCCTATTTTTCAAGGTGTTAATTTCCTCAGCATTTTTTTGGGTCTCCTTTACCAAGGTATTGACCCGTTTTTCATGCTTTTCTTGCATCTCTCTCTTTTCTCTTCCCAGTTTTTCCTCCACCTGTCTAACTTACTTTTCAAAATCCTTTTTGAGCTCTTCCAAGGCCTGAGCCCACCCGACATCCCCCGGGATGTCTGGGGTACTGAGGCCCTGCCCTCCACGTCTTTCCCTGATGGCGAGAATATTTCCTTGTCAGATCCGGAAGTCAGGATCATTTGCATTTGTTGGAAAAAACTCTCTATAGTCTTATTTTTCTTCCCTTTTCTAGGCATTTTCCCAGCCAGTTACTTGACTTCTGAGTTTCCTGTCCACCCCCGCCTAGATCCGCCCAGCTAGTGCTTAGGGTCTGAGGTTCAAATGGACTTTCCCCGCTGCCGGCTGCTAATCAATGTGAACTTTAGTTCTGGTGCTGGGGTGGGGGCAGGGCTGCCTCCCAGGCTCAGCTCCCTCAGGGACTTTATGCAGAGACTTTCAGGAATGGAGCAGGTGGGGGTGGCGCCTCCCAGGCTCAGCTCCCTCAGGGGCTTTATGCAGAGGACTTCAATAATAGAGCAGGGTGGGGCAGGGCCGTCTCCCCGGCTCAGCTCTCTCAGGTCGCTTATGCAGAGACTTTCAGTAATGAAGATCCTGCCTGTTGCCGCTGCCGCCTCAGCCGCCACCCACGCCTCTGCCTCCGCTGCTTCCTGCCCCCATCTCTGCTGCCCTGCTTCCTCCCGAGGGGGCCCGAGTCACGGAGACACTCTGCTCCCCTCCTCCAGCCCAGCCTCTCTCACTGACCTGTAGCTTCTGTGGGCGGAGGGACTTTCCCGGCTGCTGGAGCTTTCGTCTCTGAAGCCTGCCCGGGTCAGCTTCTCTGGGGCCACGGCCAGGGCAGCATTGGGGTGGGGTCCGCTTTCCGGGTGCGCCGGACCCTGGGGATGGCTCTCCAGGGCTCTCTGGCACGGAAATCTCTTCCACTCCGTTTCTGTACACTTTTCAGTGGTCCAGAAGTTATGGGGGTCTCTTTTTACATTAATTCTATGGGCTTTGGTTTTGGAGCTCGTAAATGTGTGTCCTTCTACTCCACCATCTTGGCTCCGCCCCAAGGAATTATTTTCTTCAATGAGCTTCTGCTCTTGCTGCTACCATAGCTGCCTCGGGTTCCTCTGCCCCCTCTCCCCTCTGCCACCCTGGGGCTCTCCTACACGGGTCTCACAGTCTTTTTCCACTGACCTTCCAAATATCCTCAACATTTTGGGGTAATGAAGTCTGGAAACCACCAGAGGTGTGAGAGATTCAGTACCCCTTAGGCCTGCTCAGGCCCCCTCTGTGTACTCATGGCCCACACTGTATTGCGCTCTGCTCCCAACATAGCACAATGTTGTTATTGTTGTGTTAGTTCTTCATTGCTGAAGAAGACCATGTCATCAAAGAAATGATGACATGACTTGCACTTGACTTTGTTTTGGATGAGGGAGGGTTTTACAAGGTCACCAGCCTCACTTTTCCTACAGAGCCATCTGAATCCAGTGACCAGATATTCATCAGGATGAGTGAAGCTGACCCAGGATGCGATAGGAGACCTTGGCCACAAGGTCTATTCAGTAATTCACTTAGAGTGATGTAATACCCATTCAATGAATAGGCCTCTTTAAGAAGTAGCCAGGGGATGACCTTTTTAGTGAGGCATAGAAAAAAACATCAAGGTGGAAGGGAAACAGCAACCATTATTATTGATAATCACTCTTAAGCCAGAAGAGTCCAGAAGCCAGCCCTTAGGCAAGGCCTAGTGTCCTCCAAAGTATGAGCCTCAGAGTGCAGTAGGCTTAAGGTTTTGAGAAAGGAAAGGAAAGGGAAAGGAAAGGGAAAGGAAAGGAAAGGAAAGGAAAGGAAAGGAAAGGAAAGGAAAGGAAAGGAAAGGAAAGGAAAGGAAAGGAAAGGAAAGGAAAGGAAAGGAAAGGAAAGGAAAGGAAAGGAAAGGAAAGGAAAGGAAAGGAAAGGAAAGGAAAGGAAAGGAAAGGAAAGGAAAGGAAAGGAAAAAGGAAAGGAATCTAATCAGTAAAACCCAAATTAACTGGACATCTTCTGGCCATCCAAATTTACCTTACTTTGGAGAGGAGAAGGAAGGGGAGGGGTAGACAGGCAGGAGAGAAGGAGCTGAGTTACCCAGGTAACTGGGTCCCCATTCTGGCAGTCGTGTCTACTCACAGATGTTTTGTTTGTTCTTTGTTGCTGAAGAAGACCATGCCATCACAGAAAGGATGAGATGACTTGCACTTGACTGTTTTGAGTGAGGGAGAGCTGTGCAAGGTCACCAGTATCACTTCTCCTTCAGAGCTATCTGAATTCAGTTACCAGATATTCATCAGGAGGCATAATGCAATAGACACTTCTCAGTGACCCTCCAGATTATCATGGGCTGGAGATTTGCTTCACTCCATCATTCTGAAGGTTCTGAAGCTCAAGAATTTTAGAGTCATTTTTTTATAGGTATTTGGCTGGGCTTGGGGGCAATGCTCTAGAGAGTGTGTGCTCTTACTCCCCCATCTTGGCTCTGTGAAAGCACATATTTCTTACCAGAGGTTTTTATTTCATTTTTTTCTGGGACTGGGTGGAAAAGAGTGAGAAAGAGAGAAAATAAATGCTTCTTAATTAAAAGAAAGTATCCTTAATTCTCTAAAGCTCTATCTTCTTTTCCAGATGTTGACCCCCAAATCAACAACTCCTTCCCAAGAGACTTCATTTTACAATGAGGTGGAACAGTGGATAGAGCACCAGATAAGGGGTTAGAAAAACATGAGTTTTTCTCATGACACTTCCTAACTCTGTGTCCCTAAGCAGGTAATTTAATCTGTCTACTTTAGTTTCCTCATCCATAAAATGAGGATAATAATAGCCCCTACTTCCCAGGGTTGTTTTGAAAACCAAATGAGTTATTCATAAAGCACTTTGCAAAATTTAAAGCATTATATGAATGCCATTTATTATATTATTTTGGATGAAGAAAATGAAGCCCAGAGAGGATATTAATTCCTGATGTTTCTCCATTGCTTTCCCTTCCTTCTGAGTCAGCTTCCAGGGTAGGTCAATGGAAGTAACAGAACCAAGACTCAGATGTAAATCCTTGCTGAGGGCTAAGGGGAGTGTGAGTCCTGTGATCAGGGCCATAGCTTAGGTGAAGCCTGTTTCTGTTACACAAACCCTGGTAAAAGCTCTCTGTGACCCTGGAAACTGATGCTCTTGCAGATGCTGATGTTCTTGCAAGAGGGCCTGGGAACTCAGGAACTAGCTTCAGGAGCCGGATTAGCTTTGTTACTTGCTTTGGGTACAAGGACGTGGGTGAGTCATGGGATGGTGAAATAATGTCCTGAGATGGTGAAGTAATGGAATGGGCTCAGCCTGCATGTGATTGGAGTTACAACCTTTAAATACCCTGACCCTCAGTTGAATAAACAGATTGCCCTCTTGCATTCCCACCTGCCCTGGAACGTCCTTATCAACTACTCCCTGAAGCACTCCTCAGATACTGGTCGCCCATGGCAAATCCATCTTTGCCCCAGTCAACTTTAACAAAGCAAAGGGGGGACTTATAAGAAAATTCCACCTAAATATTGTGCTTTTGGAATCCATTGCTCGCTTCTTTAAGTAGATTGATGGAATTCATGGATAGTCAACTGATCTTTGTACAGGACCTACTGTGTGTTGTGGGCTGTGCTGAGCATTATGGAAGATAAAAATGAAGTCTTATTGAGAGAGATAAAATATATACAAAGTCATCAGGGTTTAATAACAAAGCCCTAAGTAATTAGGGCAGAGGTTCTTAACCTGGTATCAATACATTAATTTTTTTTTTATTTTTGTAACTATTTCTTTTTTTTTTTCTAAAAACTAATTGTTCTATTTCACTGAGGTTGGAAGTGCAATTACTACTCACAGGTCTGATCCTAATTTGATTGAAGAAGGAGCTTTACCCAAGTTTGTTACCAACCTGGGCTGGTGTGTCCCTCCTCAGGCAATTTGGTAGCCCAAAGGCCTGCTATATTAAAATCAAATGTAGTTTGGTCACCTGATTAGCATAGCTTACTGTGGCTCAGATTCTGGTGGTTAAGAGATCTGCCAGCCTCTGCCTCCCCAGTAGCCAGGATTACAGGTGTGCATCACCCCATGCAATATGACCACATTGCAGCATACATTATTTCCTTTGTAATCCTAAGTATTTTATTTTACACATTTAAAGGCATTTTTGTGCCACACCAATCAAACTACCAGAAAATTATTTTTTACAAATAGAAAAAAATAATATCAAAATTCATCTGGAAGAATAAATGATCCAGAATATCAAGAGAATTAATGAAAAGAAATTCTAGGGAAGGTGGCCTAGCCATACCAGATCTCAAATTGTATTTATAAAGCAGCAATTATCAAAATCACTTGGTACTGACTAAGAAACAGAGGGGTAGACCTGTGGAATAGGTTAGGTCCTCAAGATAAAGTAGTTAATGAATACAGCAATCAACTGTTTGATAAACCCAAGGACCTCAGCTTCTGGGATAAGAACTCACTGTTTGACAAAAACTGCTGGGAAAAGTGAATAACAGTGTAGTGGAAACTGGGCATAGACCAATGCCTGACACCATACACAAGAATAATATCCAAGTGAGTACATGATTTATGTATAAAGACTGATACAGTAAACAAATTAGGGGAGCAAGGAAGAGTGTATTTGTCAGATTTATGGAGAATGGAGAAATTTATGACCAAAAAGAGATAGAGAATATTATGAAGTGAAAAGTAGGTAATTTTGATTACATTAAATTGAAGAGATTTTGCACAAACAAACCCAATGCAACCAAGATTAAGGGGGGAAGCAGAAAACTGGGAAAGAATTTTTACAATTAGTGTCTGTGATAAAGGCCTCATTTCTAAAATATATAGAGAATTGAGTCAAATTTACAAGAATACAAGTCATTCCCCAACTGATAAATGGTCAAAGGATATGAACAGATAATTTTCAGGGGAAGAAATTAAAGCTAGCTATTTTCATATGAACAAAATGCTGTGAATCACTATTGAATAGAGAGATGCAAATCAAAAAAACTCTGAGGTACCACATCACACCTATCAGATTGACTAACATGACAAAACAGAAAGATGATAAATGTTGGAGAAGATGTGAGAGATTTGAAACACTAATTCATTGTTGGTAGAGCTGTGTGTGAGCAGATCCAACCATTCTGGAGAGCAATTTGGAACTATGCCCAAAGGGCTACCAAAATGTGCATACCCTTTGACCCAGCAATATTGCTTCTATGACTGTATCCCAAAGAGGTCATAAAAATGAGAAAGGGTCCCACGTGAACAAAAATATTTATAGCACCTCTCTTTGTGGTGGCCAAGAACTGGAAATCAAGGGAATGCCTATCAACTGCGAAATGACTGAATAAGTTGTAGCGTATGAATGTAATAGAGTAGTATTGCGCTATAAGAAATGATGAACAGTTGAACTTCAGAAAAACTTGGACTTATACGAGTTGATGCTGAGTGAGCATTATACTGAATGGAGATCATACTGTACACAGTAACAGTCACAGTGTGCAAGGACTGTTTCTGACAGACTAACCCCTTCACAACCATGCAAGGACCTAAAACATTCCCAAAGGACTCGAGACAAAATGCCATCCACATCCAGAGAAAGAGCTATGAAATCAGAATGCAGAATGAAGCAGGCTCTTTTCTCTTGTGCTATATTTTGTTTTATTTTTTTGTTATGGTTTCTTCTTTTCATTTAATTCTTCTATGCAACATGACTAATGTGGAAATGTGTTTAATAAGAATGTACGTTTAGAATCCATATAAAATTGCATGCCATCCTGGGGAGGGAGGGGAAAGGGAGGGGAGAAAATTTAATACTGCAGGAAGAGATTGTTGAAATCTGAAAACAAAATTAATTAATTTTTTAAAAAATTTGAAAAAGGATGCCTAAGCTTCCTGAGCAGGAACGCACCAAGATAATGAGGCCAGCATGAACTCCAGGAAATATGGGATTAAGCCAGGATGATTTAGGCTTTGGGCTGTGGAAACAGCCACATTGAAAGTGCCAGTCCTTGACAGGTCACTGTGCAGGGAGAAAGAGTCTGGCAAAGCACCCCTTGGAGAACTCAAAGCTATGGCTATCTCCAACATGTAATTTTAGAATAGAGAACTTTCAAGCATTTCTTTTTTAAAAAGCCAGCACTAGGTAAAATCTTTGAAGTACAAACAGAGGAAACAATAGAAATATGTGAGAATGTGTAAGGGGCAAAATTATAATAAAGCTCTTTCATTTTTTAGAGGAAAAAGAAATGTATTTCAGAATTCCAGTGTCTGAATAAGACACTGAGGGAGTAAAGGAAAACAAATACAAGGCCTTTTGTTGTTTTTTGATCCATATTGTTAATTTTCACAAGAAAGAAAAGAGAGGCAAAATGAATGCACTAGGAAAGAAGTTAGGAAGGGGGGATTTCTATTTATCCTAAATGGGGTATATGATAAGGCTATAAATGTAGAAGAGGCGTCTCATGAGCCTCATTCATCATCCTTAAATTGTGATTTGAGGTTTATGAAATGCTTAACGTATCATCTCATTTATCCTCAGAACAATGCTTTTAGGTGGGTGCTACTATTTTTCTTATATTATAGGTAAGAAAACTGAGGCTAAGAAAGATTAAATTACTTGCCCAGGATCACACAGCTAGCAAGTGTCTGCGGCAGAATTTGAGCCCAGGTTGTCCTGCTCAGGAGTGGGAACCCTATGGCCTCAGGGTCATACATGACCTTTGTTAATTTTAAAATTAGCAGTTTACCTTTTTTGAAATTATTAAACATGTAATAGTTAGATTTTTACAAAATAATATTCCTTTTTAAGTGTATCCAACTGAAGTTTCTTGAATGTCGCTTTAACTGATTATAGTCACATTTCCAAATGAGAAGTTTCCCCTCCTCCCCGATCTAGCTCTTAGTAAATGCTCCTGGTATAATGCCAAATATGGATTATGGAATAGGAAGTTAGTGTCCTTTCTGACTTTGACAATCATCCAGAAACAATGGGCTCCAAATTTTGAGATAGGATATACCTGCAGGACATGACAAGATTTGATCAATGAAACCTATTTTATTTTGTATTATTTTGCAAGAAATTCTCTAGGTGAGAGTGATAATCATATTCTCAGAATCAGTGTAAAGATTAACAAAATCTATTCTGCAATGTCTTTGGCTAAGAGGATCATATTATCTACTGGTCAGCTGATCAAAAGGATAATGTTATTTTTTAAAAAAAGAAAGAATACTAAAAAGAGACATTTTTCTGAGGCGACATGCACAGGTTTCCCCACAGGACGTCAAAGGGGTCCAGGACATACACAAAGGTAAAAAAATTCCTGAAATCTGGGTCGAGTAACTGGGAATTTTCCCTTGGTTACCAAAATTGACAGGTGCATAAATTTAACATCTGTACTCCTTAAGCAGCATAGAAACAACTGAGAAGAACAGCTAGTCCAAAAGAATACTTTGTTAAAATAGGAAACATTATTAATAACATCCATCTGTAAGCAGCCCTAGCATTAAATCTCTCCTCTTGGTCAACCGAATTTGTCTCAGTGGCTTCTTGTCCTGCTTTCACATCGTGGTCCTGAGTGTAATTGACATTTGTAGAGTAGGTTGTCTATATAATCTTTTATGTAGATCACAGCTTCTTTGAGTATTATTATAATCTGAGATAGATTTTATGCGCATTCTTATCCCATTTTTCAGATGAGGAAACTGAGGCTCAAATTGCTTCATGACTTGCCCAAGGTTAAAGCTCTTCACCGCCTTCACCACTGGCCCCTTCCTACCTTTCTGATCTTGACCTTCCGATTTCTTCTCTTTTCCTCTCCCATTTACCCTTCCATCCAGAGACACTGGCCTCCTTGCTTCGCCTCTCACACTACACCCTATCCACCTAATCTGTGCCTTTGATGCACAGTTGTCCACAATGTCTAAAGATTGTCTTTCTTCACCTCTGCCTTCTGGTTTCCTTCAAGACTCAGCTAACATCTTCTCCTTTGCAGAAGGCCTCTCTTGATCCTACCCATCTACTGCGAGTACCTTTTCTATAAAATTATCTCCCAATTACAATGGGAAGTTTACTATACGGACACATATTCTTTGCATATTATCTCTCTGAGAATATGAGCCCCCTGAGGAGAGGGACTTTGCTTTGGTCTTTATTTACATCCCTAGAGTTTAGCACAGTTCCTGGCACATAGTAAGCATTTAACAACCGCTGATGGCTGAATCAGAGAGATGGAATATGAACCTAATCCTTCCTGACTCCAAGTCCAACACTACCTCTGAGAAATGGAATGAGGACTGAATTTGTGATAACAGGACCTTACCAATGGTGTGATTCTGGCAATTCACTATGCCTCGATTCCCTCATCTGTCAAATAAAGAAAATATTGATATTACCTACCTTCCAGCATTATTGGGGGACAGTCCTTTACAAATTGCATAAAGTTAGATACTTCAATATTTCTCCATTTCCTAATCCCCCAATTGTCAGTGCTTCTTCCAAAAATAACTCTGCCTTTACTTTGAATGTAGTTTACATCGACTTATGTGTGCACATGTTTCTTCTGATAAACTTTAAGGTCTTTAAAGACAAGCATTATTTCGTACTTGTCTTTGTTACCAAGTGCTTAGTATACTTCATGGCACACATTAGGGGCTTAGTAAATGCTTGTTGATTATTAGAATTAGCATCGTCATGCCAAAAACTGAGAGGAGGTTGGTACTTTAGAGGTCAACTAATCCAACCCCATCTTATTTTAAGTGACATTGAAAGGTCAAGCAACACCACAATTTTTGTTATTCCTTGGCAATGCTAATGCTGTTGGATGACACTGAAGAACTAGGAAAACCTCTATACTCAGAGTAATTTTGAGTTTTTAGTCCTCATTCCTCTTTGGGTGAGTCTGTGAGTTCCCCTGGGATTTTCTTCTTTCTTCAGCGGGCTGGTCCTGTCTATGTGGAAGAACGAAGTTCTTTCTTTGTCTTTTTGTAAGTAGTGTGAGTAAAGTGCGGGTGGGGAAAGCCCAATCTGGAGAGCTTTCTGCAGAAATTAGTCTCTGTTGAGCTCAACCCCTTGACTCCTCTAGTTACATCTTTGTTTGATAGTATGTCTAGGACTTCATCTCTAACCAGTATAAGGGAAAGAGCATAGCCTTACCCTACTTCCCCTCTCAACACCTTCTAGGAATCACTTTCAGATCTGTGTTTCAATAATTCCCCCTAAATCCACCCCAAACTTCAGTGACAGAAACATTCCTAAGGTATCCAGCAGGTGTGGGCTCCCAGTTCCTAAGCTCATCCTTTTCCCCTTCCTACAGATTCATGAATTCATGTGGTTTCTTGGAGTCTGTGAATTTTTAAAAATATTATAGTAACATTTCAGTTATAATCTCATGTATTTTATTTTATGCATCTGAGGACATTATTTTGAGAAATGACCCATCAGCTTAACCATGTGGCCAGAGGGATCTTTAACAAATAATTTTCAGAACCAGGCTTTAGCATGGTGATGTTATGCAGGTGGTAAACTTCATTGACTGGAATCCTACTTAAGTAATTGGGATAAAACGATAAGCATCGTAAGTATTCGATACGATTCAAAATAACTTGATGAAGTCTTGGTTTTCTGGGCTCTTTTCCACCAAATATGTTTATATGTTTTCTTTTCCTATTTTCTTTGTGACTATTTCCAGGGATTTTTTCCTAAGTATTTGCTTTTTGCCCTGTAGGATTCCTCTAATAAATGTGTTGTTCCTCTGCACGCCACATGCCCTCAGCTCAGTTTTAGTTCAGTTATAATTTCCGTTAAAGACACGACTCATTAAAGGGTTGGGGGAGGGGGCCAATGGGAAGAAGAGAGAGAGGAGGGGGAAAGGTAAGCCTAGTGTGAAATGGGGAGTTGACTTCAATACTGAGAGGTGGTCAAAGGGCTTTGTAGCAAGATTCATTAGAGCGATATTTTTCAGCTTTCCCACCTTGTAGGGAGACAGTAAACATTCCCTTCATGAGGCTGACCTTTCAAACACTCATTAAATTTAATGAGCCTTAATTTTTTTGTAAAAGAAAGAAAAATAGAAAGATCACCAAGGCATGTTTGTTAAAAGACCCATTTAACAAAAACACTTACCGAGAGGAAGATGTGCAGTGACAAATATTAGTAGGGGGCACAAAGTCTTATTCTCTTTCTGACAGCTGCAACTTTCTCCTACCTTTCCTGTTTTCATATTATTCCCTGCTCAATCACTTTATATTCTAGGCAAATTAGCATGCTTAACTCGGCAGCTAGAGATGAAATGAACAGAGCACTAAATTTACAAATTCCTTCACAGACACTTGCTAGCTGCATGACCCTGGGAAAGTCACTTTAACCAGTTTGTCTCAGTTGCCTCCTCTGTAAAATGGGATAACAATAACACTCACAGGGTTATTGTGGGGATCAAATGAGATAAGATCTGTAATATGCTTTGCAAACCATAAATATTTTATTATTATTCCCAATGAACGTTATTCAGTTTCCCAATTCTATGTCTTTGCTGCATCTATCTCCCCATACCTGGAATGCTTTCATATCTCGCTTCTACCTCTTGGAATCTTTAGCTACCATAAAGACCTAACTTAGTTGCCATTTCCTTTCTCTTGAGTTTTCCAATTGTGAATGATCTCCCTGCCTGCAAAAAAAAAATCCCTTAAAAAAACTTAACTGATTGTATGCTGTCTCCTCAGTGGAATATAAGTTCTTGAAAGTTAGAAGTGTTTCATTTCTGTCTTTATATTTCAGATGCTAAGGGAAGGATAGATAGAAAGTCTAGATTTGTGATTTCATTGATCTCAGGAATTTCCAGAAGAGTAAACCCTTCTACCAATGCATCTCAGCAACTTCTAGTCTCATAGAGGAGGTGGCAAGCACATGGCCCACCACACTTCCAGGTACAGCCAAACCAGATTAAAATATAATCATGAAATATTGAAAATAAACAAAAGCATAATATAACATAGGTCATATATTTCCAAAGTAAGTCTATATGACCTCCAGCAATGCTTAGCTATGAATTAGTGGCACCAAGAGGTTAGCTGACTTGCCCTGGAGTCAGTTAGTCCTACTATGTGCCGACACCAGGTCACAAATCCACTATGTATCAGATAGAACTTGAAACCAGGGCTTTCTGGTTCTGAGGACAGCTCTGTATCCCCCAGGGGTGGGAAACCTGAGGCGTTGAGGTCACATGTGTCCTTCTAAGTCCTTAAGTTTGGCTTTTTAATGAACTTCAAGTTTGGATTCAGTCAAAGGGCCATATGTGGCCTTGGGGCCACAGGTTCCCCAACCCTGAACCTACATCATGCTAGATGATTAAGAAATGCTGAATTGAATGGTGGAGCAAAAAATCCAGCCATAAACATCTCTGCTAAGAAGCAGTCACACTACCTTCAGCAAGGTTATATCTCCCTTTCACTGTAAATAATAAGAAATAATGAAAGTAATTGTTACTTACACAATTCTCCACAGTCTACAAAACGCTGATCAGACATAATCTCTTTTGAGTCTCATGACCACTCCATCTAGCATTAGTACACCTATTTTACAAACGAAGAAATTAAGGCTTGGAAAGCCAGTGACTTAACCATGGTCATGCAGTACTAGAAATGAGAATATAATCTGTCCCAAAATGCAGTTTTAAGCTCTAGTAGCTATGAAAATATACAATTATGAAAATAATAACAGCTATTAAAATATCTATTTAAAATTTTTAAAGCGTAAAATTGCCCTCAATCTTTTGGGACACCCTGTATCTGTGAGGCATACCTCAGCTCTTTGAGAGAATTCAATGTACAGACTGCTCTCTGATGCATTGGAAATCTGATCCACAATGGAGAGTCAGAGGTTAGAATCCCTCAACACAGAATTAAGGCTGAACAGTATCTCTATAAGAGCACAAGACAACTGACGAGTGACGACTGATGAATTCTGAAGAGGGTCAGGGGTGACTGACATACTGCAGGTTGTGGTGTGTGGTACACAGGGATGGAGGTGGTGTTGTAGCAATAAAGATGAACAGTTTCTGGTTTGGCCAACTCACAGCCTGGATCCCGTAGGACCTTAAACTGCTAACTACAAGTTCAGAAATACTGAAGGAATGAGCCAACTCTCTGATACTTTGGACTGGAATGGAAATGAGGAGCTGGAGAATGTCAGTTGGAATAGTCAGTGAGAACCTTCGCATCCCCATCATCTATAGCCTGGTCTCCTCCTCTGAGTGGCTCAGTTCTGAAAGGTGAGCTTTGCCTTGTCTTACTGGGGCTCCTGTCTCCACACCATTACCCAGCCTGTACTATTCAGGCTTTGTGTTAGTGGCAGGAAAAACCTAACTAGGATGGTGCAATGGATAAAATGTTGGACCTGAATTCAGGAAGACCTGTGTTCAAATCCTGCCTGAGACACTTATTAGGTGTGTGGCCCTGTGGAAGTCACTAAACTTCTCTAAGTCTCAGTTTCCTCATCTGTAAAATGGTTTTTTTTTTATCACCCCTCAGGATGATTGTGGGGATCAAATGAGAGAAGATTTGTAAAGAACTTTGTAAATCTTAAAGCATTATATACTCGCTAGCCATTATTACTATTGTAAGCTCCTTGAAGGCAGAAACTTTCTCTTATTTGTAACCATTGCACTTAGTACAATGCCTGACACATAGTAAGCATTTAATAAATGTTCTGCTTGTCCGTTTTTCTATTGCTTATCTATCTACCTACCTACTAATATCTTATTTCCTTCCTTCCTTCCTTCCTTCCTTCCTTCCTTCCTTCCTTCCTTCCTTCCTTCCTTCCTTCCTTCCTTCCTTCCTTCCTTCCTTCCTTCCTTCCTTCCTTCTTTCCCATCTCTGTCAATAGTTAGAACAGACAGCTCAAAATATGAATACAAAAATATATAGAAATTCAAATGTGCAAGAACTATGGGCAATTATTCATATTACAAAAGGAGTTTTTTACCTTCTTAAAAAAAACAGCCTAACAACCAACAATATAATGGATTCAGAAGACGATTTCTTTTATAGAAATCAATTTTGTATTTCTCCCATTATTTGCTTAATTTGCCCTGATCCTACACTTTATTTTAAAATTTTCTAGTTTACCTGGTATGGACATGAGATCAGATAATACTGAGATATCAGCAATTAGAATATGTTAATGGTGAAGTATGGTTCAAGTGACAAAAATTATCTTTATATGAATGAAGAAATGGATGGAGGGAGGAAGGAGAGATAAGTGGATAAGAAAACATTTGCCAAGTTACTCTATGTTAATTAGCTTCTGGGAATACAAACACAAAAAGGAGTATCGTCCTTGTCCTCAAGGAACTTACATAGGGGAAGACAGTCCATGTCCTTGCCAGGAGTGGTATCCATGATTTCATTACTGTTCCTTGAGCTAGCAGTGGTAGCAGCATCTGATGAAGATGGCTTAGCAGCAGCATAATGGGTCTGGGTTGGGATACCTGCAATGAGTTCTCACACTCAGAAATCCAGGTTTCCAAGGCACATGCTAGAGTTCTGGGTTAGAGGCAGAACCTTGGGGGTAGGATTATGGCGAAAGGATGACGGAAGAATCGTCATTTGGATGTGGTGAGGGAATCAGGATAAAAATGGCTCATGTGCCCTCTGATGGGTGATACTTTCTAATGTATAAGGGGTGAGAAGATGAGGAGAAAGTGCTCTTGGCCTCCTGCACACAGACCTAGCCACCTTGTTGACTGTATGTAGGCAAGACTTCTTATTGACAGTATCTTCCTACGTTCTGTAAGTCAGTCTGTTTTTTTAACCTGTGTCAATGATCCCAATATTGCTTTTTTTCACTAAGCCTCAGGAAAAACAAGTCCACCTCATTTGTGGGTAGTGGATATTTTGGTGCTGTCCATTCATTGTTCTTAGTCAGAAGGTGAATTTGAGGTGAGATAGTGAAGATGCCAATACATATTTTTATTTCCTGTGGCAGAAATTCTTTCCCATCCCAAAGGGATCTAATTACTGAGGGAAATTCATAAAGGTGCAGTGGCCCTAAAGATTCCCCTACATCCCCAAAATTTCTATTTTAAGTCATCTTTTTCAGAAAGTCATTTTTCTAAGGCATGGGAGAATAGCAGAGAACCGACAGGAGCCTGTTGGCAGCAGATTTTTTTTCTTCTACCTTTGAGTTAGCTAAGGCTCTTCAAAGCCAGTTTTCACTCAGTGTTTGGATAGATTTTATCTCAGAATTCTCTGTGAAGAAATTCAATAGCAATTCCTTGAGTAATTGCCAGCCTTTGCTTTCATTTTTGCTCTCATCATTACAGATGACCCTGTGGTGAGCCAGAAGGGGCAAAGTACTCACCCAGTTGAGGTGAATAAACATTCTTTTAGGACCCTGAGGGAGGCAAGGTTGGGGTGAGCTGTTACATCACTTGGAATGGAAAAAAAGTCATTTGACTACTGATGTTCTTAGTGCTTAGATAGTTTGTTTTCTAGATAAATACAAGCTCTTTAGCCCCATAGGGTGATTCATTATGAGTAAACTATTTCATTTCTTGATATTTTGGCACAATAGATAGAGTGTTAGACTTGGAGCCAGGAACCTGAGTTCAAATGCCACCTTGTATACTTACCCAGCGATGTGACCCTGGGCTTAACTTAACTTCTCCCAACCTCAGTTTCCTCAGATGAAAAATGGGGATAACAATAGCACCTATCTCAGAGGACTTTTGTAATGATCAAACAAAATGATATTTATAAAGTGCTATGTAACCCTTAAAAGCTAAATGAGTCTTCTCCTTCTCCTCCTTCTCCTTCTTCTTCTCCTCCTTCTTCTCCTCCTTCTTCTCCTTCTTCTCCTTCTCCTTCTCCTCCTATGTCATATCAATCAAGGTTGGAAAGTTGGACCAATTGATACGTGAGAAACCAAACTCTTGGAACTTATGGAATCAAGGACACAGTAAAAGGCTACCCATGAAGCCCTCTTTGTAGACCCATGGGATCCTCAACTATCTATGAATGAATACATGAACGAAGCATTTATTAAGTGTTTACTAAGTGCAAGGCAAATACAAATAGAAAAGTTATACTGTCCCTTCTCTCAAGGAGCCCATGTTTTAATGGGGAAAGATAATTCATATAGAAATCTTAAGCTGCAAGTCAGATAGAAGGACCCCATGGTCCTTAAGATGCAGCAGCAAAATGAATGGTAATGCCTCTTCTTTAATGTAATTTTCACTGATAAAATCACATCATTTCTGATGTTGGATTTTCTGAAGATGTCAAGGACTTTGGTGATAAGAACTTTCTTTTCTGGGTCTTCAAGTAGTTGTGATTGCAGGATGGGCAAGAGGAATTGCCAGGCTGGGGGTATTTGCCCGGGATGGTAGTTAAGGTCTTTGGGCTGGAAGTATTGCTCTTTCCAAGGCTCTTGGGTTCAAGGTCCTGGGCTGGCTCCATAGGGGACTGAGGAAAGATGGTGAGCAGAGTAGGGGGCGATGGCTCCATCTGCCTTGTTTACTCTGGCTCCCGTCTCTCCCTCAGGATGCCTTGCTGCTTCAAATAGCTGGCTTACTTGCACTCTTAATGGCAGGTGATTGACGGTTGGTGGTGATGCTGACACTCTCTATAGGAGCTGCCTCCTCAGATGATGCCTTTGAGGACTAGACTGGAAGCAGGACAAGTGGTCTGAAGGATTCTACCAGTGCCAGGCTCTTATGCTTAAAGTTGCTCAGTAGTTGTTGCTGGTGCTGATGAGGAAGGTCAGTAATGATTATTTCCCTCAATTATGGCTGCAAGGGCTAGGCTGGAATCAAATCTGATGGTTTGAGGAACAGTGTTATTCCCAAAACTCTGTGTTAACGGCATCCTGCTTTTGAGCTTGGGGCACTATCTTTTATTAGGTTTTATCACCTGCTCTTATTATTCTTTTTTGAAGTGTGATGTTCTGCCAAAGCACTTTTGGCGGTACCAGAGAATTACAAACAAAATAGATCTCCACTACTGGGGAATGGCTAAACCAGCTGAGGTGCTTGAAAATAAAAAAAAAAATATTACTGCACAGTCAGAAACAATGAATGTGAATAATTCAGAGAAGAATGGAAAGACTTATATGAACTGATGCAAAGTAAAGCAGGTAGAGCCAAAGGCACAATGCACACAAGGACTACAATGAAATGGAAATAACAAAGAGCAAAGAAGACTGCAGTTATAGTGAGAAAGCTTGGCCCCAACCATGAGATGAGAAAATGTCTCTCCTCTTTCTGAGGTGTGGATACTATAGATTTGAAACACTGTAAAATGTCAGACTCAGGTAATAAGCGGGTGGGTTTGCTGAACTTCCTCATTCCAAATCTTTCTATTTTATTTTTTATTATAGAGTATGGCTCTTTGAGCAGAGGAGGTAGGAAGGAAGAAATAAGCATTTATTAAACACTTATTATATGCCAGGCACTGTGCTAAGAGCTAGGCATAATGCAAATGTAAGCCAAAAGAAAACCCCTGCCCTCAAATTGCTTGTACACTAAAGGGATATGGAAAGAAACAGAAAAGGAAGGTAGCAGGGGGTTCCTACACAGGGGCATGGTATTAAAGTCTAGAAAGTCAAAAGCAAAACTGAGAGAGGAATGAAGGAAGTCCAATCTGAGCCCCACCACAAAATGGAGAAGGGGACTAGTATGATGGAAGGACGTGCCAAAGTGAATAAGCCTAGGTGCTAAGGCAGCTTAGGCATGGCAGCAAAACCTGTGGAACCAAAAACAAAAGTGAGAGAGGAAGAAGGTATTTGGAAATGAGGATAATGTAAAAATAAGATGTCATTAAAACGCATCACCATGATTCATATTCTTTCCATAAAATATGAGTTAAAAAATTAAGTCTATTTTGGAGTGATCAATGTGTCTCCTGGTAACAGGAGTACCTTGAAAGGTCTCCAAACCAACCTCCCTCTTCATACTTAGATCATAGACATAAAAGTAACTTTCAGTTTGAGATGGGGTAGCTAGGTGGCACAGTGGATAGAACACGGGCCCTCGAGTTAGGAGGACATGAGTTCAAATCTGATCTTTTCACTTAACACTTACTAGCTGTGTGGGCAAGTCACTTAACCCTGATCACCTCACCAAAAAATAAATAAACAACTCACTGCTGAATTTGAACTTGGTTTTATTTTCCTTTGCTGAACTTCCATTCTTGTTCCAACATGTACCCATGGAGGTCCCCCTATGTTTTCTATTTTTCTCTCCAGGGTTTCATCAGTCTCCCTGTGTTCAATGATCATCTCTGTGCAAATGACTCCAAGATCTACATATCCTAAGCTTTATTCTGAGCTCCAGACTCATATTACCTACTAATATTGGACATTCCCACCTGGAAATCCGATGAACATCACTGACTCAACATGTGCAGACCAGTACTCATTCACTTTTACTCAGCTTACCTATTTCTGTTGAAGGCAGCAGCCTCTTTTCAGAAGTTCACAAGTTTTATTTTTTTCCAGTTCTTTTCCTATACCTTTTGCATCTATACCCTTGTTTCCACTCACGTGGTTCTCACTTTAGGTCAGACCCTTGTGCTAGGCAACTCATATGTTGCCTAGAGTATTATAATAGCCTCCTAAAAACCCTAAAAAGAGATAATATTTGTAAAGTGCTTTATAAACCTTAAAATACTATGTAAATGCTGATTTATTATTATTATGATATTATTGTTGTTGTTAAAATGGATCTGCGCTGGTAACTGTAACCATTTCCCTTGAAGTCAGAAGGGAATGAAAGTCCAAGTATGGATCTGGTTGCTTGGGCAGCTGGCAGGCAGTCTCTTTCAGGGTGAAAAATATGGCTATAGTCCATTTATTTTTTTCAATTTTTTTAACATTTTTGCTTGAAGTTTTGACTTCCAAATTCTATTCTTCCTCCTTTCCCAAGATGATAAACAATCAGATATAGCTTATATAAGTTGTTTTTGTGTTTGTCCTTTGTTCTTTAAGAGAAACATGACATCAGGGAAATGATGACATGACTTGCAGTTGACTTTGATTTGAGGGAGGGAGGGAAGACTGGGTAAGGTCACCAACCTCATTTTCTCCTCCAGAGTCATCTGGGTCCAGTGGCCAGATATTCATCAGGATGACTGGAAAAGACCCAGCATAGATTACACATGTTCAATTATGTAAAACATTTCCATATTACTCATTTTGTACAAGAAGATTCAAAAGGAAAAAAAAATGAAAGAAAGAGAAAAATAGCATGCTTCAGTCTGTATTCAATCAATATTAGTTCTTTCTCTGGAGGAAGATAGTATGTTTCATCATTAGTCCTTCAGAATTGTCTTCAATCATTGTATTGCTGAGAATAACTAAGTCATTCACAGTTCTTCACTGAACAACAGTGCTATCATTGTGTACACCATTCTCCTGGTTCTGTTCATTTCACTGTGCATCAGTTATGTAAGTCTTTCCAGGTTTTTCTGAAATCATCCTGCTTGTCATTTCTTATAGCACAATAAATACTCCATAGTAATCATATACTGCAGTTTGTTTAGCTATTCCCCAAATAATGGGAATCCCTTTGATTTCCAATTCTTAGCCACCACAAAAAATGCTGCTATAAGTTTTTTTTTTGTACAAATAGGTCCTTTCCCCCATTTTGGATGTTTTTGGGATGTATATCTAGCAGATGAATAATATTATAGCCCTTTGGGCATAGTTCTAAACTGCTCTCCAGAATGATTGGATTAGTTCACAACTCTACTAATGGTGCATTAGTGTTCCATTTTCCCACATCCCCTCCAGTACTCAATATTTTCGTTTTTTGTCAGATTAGCGAAACTGATAGGAGTGAGGTGATACCTAAGAATTGTTTCATTTTGGGGGGAGGAGCCAAGATGGTGGAGTAGAAAGTCTCATGTATGCTAGCTCCAAATCCACAGCCCATAAATTTCCTGTAAAGAGAACTCCCCACAGATTCTGGAGCACTGCAAGCCCGCACCAATGCAGTGGAAGAGATTTTAGTTCCAGAGAGCCCTGGAAAGCCAGCCCCAGGGGTCCATTGTGCTGTGGACGGTGGAGCCCACCCCTGTGCTGCCCTGGCCACAGCCCCAGAGGAGCAGATCCAAGCAGGCTTCAGGGACGGAATCTCCAGTGGCCACAAAGGTCCCTCCACCCACAGGCACTACAGGTCAGTGAGAGAGACTTCTAGGCTGGCTGAGAGGGGAGCGGGGTGTGTCCGTGACTTGGGCCCCCTCGGGAGGCAGCGGCAGACGCAGTGGCGGCCCGGGACTCCCCGAGCAGGCAGGAGCTCCATTACCAAAGGTCTCTGCATAAACCCCCTGAGGGAACTGAGCCTGGGAAGTGGCCCTGCCCCCACCCAAGCACCAAAACTTAAGCTCACATTGAATAGCAGCTGTGCCTGCCTCAGAAAGCCCTGAGTCTGGGAAGCAGCATATGAATCTCAGATCCCAAGCACTGGCTGGGCAGATGTAGGCGGAGGTGGAGAGGAATCTCAGAAGTCAAGTAACTGGCTGGGAAAATGCCCAGAAAAAGGAAGCAAAATAAGACCATAGAGAGCTACTTTATTGGGGAAGAGAAGTTCCTTCCTCCCTTCATTTCTGATGAAGAAGTACAATGCTTGCCATCAGGTAAGGACGTGGAGGTCGGGGCCTCTGTATCCCAGACATCCGAAGTGGATGTCTGGTGGGCTCAGGCAATGGAAGAGCTCAAAAAGGATTTTGAAAATCAAGTTAGACAGGTGGAGGAAAAACTAGGAAGAGAAATGAGAGAGATGCAAGAAAAGCATGAAAAATGGGTCAATACCTTGCTAAAGGAGACCCAAAAAAATGCTGAAGAAAATAACACCTTGAAAAATAGGCTCACTCAATTGGCAAAAGAGGTTCAAAAAGCCAATGAGGAGAAGAATGCTTTCAAAAGCAAAATTAGCCAAATGGAAAAAGAGGTTCAAAAGCTCACTGAAGAAAATAGTTCTCTCAAGATTAGAATAGAACAGATGGAGTCTAATGACTTTCTGAGGAACCAAGAAATCACCAAACAAAACCAAAAGAATGGAAAAATGGAAGAGAATGTGAAGTATCTCATGGGAAAAACAACTGACCTGGAAAATAGATCCAGGAGAGACAATTTAAAAATTATGGGACTACCTGAAAGCCATGATCAAAAAAAGAGCCTGGACATCATCTTTCATGAAACTATCAAGGAAAACTGCCCTGATATTCTAGAACCAGAGGGCAAAATAAGTATTGAAGGAATCCATCGATCACCACCTAAAAGAGATACAAAAAGAGAAACTCCTAGGAACATTGTGACCAAATTCCAGAGTTCCCAGGTCAAGGAGAAAATATTGCAAGCAGCTAGAGAGAAGGAGTTCCAGTATTGTGGAAACACAATCAGGATAACACAAGATCTAGCAGCTTCTACATTAAGGGATCGAAGGGCATGGAATAGGATATTCCAGAAGTCAAAGGAACTAGGACTCAAACCAAGAATCACCTACCCAGCAAAACTGAGTATAATACTTCAGGGGAAAATATGGTCTTTCAATGAAACTGAGGACTTGCAAGCATTCTTGATGAAAAGACCAGAGCTGAAAAGAAAATTTGACTTTCAAACACAAGAATGAGAAGAAGCATGAAAAAGTAAACAGCAAAGAGAAGTCAGAAGGGACTTACCAAAGGTGAACTGTTTACATTCCTACATGGAAAGACAATATTTGTAACTCTTAAAATGTTTCAGTATCTGGGTAGTTGGTGGGACCACACACAGACATAGACACACATACATGCACACATACATGTACATGCACACACACACTTACACACATGCATGCACATACAGGGACAGAGAGCACAGAGGGAATTGAATAGGATGGGACCATATCTTAAAAGAAATTAAAGTAAATGGTGAGAGAGAAATGTAGTTGGAGGAGAGAGGGTGAAATGGAATGGGATAAATTATATCTCATTCAAGAGGCAAGCAGGAGACTTTTTAGTGGAGGGAAAAAGAGGAGAGGTGAGAAAAAAACATGAAGTTTCCCCTCATCACATTCGACTAAAGGAAGGAGTAAAATGCACACTCGTTTTGGTATGAAAACCTATCTTACAATACAGGAAAGTAGGGGAGAGGGAGATAAGCAAGGCGGGGGGGATGATGAAAGGGAGGGCAATGGGAGAAGGCAGCAATTTGAAGTCAACACTCGGGGAGGGACAGGCTCAAAAGACAGAATAGAAACAATGGCAGGCAGAATAGGAGGGAGGGAAATACAGTTAGTCTTACACAACACGACTATTATCGAAGTCATTTGCAAAACTACACAGATAGGGCCTATATTGAATTGCCTACCTTGCCAAAGGGAATGGGTGGGGAGGGAGGGATGGGGAGAATTTGGAACTCAAAGTTTTAGGAGCAACTGTTGAGTATTGTTCTTGCTACTAGGAAATAAGAAATACAGTTAGTGGGGAATAGAAAGTCATCTGGCCCTACAGGACAAAAGGGAAGATGGGGAGAGGAGAAGGGAGGGATGATAGAAGAGAGGGAAGATTGGTGGTAGGGAAAATTAGAATGCTCAGTGTATTGGGGTGGGGAGAGGGAATAAATGGGGAGAAAATTTGGAACCCAAAATTTTGTGAAAATGAATGTAAAAAGTTAAATAAATAAATTTATATTTTAAAAAAAAGAATTGTTTCATTTTCCATTTCTCTGATCAATAGTGATCTAGCGTATTTTAATGACTATAGATATCTTTGATTTTTTTTTGTCTGAAAACTTGCCTCTTCATATCATTTTTCCACTTATTAGTTGAGGAATAACTTGTATTTTTATAAATTTGACTCAGTTCTGTATATATGCAAGAAATAAGGTCTTTATCCGAGATAATTATTGCAAAATTTTTTTGCTTTTCTTGTAATTTTCATTGCATTGATTTTGTTTGTGGAAAAAAAACTTTTCAATTTTATATAATCAAAATCATCTATTTTACATTTTTTAATGCTTTCTATATTTTTTTCTGGTTCCCTATAGTCCACTTTTAGATCTCTTGGCACATTACCCAGAAAAAGCTTTCTGCTTCTTGGTTCAGCATATGAACACCAACATTGCTAGTGGATCCCTCTAAATGCCCCAGGAGCTTTGAAGTGGATAAATTTTCCATTGCCACCTATGCTATGTGGTTGAGTAATGCTTGCTCCTGGTGAGATGCTCTAGTTTCAGAGAGTGACCCCACTTCTCCCTCCAAGTAGGAGAAATGACAGCTGAATTGGTCTTTTCAGGGTACAAGACGGATAGTGACTTGTACTTTTGCTAAGGACCTTAAAACAGGCTACAACATGCTGTGTTGCACAGTAGGAGTCCCCTAGAAGTCATTATTGAAGGCTCATAAGCCCAAAAATCAAGGTAGACCAGTCATGTAACAGGAATGAGAGGCAACAGATGATCCCGCCTGCTATCAGGGTGCCCTTGAGATTAAAAGAAAGAGGAGAATATATCCAGCTCTTTGAGTAGACCTCTTACGGAGTGCTCATGAGAAAACACGGGGAGGATCATATAAGATCCATGAATTGTCTTGCACTCACTCATATACCTTGTATGTATAATAAACATCAGGAAAACAGTGAAATACAGAGATGTGTGTCTGCCAAAGGATCTCACTGCTGTCATAGAGGAGAGCCAACTCAGAGTTCAAGCAGGAAGGGACTTTCTGTGGATGGGGATATTCTTCCCATGAGGCTGTTTAACAATGCCCTTTGTGGTCAACTGCCAGTCATGTGGCAAGGGATGCCAGGTGGACATCCAGACATCCAGAGGGCCTCCCTGGTACTTTTTAAGATGGTGAGAGAAAGTGAGGAAGACATTAAACATGTTGGGTGGACTCCCTGTGGCAAATTAAAGGCAGAAAATGGACAAGGATAGCATTTGATGAACATCCAGGGATGGCTTATGATCCGTACAATTGGGAAAATGTTGAAATCAATGAGATGAAAGAATGAAAAAAACATGTATTAAGTGTTTTGTATGTGCAAACAACCATGCTAAGCATTGAGGTTTTAAATAAAAAAGTAGAGACAGTCCCTGCTTTTGAGGGGTTCACATTCTAATGAAGATAGCTTATATAGGAAATTGCAGCTACAAGTCAGATGTAAAGGAAAGATGGTTCTTAGGTTACAGCAGCAAAAAAGATGGCCATAATAAGAATAGCAATAACCATTTATATGGTAACTTAAAGTTGACAAAATGCTTTATAAATGCTATCTCAGTTTATCCTCACAACAACCCCAGGAGGTCAGGACTAGTATGATCCTCATTTTACAGATGAGGAAATTGAGGCTGATGGAGATTGCGATTTGCTTAGGGTCATAACTAGTAAGTGTCTGAGGCCACATTTGAACTTGGGTCTTCTTGAGTCCAAGTCCAGGGCTCTATCCACTCCACCACCTATCTGCTTATGTGTTTTTTGAAAATACAATGTCCATATCCATTCCTGAGGGTGAAGCATTTGACAGCGCCAGACACTTGGTTATGGAGAATTTTATTTTCATGTTTTCAGTAGCTATGGCCTCACAGAAGCAATTGGATACTTGCTTGCAAATATGGCCCCAGTAGACTACACTCTTTAAGTGTCATGGCGATTTCTCATTTTGACTTTGGATCACTAGTGCCTATACCAATACTTTGCACCTAGTAGGTGCTTAATTGCTGTTTGTGAATTGATTTGAATTCATTGGCTGATAAAGGAATGGATCCGTCAAAGTACTAAGTGCTGTAAGGTTAATAAGCAGTTCTCTATCGCTATTGCTAACATCACCACATCAAATAGGTTTGCATTACCTATATTTCATTTCCAAATTGTAGGTATTGAATTCCGAAGAAAATTTAGTGTTGTTTCCTTTCATGAAATAACAAAATAGAAATGAGAACAGAAGTAATATTATATGGGAAGGGGGGGGTCAAAGTTATAACCTTACTTCTTTACAGCAGTGCTGAAGGATGTCTTACAGAAGAATGTGATTACCCTTTGTGATGGCCATCTCAAAGTTAATGATTACATCCTGAAAAATCCAAATTTTCCTTCAAAAAACCAGTTATAGGTTTGTCTTCTCTGACTATCAAAACCTTATGACAAGAAAGACAAGAAAAATAGAGGTAGAGAAAATGGGGTGAATATAAAACATAAAGGAAGAATAAAGTACAAAAAATGATGTGATTCATTTATATTTTCAGTCCTTGTCATCTTTGGAAGGAATAGATTTCATAAGTTAAAGACTCACTATATGAAGTTGTGTTTCCAAGAGCCATAACTAGGCAAGTTTTGTGCTAGGGACAAGTAGAATGATTCCTGACTGGAATCCCTCCCCTTGGGGGAGGAAGCAGCATGGGGCAGAGGAGAAGCTTTCCCCCCCAATTCTCTATTTGGTAGCTTCCTATTTTAAGAAAATATCATTTCTAACTAGATAGAAAGCTCTAGTTTTCTTTAGAGTTGCTAAAGACTGCATAAGTTAAAAAAAAATGCTCCATATTTTTTGCTCTGGAACAGAGCCCCTCTCATACCATCCTTACAATTTTACTGTTGCCTTTATGGAGCAAACATACCTCTCTCTAACTTTAAGGGGTCTTTTGCTACTTTTTTTTTAAAGAGGTTCTACTTTTAGATCTGTTTCAATTTTTTTTTTTGCCTGGGGTTTAGGTGCATTTATTTGTATTACTTTTGTAGAGAAAGCTCATTGAGAACTAAAAGTTCCATCTTCACATTGTGTTAAGGTCATAATCATAGATCTTAGAGGTACATCTATTGCTTCTATTTTGTACTTTATTTTGACTCTATCTAGTACCATGGACAGCTTTCCTTTTAAAATTTTCAATCACATTCCTTGGTTCAGTTCAGGATCACATTCATGAGAGTGAATGAATGCCCTTTAAATATTCTACCTCTGCTTTCAGGTACTGGGTTACATAAGCTGATCATATGAACACTTATCCCCGTCTGTTCAGCTTGTGTGTGTGTGTATGTATGTGTGTGTGTGTGTGTGTGTGTGTGTGTGTATTTTGCTGCTTTCTTCTTTTTCTGTTTTATATCTATCCTATGTCTTCTGCCTCCATTTCTCTTACCTCTGAGTTCTATCACAAATAAATGGTACTCCCTGTTGAGTTGTGGGTTGTGGTAACTTCTGATCCAGGTAGATGACTTTAAATTCACAAGTGAACTTATGGATAAGAGTTTGGGAGAGGGCAGGTAGGATGGGGGAGGGATGAGAAATGAGAAACTCAACTCAGATTAGAAGAAAAAAGTGACCCTAGTTTGCTTACAGAAACAATGGGTTCAATCCCTGTGGAAGTTGGGTTTGACCCTTAATGGCAATTTATAATTTCAGAGCAGTGGGCATACTCAGCAACAGAAATGATATGTACTGTGAAGCCACATCATGATGCTAAGATGACCCCAGACTAGGAAAACCAGGGGTTTCAAGAGGAGAAAACGAGGAAGAACATTCCAGGGATGCCGGGGGTAGGAGGACCAGCTTATGTAAAGGTACCAAGGAAAGAGATGGAACATCATGTGGTGGTGGTGGAAATACTGAGTGGTTGCAATATGTACTGGTTTCAAGGGTTTACTCACAATTACAAATTCAACTGAACACATTTATTAAGTATTTACTATGCATGAGGCACAGTGCTAAGTTGTGGTGATATAAAGATAGAAATGAAATTATTCCTACCTTCAAAGAGGTTATATTCTGCTGGGAAGGAAAGTGGAAACGAAATCATAGATCTTTAATATATGGAAGTAATTTTACTTTTATATACAACAATCTTAACATGAAAATGAGCGAAGAAGAGGATGGTGAAAATAAAGGCAGAAAATGGCTTGGGGCCAAGGAAGGAAAGAGATCAAAGACTAGGGGGGTTCTTTAGAAATTTCATTACTGTGTGTTATAAATACTTTCTTTAATAAGTGAGTCAGAAGGTGTTGTGTATGGTAAGTATAAATGATAGATTTTAAAAATATAATTGACTGTATCTTAGCAGATGGGAAGCAACTGATTACATGTATAACTGTTATAGCTCAATGGGCTGCTCTATGTAAGCACCTGATTAGGAAAAAGGATAAGGAAGAGAAGGCACCATATGCAATTACAGGTGTTAATACTGGACCTGTTTATATTAGCTACTGACTCATAAAATAGCAAATAACCGAAAGGCAAAGACACGGACTAGGTTACTATTTCAGAAAGAATTCGAATAGATACTAATCAGTCAAGGAGGTTGCTGAAGAAGACCATGCCATCAGAGAAATCATGACATGACTTGCACTTGACTTTGTTTTGAGTGAGGGAGGACTGTGCAGGTCACCAGCCTCACTTCTCCTCTAGAGCCATCTCAATCCAGTGGCCAGATATTCATCAGGATGATTGGAGATGACCCAGGATGAGGCAATTGGGGTTAAATGACTTGCCCAAGGTCACACAGTTAGTGAGTGTCAAGTGTCTGAGGTGAGATTTGAACTCAAGTCCTCCTGACTCTTGCGCTGGTGCTCTATCCACTGCACCACCTAGCTGTCTGATCAGTCAAGGCAGCAATGTGTGGAATCGCAGAATCTGAAATGGCACAAGGAATGTCTGAGATCATCTTCTCCAACCCATGCCTCCTTGCAGCAATACCACCAACACTCATCCATCCAGCCTCTACCCAGAGACCTCTATGGAAGAGTCCTCCTCAATTTGTCAATGTGTCCCTTTCCATATTTGGACAGTTTTCATCAATAGGGCAATAATTTTGTGTGTTTTCTTTTTCTTAAAACAAGCCATAACCTGCCCCTCTGCAACTTTCACCCCTTGTTTCAAGTTCTGTTCTCTGGAGCCAAGCAGATCAATGCTGAGGCTTTTTCCACAAGGAACATTGCCATACGGCAGCTGAGCTTTGATTCTAGAATGTTGCCAAGAACCAATGTCAAGTTCACTGGTAGCTAAGTACCACTCGAACCACTTCTTCATTTCTGTGTGTTTCTTTTCCGCTCAGAGTCAAGAATATTTGAATTCAAGCCCTGCCTCTGACACATGTGCTTTGTGACCCTGGATGAGTCAATTATCCCCTCAGAGTTGAAGGTAAGAATTCAAATTGCTGAGAAGGTGCTAATCAGTATTGACAGAGGGAGTTTCTTCATCTTGGATTTCTTGAAACCAGTGAAATTATGTTTCCAGTCCCTATCCTCATTTGTATTGCTATCCCTAAGACTTTATCAGCAACCCTCCTTCTGGCAGAGAGGAAGTGCCAATAGATGCTCAGATTAACAAAGTTTCCTGGCTCAGGTTTGTATCCCAAGTTTGCATTTCTTTATTGAGCTCATCCCTTCCTTCCTTATGTCTTGGTGTTTTGTAGCATATTCCCTTGACAATATCACCTCTACAAGAAAGACTTGGGCCTTCCTTTGACCTGCCATTTTTGAAATTTGAGGTCTTTTGCCAACCTTGTTATTTGATACTCTGAGGATCTCTCTGTCTCTGTCTCTCTCTGTTTCTCTGTGTCTGTCTCTCTCAAAGCTTCTGTTTAGTCATGAGAGTCATGATGATGCACTGCCCCCACTCCACCTTTTTGAATCACTTGACAAGCATGATCTCATTTGATTCTTATATCAAGGTAGGTACTCCAAGTATGAATATCATTCTCCACTTTGTAGGTTCAGCACAGTTGTGACTAAAGGCTCAGAAATGATAAGTGTTCCCATCCCACCTCCTATTCCTCTTCTCAGGGTCTGCTTCTCACCAGGATTGAGGGTCCTCTCTTCTGTCAGTCTACTAGAGGGAAAGATGAGTTTCTAGAAGAACCTCAGGGAAGTAGAACAGTAATAAGTATAGTCGTGGAAAATCATGACCTTCCTTGTCCTACAAAGCTCTGACCAAGTAGACCAAGTTAGAAAGGTTCTGTGTATGGGACCAATGACTGACCAAGTCAACTACCTCAACACCACCCTAAAAAGAGGTCTTGTTCTCTGAAAAGTTCTGGAAATAAATGTTTGTGACTCAACCCTTTCTTGAGAAGGAGCAGCAAGAGGTAAGGGGAAGAGGCCAGTTGCACTCAGAATGAGTAAAGACGAGAGTTCAAATCTTATTTTCAAAAGGAATCATGTTAACTTATGGGCAAATTGCTAATCCTCTGTGTCTCTGAGTCTCAGTTTCTTATCTAAAAATGAGAATGAATTAATTAAAAAGCATTTATTAAACAATAACTATGTGCTGGGCACCATCATGCTAAGTGCTAGTGTTATAAATATATAGAGTAAAACCATTTCTATCTTGATGAATCAATCAATAAACATGTATTAAGTACCTATTACATACTAGACACTGTGCTAAAGGCACACTAATAGGGAAAGGTCACACAAAACAGGGAGTCATGGGCAGAGAATGTAATTTTAGTGTGAAGACTCACAAGGATGTAGATTTTTATGTTTGGGTTAAAAAAAATCAACTATACAAGTACAAGATGGAGAGAGGCATGGTTAAAGAGCAGTTTCTGAAAAAAGAGCCAGGGGTTTAAGTAGACCACAAGTTCATTGTAAGTCAACAGAGTGATGGTAATCAAGAAAACCAATATGTTATCGGGTTGCATTAACAAAGGCAGAAAATAAGAAAGGAAGAAGGAAGCAAGCATTTATTAAGTATCTGCTATGTGCCAGGTGTTGATTAAGGTCCTACTCTATGCCAGGCACTGGGCTAAGTATTTTACAAATCTTATGTGATTGGATCCTCACAATAACCTTGTGAAGTAGGTGTTTTTATTGTCCCAATTTTATAGATGAGGAAAATAAGGCAGAGTTTGAGTGACTTGTCTGGAAAACACAACAAGTCTGAGGCCAAATTGAAAGTCAGGTCTTCCTGAGTCCAGGTCCAGTGTTCTACCCATTGTGCCACCTGTCTGCTTCTATAGTGATGCTCCAGCTCTTTCCAGAGAGACATATTAAGAGAGGTATGATGGCCAGGGATTACGTAGAAAAGCATTTCTTGATCTGATGTCCACAGACTCTACCACAAAGGGCCCATGGTTAGATTTCAGAGTATCCATGAACTTGAAGAGGGAACATTTACATTTATATTTAAATATAGTTGCTTTCATGTGTAATATTATATATTTTATTCTATGCATTTATAAACTCATTGAAACTCATTTATAAACTCATTGATTCACCAGATTGAGAAGGGGACTGCAGACTTCACAGATTGCCTAGAATTTCCATTACACATAAAAAAGTGAAGAAGATTTGACCTAGGGAATTGATTTGATAGAAATGCATGAAGTGCCTTCCTCTAAAGGAAGATTCCATGAGATAATGTATATAAAACACTTTATAAACCTTAAAGTTCAGCATTAATGTCAGATTTTATTTCTAGATCATAAGATCCATGAAGTCAAAAGAAACATTTCATCTAAATTTTGTATTATCACCATGAGAGCCTAGAACAGGGCTCTGCACATAGTAGGTGCTTCATAAATGTTTGGTGTGAGTGGATGATGGTTGATTACTTCTCTGAGAAAACCGTTTTGCCATATGTGGAGCTCAGCTACAGGGTGAGATAGAGTTGAAGGTAAACACAGAAGTTGACAGGTGCTCAAGGTAAATGAATTACTATTCTATTTGTAAAAGGGTGCCAGTGGCTGTAAACAATATCATATTTGTACAAACTATAAGGATCCTGGCCCAACAGTGCCCCCAGGCTGATCCATAACTCTCTCCCTTTTCATCATTAAACTTGCATGAGAAGTGCAAATTTCTGGGCCCCCGAACTTTCAGCCTCTGATAGCTGAGCCAAGAGACTTCTTTCTCTTGTTCTTTGCCAGAAGAGAAAGCATTCTGGGGCATAAACCTTCATTTAAAACTCATAAACAATCTGTGATGCTATATGTCTTGACACAATCAACATTCATTCTCTCCTAGTGCCAGCTTCATGCAGGGGTTGGTTGACAGAAACATTCCCCAATCTGGGAGTCCCCTTAAGATGAGGCCTCTGGGTTCTGTCATTTAAAATATCCCACTAAAAGGAGGGAGGTGGCAAGGAGAGTGGAACTGAACTGGAAACCCTCTATTCTTGAAAGATGAAATTTTGGGCCCAGGGGTGCCAAGTTCTAATGGGATTTTCCAAAGAGTCAGTCTAATATTTTTTAGGAGGAGTATCTCTTATGGCAGATGCCAATCACTTCTGCAGTATGCATCAAAGTCAAGTGAGGTGTGTACCCGAGGGATTGGGGAGTGAAAGAGGTTTGTTATTTCCTCCTTAATGTTGTCAGAAAGAAATATACCAGAAAAATTCCAAGACTGATTCACATAGATACAAATGGCTGTCACAAGACAAATACCTTGAAGTCTTGGATATGAAATGAAGATCTGTGGTCCAAGAAAAGGAATAAAATAAGGAAGGGGGAAAGAAGGAATAAAGTCAGGGAGGAATGAAAGAATAAGGAAGGATGAAAGAAAAGAAGAAAGAAAAAAGAAGGAAAGGAAGGGAGAAGAAAACAAGCATTTATTAAATGCTTACTATGTGCCATCATTAGAGAAAGCACTGGATTGGGATTCAAGGGGCTTAGAGTTTATTATAGACCTTTTATTCTTCCCTCCCTTCTTCCTTCCTTCCTTCCTTCCTTCCTTCCTTCCTTCCTTCCTTCCTTCCTTCCTTCCTTCCTTCCTTCCTTCCTTCCTTCCTACCTTCCTTCCTTCTCTATCTCTATCTGTAAAATGTAAAAGGATCTCAAAGGTCATTTCCAACTTTATGTCTGTGATTGTATAACATCCCTAGATTTCGCTTCCTTAACTTTAAAATGATAGAGAGGCCTATGTGGCCCTGAAAGTCTCTGATAGCTCCATTTCTATGATTTTATGGTCTTTCTACCCTTCATTTCTAACAGGAGCATTAGAATAAATGACTGCTAAATTCTCTTGAACTCTAAGTCAATTATATGAATACTATTGTATGCTTTCCACATCTTGTTCACCCATTCCCCAATTGCTGGACATCCCCTCGATTTCTAGGTCTTGGCCACCACAAAGAGAGCTGCTATAAATATTTTTGTCCATCGTACCTTTCCCCATTTTTATGATGTCTTTGGGATACAGTCCTACACACTCAGAAAATGAACTATGGAACTGAAACGTAGAATTGAAGCAGACTCTTTTCTGTTGTGTTATGTTTTTTTTCTCATTGGTTTCTCCAATTCATTATAATTCTTCTATGCAACATGACTAATGTGAAAATGTGGTTAAGAATACATGTGTAGAACCCACATAAGATTACATGGCATCTCTGGAAGGGAGGAGGGAAGGAGGGGGAGAAAATTTAAGACTTATGGAAGTTATTGTAGAAAACTGAAAACAAATAAATTAATTTAAAAAAAGAAAAAAATTGTATGCTTTCTGGTGAATGTTGTAGAGTGTGGATGGTGAAAAGAAAGTTGCTCCTTTTAATAAGAGTGCCTTCTTTTCATAAGGGGAAAAACAGATGTAGAAATCAAATGTACTTTGCCCAAGGGAAAAAGAAGAGTTACTGGAGAACATTATCTGCTATATTGTTTGATCAAAAATTGGACTCGACAGATGACATAGAATGAAGGAAGACAGAAGGTATCCTGAGACAGTCAAGTTGAAAGGGGTATGTAACAAACAGTCCCAGGTATAGCATGTCAAACAGTTCTTGGAAGGTCGAAATTTTAATAGAGAAGATGACTGTAAAATAAAAGGTAAATTTCATCAGTTAGTGAAATAAATGTTAATCAAGGACATCTGGGTCTTTAGGATCCAATTAAGGATGATTAGCATAAAGTAAAAAAAAAAACCCAACACTAGTCTCATATGGACATATGCTCATATATGAGAGAAGTGGAGAGGCATAGGCACCAATGAATGGAAATGCCTTGTTGTTGCTTATAAAACGAATAGAAGTTGTAGAATTGTAGACTTCTTTATGGTTGGGGGGAGGGGGGTAAATAAAGTAAAAAATGCACAACAGAGAACAAAAAACTAACCCACAAGGAAGCAAAGAAAAACTGGGCAACTTTGAAAACTATGTGTAGTATTTATTATATAGGTTTTCTTGAAATGAAAATTTATTGTTTTATGTTGAATTCTCTACTGAGGTCTTCTGTGTGGATGGAAACTTTTTTCTTTTTGTACTTAAGTAGAAATAAAAACATTCCCCCCAAAATAAAACGAATAGAAATAGAATTTCAAAATGTGGTAGATGGTTTTGTCTGTGATGGATTCCTACTCTCCTTTGAGAATTCCTTTCTCCTTCCAGCATATTCCACCCATCCTGAGTTTCATGTCCCAGTCTGTGCTCTAACCGCATCATGGTTTCTGTTCAGTTACATACCAATTCTACCTAAGTATTTTGCCACAATTAGGTAGGCAGGCAGTTGAGTTGTTGGGACTAAGAAAACAGTCATTAGTTCTTTGGTTATGTTCAGGCTCCAGATGAACAAAGAGAGAGGCCAGACCTCTATAGCTGTGAGCTGAATGCATTGATGAGAGAGACAGAGACAGACAGACATGCACAGATAGAGAGAGAGACACACGGACAGATAGACAGAGACAGAGAGAGAGAAAGAGAGGGGGTAGATGATATTTCAGAGGGGCTTTAGAGAGGTTACGTATCTGTGCAGCATTCCCTGTATGATTGCTTGTATGCCTTTGTATTGTATTTGTCCCTGGACATGTCTCGTGCTTCAGACTGTACACTGTAAGTGGCCTGAGGCCTGGCACAAAGATTACACGGAAGACCTGGGTAAGACTGACTGTGTCACAAAGTCAGGGACAGTTAGATCCTTGACAACAACTTTGCCGAGTTTTTGTACAAGTTTCTGAGGCATATACATGGTAGCGGTCACAAAATGATGGTAAAGGCTTAAAATGAGATCCCTCCAGGGCTATCTGTACTTAACAATACGCCACTTCAAATGGTAAAGGATTGAATCATGAAATTTCAAAGATTGCTTCAGGGAGTTGATGTAGTATTAGGCAGGGAGAAGAAAGATTATGCTGGAATTTCCCATATCTACCGTGACTAGGTAGATAACTGCCTAGTCTACCTAGTCATAAGGTCAGTTTTAAACTATGAACATGTAATAACAAGAAGAATCTGCTGTTTTCTACATCGGTGTCTTCCCCTATGTCTGAGATGTCCTGCTACCGGCACGTTTCCCTCACTTCTGCCTGTTGAAAGGTTACTTATCTTTCAAGATCCAATTCAAGCTTTTTCTAATCTCTGAACACCATTTGAAAACGGACTTTCTTAATTCAGAACTCTCATAGCATTTATGGTCTCTCTCTCTCTCTCTCTCTCTCTCTCTCTCTCTCTCTCTCTCTCTCTCTCTCTCTTCTCTTTCTTTCTCTCTCTCTCTCTCTCTCTCTCTCTCTCTCTCTCTCTCTCTCTCTCTCTCTCTCTCTCTCTCTTCTCTCTCTCTCTCTCTTTCTGTCATCACAAGATCCTAGACCTAGACCTGGAAGATACTCAGAGAATACTACTTTATCTCTCATCATTTTGCAGATAAGGAGCCTGAGGTCCAGGAGGTTCAGTGATTTAACCAAGGTTACACAGGTGGTAAGCATTAGAGCATTGAATTCTGCTTTGTATTATTGTTTTTAATATATTCATTCATTCAGTAATTATTTACTGTCTACAATTGCTGAATGAATTTGGAGGAAATTTCATAATAGTGCATACTGGCTACCCATGGCAAATTCCTGTTATCTACTGAAACTGGACCCAAAAATATTGCAACAAGGCAGTACTTTCCCCTCAAACAAATTTGCAATCTCACTCTCAAAGGAAGTTATTAAAAATCTTTTCCCCTCTAACTTCCCACAACTTTTCCTTTCCTTCTCCCCATTTTCCAAGCTGAGGAGCTTGACTCCTATTTTATTGACCAAAAAAACACAAACAAAAAATGGCATCACTTAACATGAACTTCCTTTTTCTATTCTCTCCATCTAGATTCCTTGACTTCATCTATCAGTTTCTGCTATTTTCCTCCAGTCTCAGTAAAGATGTTGCCCTTCTCCTTGCCAAGGTCAAGTCTGCTACATGTATGCTTGATCCTATCTTCCCCCTTCCCCATCTTCTACTGCAAATTGCAACTTAAATCATCCCCTTTCTCTTTGTGGAACCTACAAAATCTCCCTGTCTATTGCTTCCTTCCTCTGAAGGGTGGAACACGGCTTTGTTGTTTTAAGTTCTGTGGGCAACATGACCTTTTAGTAAACTTTGTCTACCCATGAGCACTGTAGAACTCACATTGATTTGGCAACTAATATCGGCAAAGCATCTTGAGCTCCAAGGAGGAAATGTAAAGTCAACTATCTTTTGTGGACATAAAGGCTGTATTGACACTAATCACTGGTTGTGATATTTGAGTCTTAGCTAGGAACAAAATTCTTGCTCCAGGTAGTCAGGATGTACACAGATGCGATTTAGGCTGCAAAGGGGAAAGATAAATAGATGGCGAGCTTCAACCTTTCCTGAGCCCTGAGGAGGGATTTTCTTGAACCTTTCAAAGGTTATTATAAAACTTATCCATGGAAGTATCTTTGAAAGGGAATTCAAATGAACAAATGGTTAGGGCTTTGTGCAGATGAGTGGGTAGTGAGGAAGAAATTGGTCACAGATCTCAGTGATGATGTTAAAGAAGTTGGGAAGGAAAAATAGGAAAGGATTGCTATGGGATTTGTAAGAGATTGGGAAATTGATTTAAGAAATACAAAGATGGTCATAAATACAGAATTAATGTTTCTATTTCACACTTTCTCTTCCATAGGAGGGGTAGTTTGTATCTGGAGTCAGGGGGCTGGTTTTGAATTCTTACTCTGCCCCTTACTAGCTAGACAAGTACTTTAACCTTTCTGAACTTCAGTTTCTTTATCTGTAAAACAAAGGAGTTGCACTAGATAACCTCTAAGGTCACCTTCATCCTAGCCCTCATATTCACTCCATAGCCTTCCCAACACCTTTTGCCAGCTAGGCCTTATTCTGTACTCCAAGGCCAGGGGTCTACTTACCTCCCAGTTCCATCTTCACAGACCCTTCTCTGGTGTTCCAGAGGCCATCCACCAGACCAACTCCTGCACCCCCCAACCTCTTCAGACTTCCCACCTCACACTGCCACCTCATGCCTCCAAAACTGATCCCTCTGTCCTATGAAGGCCACCTTTCCGTGCCTCTAAAGGCTCCTGTCTGCTATAAGTGGACCTCCCAGGGCCTCAAAGGACACATCATCATCTCTTTGCAGAAGTTTGGACATTGAGAGAAAACCTTGAACAATATTTCTCAATGCACTTCTCTCCAACCACTGGCATGCTGTCTGGATGTCAATGTTTAGTATACTCCCACCCCCTCATATTCTCCCCATGCTATTGATTCTGAACTCCCAGCTATCAATGTATAAACCTTGTTACATATCCCCAGCTGCCGACACCCTTGTATCCATCCCCATCAACCCCTTCCTGCCCCATGCTCCACACCAGATATCCTCATATACTTCCTGGTCTATAATTAATAAATTTGATTCATCCGAATTCTTTTCCTTTCCACTAATGATCTCTTAACCTCACTGAGCCCTGACTCCCTCCCAATAAACCTGCATTCCTGGACACTCTTCCCAGCACTCATATCCTCGTACCCCACCCCCACTCACCATCATGGCAGAAGAGCCAGAATTCTTCTTTTTCCTTAGTGCCCTTTCTAGAGTCTCCTTTTACCATTGTCATTCATTGTCATACCTATCCTCTTTTGAGGTTCAGACTATTCAAATCTATCACTTAATCCTGATCCTGGGAGTTGTTCTCTATAAACTCCCAGAACATTCTTCCTTCCTAATGGAGTTCGGTGCTCAACTCACAGTTTTGGTTTCTGTCCCAAGTCCTGACCTGGTACAAGGGGTCTTCATATATATTGATGCTCCTTCCAAGTTTTTCAATGAACTCAGTCCAAATGACCTACTCCTCTATCCACCTCAGTTATTGACAGAGATGGACGCATCCTTGTGGATTGCCTTCATCCGCAAGAATTCCACCTTCATCTTCATGTACTTTGAGATTATTTGATCTGATCATAACCTTTTATCATTTCATCTTATCTATGTGTGATGATGATACCTCTATTTTCTTAGTTCTTTCACAGGGCATCACTCTTTTACTGGCTATGCGGTCTTCCCTTACCTATTTCAACTCCTTGGTCAGCTGTTTTGACTCTACATTATCTTTTATTTGAATCTCTTGCCTTTTTGTCTCATCATTCAACACACCTTACCAAACCCCATAGTCCCATCTTATGCCTCCTTTACTGCTATCACAGAATCATCCTGATTTGGTCCACTGCAAATTTCTGTTATATAATCTCAGCTGGGCCCTCACTACAGCAAGGCAATCTTTTTCTCCCTGTCTCCCAAAATTGATTTGCTATTCAAATCCAAGCAGTGACTTTCCAAAATATTTTGATCCTTTTTCACACCTCCAGTGGACCCCCTGTCTCACCTTTTCAGGGGAGGATCTTGCTTCATTCTTCACCAAAAATATTAAGGACCTTTGCTGAGAGTTCCATTTTCTCTCTCTGCCTTCATCCCTAGTCATTCAAACAGCTTTTCCCACTACCCTCTACTTTACCCCTATTTCACATGAAGAATTCTTTTTTTCAAGTGCAGTGTTTGTACATGTAACCTTGATTCCATCACTTCCCATGTTCTCCACCAGATTGCTCCTGCTCTAACCCCACTCTCTTTTCTTTACATTCTCCCTGTCTCTGCTGCCTATAAATATGTCTATATCTTAATAAAAAACTCTCTTAATCCCTACCCCCACTAGCTATCATCTATCCTCTTCTTGGTAAATTTCCTTAAGAAAGCTGTTTGCACTAGGTGCCTCTATTCATTCCCCTCTTATTTGCTTCTAAACCCCCTACAATCTGGCTTCCAACATCAGCATTCGAGCCACCTTGCTCTCTGCACAGCTGCCAATCTTCTCTTAATTGCCACTTCTGATGGCCCTTTCTCAGTAGTCATCCTTGCCTTTTTTATAATTTGACATTGTCAATCACCCTCACTGGGGCTCTCTCTCTTCATGACACTATTGTCTCCTACATATATGACTGCTCCTCATTCTCTCTTGTTAGAGTTTTATCCCGGTCATCAACTGTTGATGTCCCCCAAACCTCAAGCCTAGGTCTTCTTTTCTCTCACTATAATGTTATCTTTATTCCCCAATGCCAATATGATCATGAAATCCTTCCATATTTGAATTTTTTCAAGTTCTTAGTTTTTCTGCTTAGGAAATAAGTTACAATAATGGGGAAAATAGCTTCCCCATTCCTAAACTGTAGTGGTGGCTTTTCTGCCTCTATAATTTAAGAAGAGCTAAAAGATACTTGATTTCTACTGCTGCTCTGAAATTATCCCTTAGGGAGAGAGATGAACTCTTCTTCTATGACAGCAAGCAGGCTCCGTCCAGACACCTAGGATAAACTTCAAATTACTGCTGGTAGGATATTGAATAGAAGCTTTCCAAAAAGTGACCATAGAAAAGACTAATAAAGAGCGTTAGTAGTTGTAGCATGTAGAAATTCAGGCTGTCAGAAGGAAAAACATGATTGAAATGTGTCCTTCTCAAGGGAAGGAAGAAATAACGAAAATCTGAAATTGAGTGCCTTCTCTTTTTTTCTGATTCCCTGATTCTTTGCAGATGCAAAATTGAAAAGGATGGGACAGGAAACACTACAGCCCTTACCCCTCTTGGTCTCTGTTTTCTAAGGAAACAAGTAATTTAACCTTTCACAGAAGAATATGTTGGTACATAGGGAGAAAAGAAAAGGAGATTGACTTTGAGAAAAATGAGTTGGATGCTCTCTCTGCACGTTGACATGATCCATGAAGTGAAACTCCATCTGCCTCTATCAGATATTCCCTCAAGTCACCCAATAGTTGGAGGTCAGATGAATGAGAATCACAACCAGATTGGTTATTGACACATCTAGAAGTTGAGCTTTCAGAAACATTTAAAGAAAGTGAAATGTTGACTCCGACTGTCTTAATCTCTTAGTCCTTATATGAAGGGTATTAAGTATACAGGCTGTATTCTATAGACAGCAAACTTTCCTTTTTGCTATTCAATATGGTCATGGAAAGTGATATTCTGGCTAGCTAGAAATCAGAGTTGTGTTCACTGAGAAGCTACTGCATGGGCCATGCATGGGCTACTAATTTTCAAAGAATGAGCCTAGAATAAAGAGATATGCTGTACATGCATCATTCATGGATAGTTCAGGATCTGAAAATACTTTAGGGTATTCATTATTGTCGTAGCTATCACTATAGTATGGATTGGAAGAAATACTAGCCAGTAAATATTTCTGGTGTTTAGAATATTGGAGCTTTTACTGTATACGTACTGGTCCAAGGGGCTCTTTCAGTCCTGAAATTCAGAGACTTTTAAGTGGAGGAGTGGAAGCAATGATCACCAATAGCCAACATGGCTTCACTGGGAAGACATAGTGCCCAGCAAATGTCATTTCCTTTTTAGACTGGTTGCTAAGTGGGTAGTGCAAGGCTATATTGTTGAGAGAGTTTAACTAGATTTTAGCAAAGTATCTGATCTCATGGTCTCATGCAGACCATGAGATCAAAAAAGTTATTCAATAACAGTTTATTACCATCTTGGAAGAAGGTCCTCAGTGGAGTTTTGCAGGGATCTGTGCTTGTTCTTGTGTTGTTTGACATTTTTAATGATAACTTGGATAAGGGGATAGATGGTATGCTTATCAAATTTGAAGATATCATAAAGCTGGGAGGAAAAAGAAAAAAGTTAAATAACAGAGGTCAAGATTCAAAAATATTTCAGCAGGTTATGACATTTAGCCAAACTTATATAATACAATGATATTTTAAAGACTCCAGTTATTTGCTATGCTACCTAGAAAAAGCATTCCAATTAATTTTTTTCCTCTAGGAAGATGCCTGGGCACTTTATTCTGGCTCATAGGGAGGCCAAGTTCAGTTGAGAACCCTTTCCATTAGAATCTAAGGAGATAGGGAGACAAGAGGAAAGGAAAAAGTTAGGAGAATAAATTTAATGAGGATAAATGTAAAGTAATACACTTGAATTCCAAAAGTCAATGTTGTAGTTACAAGATGTAGTTACATGATGAGACAACAACTTATCTGAAAAAAAAAAAGTGCTGCTGGTTTTAGTGATCAGTAAACTCAATATGAGTGGAATGTGAAATAATGGTCCCTAAAGCTAATGTAATCTTGTGCTGTTGCTGTTCAGCCATTTTTCAGTCATGTCTGACTTCCTGTCCCCATTTGGGATTTTTGTAGCCAAGATACTGCAGTGGTTTTCCATGTCCTTCTCCAGCTCATTTTCCAGATGAAGAAACTGGAGCAAACAGGGTTAAATGACTTGCCCACTAATAAGTGTCCGAAGTCAGTTTAGAACTCAGGAAGATAAGTCTTCCTGAGTTTAGGCCTGGCACTATCTACTATGCAGCCTAGCTGATCTATAATCTTAATCTTGAGCAAAGTAAAAAAAAAGTCTTAAGGTCCAGTATTGGGAGGTAATAATTCCACTGTACTCTGCTCTGGCCAGACTTCTTTGGAATGTTTGTACTATTCTGGATGTTGTTGTATTTATCCTTCATTGCCAAAGAAGACCATGCCAGCAGAGAAGTGATGACATGACCTGGGGGAGGGCTGTTCAGGTCACCAGACTCATTTCTCCTCCAGAACCATCTGGATCCAGTGACCAGATATTCATCAGGTTGACTGGAGATGTCCCAGGATGCAATGGGTGACCTTGGCCCCTTTAGGTCAAGGTCTATTCAGGTACTCACTTAGGGTGAGGTAACGCCCATGCAGTGAATAGGCCTGTGTAAGAAGTAATCAGGGATGGTCCCTTTAATGAGGCAAAAAAAAAAAAAAAATAACTACATCAGTCTGGAAGGGAAACAGCAACAGTTACTCTTGATAATCACTCTTAAGCCAGGAAGGTCCAGAAAACAGCCCTTAAGTGGAGCTTGGGCAGGGGCCTAGTATTGTCCAATCTATGGGCTTCAGAGTGCAGTAAGGTTTAAAGTTTTGGGATATCATATTTTAGGAAGGTCATTGACAAATTCAGAGAATTTCAAAAAGGATGGTGAAAAATTCTTGAATTTTTGTCATAGGAAAATCAGTTGAACAGGTGATGATTAATTTCAAGAAGAATTAGGATAGAAGCATTATCTGATGTCTTATATTTGACAGTTTGACAACTGCACAAAATTTTAGATGGATTCTGGTTGACCTAAAGGCAGAATTAGGAGTAATGAGCGGAATTTATAAAGAGGTAGATTTATACTCAATATCCAGTAAAAACTTCCTAACAAGCATAGCTACTGTTGTTCAGTTGTTTTAATCATGTCCAATTCTCTGTGACTCACTTTGGAGGTTTTCTTGGCAAAGATACTAGAGTGATTTGCCATTTTCTTTTCCAGCTCATTTTACAAATAAGGAAACTGAGGTAAACCAGATTAAGTCACTTGCTCAGGGTCACACAGCCTGGAAATGTCTGAAACTAGACTTGCACTTATGAAGATGAATCTTCTTGATAGCTGCCCATACTAGAGCTATATAAAAGCAAATGGATAGCACTGAAGAAGTCTTTAAACAAAGTTGGATGGCTACCTGTCAGATATATTATAGAAGGGATGTTTAGATGGGGGTTGAATTTCGTGGTTCCTGGGTCTTGATCTTGGACTCTGGGACTCCGAGCCTTCAACACCTAGATTTTTTTAAAAGATTAACTAATGAGGCACAGAACCAGGAATAAGTTTGCTCAAGGTCACATAACTAATTAGTGACAGTAGATGGATGAGAAAGTAGAAAGTCATTTCCTTTATTCTCTTTTTTTCTTTAAAATTTTTCATTGTTGTATTTTGTTTCTGCACCAACTTCATTTCAGAATCCCTACCTCCCTGCCCTCTAGCCTACCCAGAAAACCATCCTATAACAAGGAGTTTGTTTTTAAGAAAGAAATAAAGGTACATTAGCAAAATCAGCCAACTCTGGAGAATATATCTGTGTAAATACTTCTGTGATGATATGAGAGGTGACCCTTTGAAATAGGAATCATTTCTACTATTTGTGGTTTGGCCGGATTACTATGGAAAGTTCTTAAAAGTCCTTGGCATTGTCAATTGTTTCAATTTCAGAATTTCAGTAGAAGAAGAGGCATCACTATCCACCATACTGCTGTCCCTTCAGGACCATGGGGCCTTTCCATCTGACTTGCAGCTGTAACTTTCCATTTGTGTGATCACCCCCATTAGAATGTGAGCCCCTGGAGAGTAGGGACTGTTCAATCTTCACCAGAGGGCTTTGTAAACAATAAGCACTTAATACATGTTTTTATTTTCATTCGTTCACTCATTCTAGTATGTATGGAGCTATGATAAAATATTGGCACTACGTTCATATTTACAAAGGTCTTTTTTCACAATATTGTGAAGTAGGGAGCGTAAATATTATCTCTATTTTATAGAAAAGGAAAATGAGGCACAGGAGGTTGTGAGTTTCCCAAGGTCCCACAGCTGGGCAGACTCAGTGGTTTGAATTGCTTTCTGGACAGTTTTCTCCTGTGTCCAAGGCCTGCCTTTCTCTCTTTCATATCATGCTGCTTTTCACAATTCGCATTTTTGAACGCTATAACCTCAAGACCTAGTGTCTGAAAACCCTTCAAGGAGACCTCTTCAGGACTGCATTGGAGTTCAAGGTCAGTTACAAAATGTAAAGAGCTTTGAGTCAGGCTCTGAGCAGACCTAGTTGTCCAGTAGCTGTCCGGGCCACCCATTCTGAACTGAGGCTGACTCATAGGCAGACTGGTTTCTTTCCAGTGTCGCAACTGCTGATTCATACAAATCAACGTAGGGGCCAGAGGGAGGCTCATAGGGAGGTCAAGTCCAGTTGAGAATCCTGTCCATTATAGTCTCAGGCAGTGCAGAGACAGGAAAAGAGGGTAAAAGAAGGAAAATAAATTAACTTCCCTATATGAAATTGGGAAAATCTTTTGGATCTCTAGGAAAGCTGGGTTTCTAAATTCTATCCTGTATTCACTCTAGGACCAGGAGACCCTCCAGCCCGGGGACACCCTATAGCTTGAGATTGTGGATCAAGGGCATTTGGAAGACTGACTATAGCTTCTGACTCTCAACCGAATGGCTGGAATCCCTACGTGCTCAGTTGGGCTTTTGCTGAGTAGTTTTAGCATCTCTTGAAAGGCCCTAGATCATCAGTGACACTATCTCACTGCATCAAGTTATTCCCACCCACCCCCTTTTTATATAAAGACAAATCCTTTTTAAGCTTCCTATGAGGATGTCATGACCCAGCCTTTTGCCGACTGCTTGAGAAGCCTGCCTCCTCAACTCCTGCTCCGACTCCCACGTCATTAACAAACACAGTAGGAATTGTGGGTAAGTGAAGAGAGGGAGATGTCCAACTGTGACTGAATGAACAGGTCAATACTCCTTAAAGAATGGCATGATCCCCCATGATGGAGCACTTCTCATTCTTGTCAAGGAGAAGACTTCCTGTCCTCCCAGTGGTAGTGATGATAAATAGCCTTAGACAAGGCAGGCTGTTTATTACATGCTGGTGGTTTTACAAAGTGCTTGGTCATCTGCCTTGAGGAAAAGAAATTGGGCCACCAACTCCCAGTGGGTCAGCAGTCCATGACAGTCTTCAAAAGTTTTTGACAAGTAGGAACTTAGATTAGAGAAATTACAAGTAATGTCATTCAAGCCCCTCCTTGTGAAATAGTGATACTCAGGGCATAATTACCAAGCAGCTTGTGACCTTCACCCTTTTCCCTTTTTAATGGTCTGTCTTTTAGCTAGTTGGCAAGATCTATGATTTTAGCATTTTCTTTGGGATCTGTTGTTTCAACAGCATTAAGAGTCCTCACAGTAAGGAATCCCCTCTACCAATGCAAACTGGCACCTGACTACTTATAATCTGGAGCATGGAAATATGGAAAGGGTAAATGACTTGTCTAAGGTCACAGACAGTATGTCAGAAATGGAACTTGAACTCAGGTTTTCCTGAATCTGAGGCTATTTCTCTATCCATTGTGCCATGGTACATCTAATTTTGGTGTTAAAATGATACATGAGATTTGATTCAATAGGGGTCATAGCATTCATAGAGAAGTAAATACTAGTTATATAGCTAGTTAAGGAAGATAGCACAAAACAAATATGCCTTCACCATGAGGTAAGTAGTACAAAATGTCCTTTAGTTAGACTTTATAATTCTTAATGTGAAAATAACACAAGTAATTAATAAATATAAATTAAGTCAAGTGAGAGTAATGAATTAGTTACTATAGTGGTATTTAGTTCCTGAAAGAAAGTATATGTCAAAATTTGCTTCTTCTAAATTTCAGTGCCTCAATTTGTGCTTCCCTAGTCACATAGTAATCATGGGATTTTAATTTAATTTAAATTTTAAAAAAGATAATGGTGATGGTCAATGTGGCACTATGGCTGTATAAGTTTGAATGTACTCCTTTAAAACATTTGAGATCTAACTATGACATCCTAATAGGCATTGTGCATATGAGTGTTTGCTGAGGTATCTATACATGGCCAGGACCCTGGAGAACTCCCATTTTTGGCTATTAAATGAAGCAATATTTCCTGGATTCATCAGGGGCATGCTCTAAAAGCTGTTGCTGTTTGCAAGTTGAATTTTGCTGATGTCAGGAACCATGAGATTTTCTCTAAAAAGGATTGTTCTTTGCCTAGTGTTGAAACTGGCAGCCCCAGTTCAGATGCATAATTCAAACATATGGTCCTTCATGATGAAAGAGTGCCCATGGTTCACTCTGCCTTGTTATGGAATGCAATTTGTTTTATGCCCCTCATACCAATTGACATTTTCAAAGGTTGGGAGGAGATTGGCCACATATTGGCTAATTTATCAGACTGGCAAATTTCCTCTGAGAAAATCCGCAGCCAAAGATAATGAACATGAAAATGCATTTCCACTTCTCTGAAACTGTCTTGCAAAAGATGCTTGGTGTGGTGAAAAAAGGGTTGGCTCTGGAGTCTGCAGACATGAGCTTATGCCTGGTATCTCAACCATTTATTATCTGGATAACTTTGGCTAAGCTACTTTACCTCTCTCCAGGCTGGTTGCCTTCACTAGAAAAATGAAGGTCTTGGATGAGATGGCCCTTCTAGCTAGAAGACTATGATCCTTTGGTCTCATGGGAGGAGCTCAAATTCAGTCGTAGGACAGAGATTAGATTATTAGCTACCAAGAACTTTTTTATCCTCCAATTCTCAGAAGCATCATGTTTTAATGGAGCTCCATGGCTGGAATGTCTCAGGTTTTTGGTAGGTTGGGATCTCCCCCCTTCTCTTTAGTGTATAATCTTCATCAAGGACACCAAAAGTCCTTCAGGATTTCACCACAGATCTCTGTGCTATTTGCTTGTTCCTCTGGCAAGGAGGAAAACACACATACACACACACATATAAGGATTTATTTCTCAGCTCGATTGTATGGGATAGAGAAAGTAATTGGTATCCAAGTAGAATAAATATGAGAACAGCAAATTGTCCAATTTGTATTGAAATTATTTTAAAGCAGGATTTTGTGTGATATGTGTATTACTGTGGAAGCATTCTCAGTCTATTTGGGTTTACTTAACAGGGTGAGACACTTTCAAAGACACAAATCCTGAGATAGTAGTAGTAAAGTTAGGTACCTTTTGCTGTTGGGATTATTAGCACAGTCAGGTAAATAAATATTTATTAAATGCCTACTAATTACCATGCAGTGTGCTAAGGCTAATAGTAATATTCTAGGACTCATGGTCTCCAGGAATATCAGAGGTTAAAGGACTTTGCTGCCTTCCACGCTTTTCCTCCATTTTCATTTTCTTATCTAACTAAAGGGACAAAATCAACATACGAAAGTGCCGTGAACAAACTGCATAGTGGAGATATGGGGTTGGGAAACCCAGGTTTGATTCCTCCTTAGACACTTCCTAGCTGTGAGACCATGACAGTTTCAGATTTAGGTTCTTCCTCTATATAATGGGGCTGGTAACACCTGGAGTACTTACCCCATTGTGTTGTTTGGAAGCTCAATTGTTGCGATAGTGAAGGTAAAGTGATTTGTACATCTTGAAGTATCATTTAAAGAAGAACTATTATTGCACCATGAGATCATAACCTCCCTTCGAGTATTCTAAAATGGAAATTTGAGCCAAGGTACAGGATGTAGTAGTGTCCTCATATAAAATTCTGATGTGTTGTCATACACACAAGTTTGTATATATATATATGATATACACATACGCACAATACATGTAATACAAAAATATACATAGACTATAAGATATATTTAATAAAATACATAGCATTTTAATATATACATATATGTATAATATAAAATAGAATAGAAATAATATAAAATATATAAATATATTTTATATATACACATATGCACATACACATATATATGTGTATATATGTATATATACACATATAAATGTGTATGTGGTGTATACACATATACCTGTGATTATATTAGTGAAGCATACATCATGAAGTGTTTAGAGCTTAGTCAGACATCAAAAATGCCAAGATCATCCAGTGCATCCCAGGCCATTGCCAGTAACCTTGACTTTTACCTTGCCACTGAACTTGAGTGACTCTGGAAGAGAGAATGCGACCCACAATTTTGTGTAGCTCTGCCTCACTTATATCGAATTTACCCTCAAGTCAAGATATCACTTGTGACATCACTGGGTCTCTTCAAAACAGAGCATGAGAAACAACATTCCTGTCTGCTCATTTCCTCCTCCACTAGAACAGAAGCTCTTTGTGAGTAAGGACTATTCCATTCTTTGTGCTGGTGTCCCTATAACCTAGTTCAGTGCCTAGTACCTAGAAGGTGCTTAATAATTGCATATCGATTGATTAATATGGATTTAGTGAGGCTACCCTCCTTGAAGATGTTCAACATCAGTTGAGGATTACAGTTCTCAGTGTGTGTGTGTGTGTGTGTGTGTGTGTGTGTGTATGTGGGGAATTGAATCTCACATCTATGAGACAATTACTTCATCTGTAAAACAAGAAGGTTGTACTTTAAGGTCTCTTTCAGCTTCAAGTGTATTATCATGTGATTTTATAATCCCTATCAATCTTCTTGAATGTGTCTTGCACTATTCTTTGGTGCTGTAGGCCAATGACATTAAACTAAAATGGAAACAGGTGTCTCTAAACCGTACAGAAGGATCCCTGTAGGTGCATGTTGACTTAGAAAACCACATGGTAATGTTATCTCTGTTTTATTGAACAGTTAGGTGGCATAGTGGATAGTGCGTCAGGTCTGGAGTCAGGCAGACCTGAGTTCGGATTCGGATTTGACTTCAGATACTGCGTGACTTTGAGTTTGCCTTAGTTTCCTCATCTGCAAAATGAATTGGGTAAAAGAAATAGCAAACCACTCCAGTATTTTTGTATAGGATAGTAAATCTTGGATTTATAGTCAGAAGGCATGGGTTCAAGTTCCGTCTATATGCTTGCTAAATATATAATCTTGGTGAGCGACTTCACCTCTCTTGCCCTCAGTTTAATTCTCCTTCTAAAAAGGAGTTGAATTCTATGAGCTCTAAGTTTCAACTTCTAAAATCCTATAAATAAGTCCTATTCCTGGTAAATATTTATAGACTTGAGAACCAAGTCATGACTTTTCCCTGTACTGAAATAAGGGATAAGAATTAGAAAATGCCAGGCCTTAGTTGACTGATCTCTTAAGAAGGGAAGTTAGAATTTCACAAATTCAAAGTGAAAGCCTCTCCTGGGAAATTTCCACAGGCTCTTGGATTCCAGTCGAGTATCCCTGTATGGCAAGTGGATATGGACATTTCTTATGAAATACTCAGGCAAGAGCAAGTCGCCAAAGTAATGATGGCTGGTTCAACTGCCAGCTGATGCCTAAAACTAGAATTGAATATTGGAATCCTAATGGTAAATGTATGCCATGATCTCTCATCCACACTATTGCTGGGAAAAAGTGGGGAGAGGAAAGAAAGACCAATAAGATGGATAGCAGAATCTTCATGTAACCTGTAAGAAAGGTCCTTGATCTAGAACTAGAGGGGATTTTAGAATATATCTAATCCAGCTCATTTATTTTACTGATGAGGAAACAGGCATCAAAGTAGGAAACAATTTTCCCAGGGTCACACAGGTAGCAAACAGCAAAATCACGGGTTGGGCTCATGTCTTGTGACTTGATAAACTCCTTGAGAACAGGAACTGTTTTTTGCTTTTCTTTGTCTCCTCTGTATTTAACACAGTGTCTAGAGAATTCCAAGTGCTTAATGAATCATTGTGATTTGACTTGTGGCTCCAAAGGCACTTCACCATATTGAAAAGGACTTCCATACTGAGTCCCTGTTCCTGCTGAACTCGGGATGTCACCCTGTTCGCCATTCATAATACCCCAATTAGCAACCCCCTCCATTTTTGAGATGCTTGCAATGGTCCAAGGAGCCATAAACTTAATGAGAACTTTTAATTACTCTGATAAAATAGGCCTACAGTCTTTCATGCTGGTTTAATAACTGCCTTTTAGTGGCTCCAGAATCACTTACAGTATGCATTTTAAACCAATGATGCTTATTCCTTGTGATTATGGCTCCCACTCTGTTAATGCATGCTTATCGTCCTTCCGCTGCTGTGGCCATGACCCAGGGTTTATTCATCATCGGCTCCTAAAAAGATTGACCCACGTGCCCCATCTTACATGACAGCAGCTTAAAGAATACCCACCAGTCACATCCTTGTATTCATGTGTTCCTTTCTCTTAATTAGAAGCTGGTTTTGGAAGTAGAATTCCTTTTTTTTTTTTTTGGCATGTTCTGCTGTGATATTAAAATTAGGAGCAGCCAGAAGATAATTATAGGCATGGATATAAAAACAAGGGGGCTTGGTCTTGGTGGTTTTTCCTTGCTTCTGCTGACAAGAGAATTCATTGGTTTCCAGACAGGCTCTACCCACTGACTTGATCTTGATTTTCCCTTTGTCCATGTAAACCAATCTTCTCTCTCCCACCTTCCCATCCCAACCTGGATGCTCTTAAATTCTTAGGGAGTCAGGAATCGTTAGACTGGACAGTCTTCCTAGGGCATGTGTCTATCAATTATTTTTACCCTTTTTCTTAATTGTTATTTGGGAAAATATGGACTTTGTGGGTCACTAGGGAAGGTAAACTCTTTGAAAGCAGGGATTCTTACATTCCTTTTATTCATACCTCTAACACCCAAAACGGTACCTGGCCCAGAGGAGAGCTCAATCAATGTTGATTGATTACTAACTATATTAGTTGTGGTAATTTTCTGTTAGGAGTTGGCAGTGGAAACCATAAGCCTTTTTTTCAAAGGTAAAATGGATGTGGCTTGCAATGAGTCAGTGTGGCTTAGTAGAGAACATACAGTAGGAGTAGCTGGGAACACATAGGTTCAGATTTCGCCTCAGGCACTCAATAGTTATGTGACCCTGGGCAAGTCACATACTCTCTGACCTGTAATTTCCACATCTGAAAAATGAGGAATAGTAATAGCACCTGTCTCACAGGGTTATTGTGATGATCAAATGAAAGAATGTTTGAAAAGTACTTCTTGAAGCACCAGATCACTGTGAGTTATTATTGTTGATTATTATAATGATTATATTGTATATTAATGATATAATAATTATTATGGTATATTAATAACAGTATATTGATTTCAGATCATCCTGTAAATGCTCACCTTTCAGGTACGTGATCTCTGCCATTTCATAATGTGAAGGTGATTCTGGGTTCCCAAAGTCTGTGCCTACAAGACCACATCAGTCCTACTAAATGAGATAATATCTGTTAAGTGTTTTTCTAAACCATAAAGTACCATATATAAGTGTCATCCACATTGTCCTTATCACTACTGAGAGATACCATGGTATAACTGACATCACTGGAGGAAACTTCTTAAGTCATGAGATAGCTAATCTACATGAGCAATCCCATGGGTCTCTATCCTCTGGAGGTCATCAGGCAGAGATCAGAAACCTTCTGGTTGGGTGAATTGGGAGGTTTTTTTATTCAGGTAAAGATTAAACAAGACAGCTGTCTAGGACCTATCTAAAATGACATTTTGCAGTCCTGGTGTACGATGATAAAGCTCACATGGATCAATAGCTCACATTGATCTCAGCAAGCAGACTTGTTGAGATAGGCTCAGCCACCTGTGTGCATAAATCTTCAGTGGCTCCCAATTTCTTCTAGGATAAAAAACAAACTCTTGAACCTAGCTTTTAAAGCTCTCCGTAATTCCACTACAATCTCCCTTTCCATTCTAATTTAACAGTCCACTTTATTCATTCTTTTGTACACACTCTACCTTTCAACTTTTTCCAAAAACATCATTTAACAACGAATGTCCATACCTTTGCACATACTGTTCCTCTAGCCTGACAAGATCTTCCTCCTCACCTCCTTCCTCTTAGATCTGTTTCTTCATTCATTGCTCAGCTCAGTTGACACCTTCTCTATGAAGTCTTCCCTGTCCTTTCAGTTGGCATTGTTCTCTCACCTCCCCAAACTACGTTCTGTAACATATTAGTAACTGACATTTATAAAACCCTCCCATGTTCTCTGAAGCACTTTATATAATATCATCTTATTTCTTCCTCAATCCAGGACAAGGGAAGGGAGGTATTACTACAAAGCTAACATATATATATATATATATATATATATATATATATATATATATATATATACACACATATATATACATATATATAATAGTAATAATGATTATTTCTTAGATGAAAATCTTAGAACCACAGCTTTGGAGCAGGAAGGAACCTCAGAGGTACCCTAGTGCAACTCCCACCTCTACAGGTGAGCAAACTGACTCAGGAAGTTTTAAGTGACTTGCCAGTAGAGGCATAGCTAATAAATACCACAGGTAAGGTTTGAATCTCCATCTTTCTTGATCTAATCCTTGCTAGAAATTTCCATTCTAAGATATCTTTCCGTATCATCTATTTATGTTTTGCAGTTAGCTATATATTTACATGTTTTCTGCTTCATTAGAACATAAACTCCTTGAGGGAAGGGGCTGCCTTTTGCTTGCTTGTTTTGCATTTTTTCATATCCTCAGAATTTAGTATGATACCTGGCAAATAGTAGGTGCCTAATAAATGCTTACTGACTTGATACCTTCTGTATTACATTGTCTTTCACCATTTATTTGTATATATTTCTATGGCACGCTCCTGCACCCTGTATAGCTAAGCTCCCTAATGGGATGTTTTCATTTTCATCTGTATCCCCCGCACCTAGCACAGTGCCTGGCACATAGTAGGTACCCAATAAATTTTATTTTATTATAAACTATAGGAAAGACCTTCCTACAATTTTCAAAGCTGAAGATGTAGAATCTTTTCTCTCTTTATTCCTACCAAGCCTTGGGTACTTGCCCAAATATGGAGGCAAGATGATTTACTGCACTGCCAGATACATGTTTCTGTTCATTTTGCCAACCTCACTTGTCATCATCAGTTGGCATGATATTGAGGTTGGCAAAGCAATGAATATTTGAAAACTGCTATACAGGGGCAGTTTTAGTTCTATAACATGTAATTAATTATTTGAAATAGAGTATTGGCATTGGGAGTCAAAGGCCAGTTCCCTTTCCTGTACCCAGAGTTGTTATTAATTACAAAGGACTTTGTGCCCACCATATCCTTAAAGAAAAACAAGCATTTTGGCTACCAAAAAATGATCTCTTTTTCCAACACTATTTTCCACACTTCTTGTCTGTACCTTCTCTTCCCCACTCACACTTCCATCATTCTAATCCAGGTCCTTGCTTTTCTCCAATGTAGTCTCCCTACACAGGATCACTCAATTTTTTTCTCTATTCTATCTTTCATACCATTGTTATTGAAGTATTATCAATTGTATACATCTCTTTGTGACCCCATTTAAGGTCTTTTTGGAAAATATACTGGAATGGTTTGCCATTTCCTAGTCTAGCTCATTTTACAGATGAGGAAACTGAAGCAAACAGAGTGAAGTGATTTGCCCAGGGCCACACTTATGGCAAGTGTCTGAAGCCAGATTTCTGATTCCAGACAAGGTACCCTATCCACTATGCCATCTGGCTGCACTGATCTTGTTTACATTAAGTGCTTAATAAATGTTTGTTGAATTGCATACTGCTTCTATAGACTTCTATAGTCCAGAAGACTCTATCAATGAGCAACATCTTTCAGCAGAATAATAACAGGGTGAAATGTTGTCAAAAGCCCCTCAAAATCAGGCTAGCAGTCTGCACATGGGTCTTTCTTGTTTTGCATATGGCAAGGGTACTGAAGAGTTCCATCTCTTACAGAGGTAACATGGAGTAGAATGCTGGACTTGTAGGATATTTCTGGAAGAAGTAAGGGAAACAACCTCCTTCCATAGATGATTTAAGCAAAGCTAATGATGAATTTAAAAAAAAAATAAGCACAAATAATTGATTTCTTTGGCATAGAAGAGGCAACTACATTCCAATTTTTGATTACTCCAATATCATGAACGTATTTTTAGAAAACTACAAAAAATGTATGTCAAAGGGAAGGTATTAAAAGCTCTTTAGAAAATGATACTGGGCAGGGTTGGCTTATTGATGAATGGATTTTACTAATGCTTGTGGACCACTTGGCATACACAAGTATTTTCAGTGACCACAACCTCCCTAGTCCCCTAATACAAACTACAACATCTCCAGAAGTCTAGATGACAGGTTTAGGGCTCAGAGGCTCCTTAGAGGTCATTTGGTCCACCCCTCTCATTTTATAGATGAGGAAACTGAACTCAGGGAGATTAAGTGAGTTGTCCCAAGTGACACAAGAGTCAAGATTAGAACCCAAGTGCCCAAATTCCACCATAGTTCCATTGTATTCCTCTCTTTAGCCCCTAACGATGATCCTGACTTGGCTGGTTTCTGCAAGGAGGGATGTTTTCCTTTTTTTTTCCTTTTTTGATGAGATTAGGCAAGATAAAATCTTATATACCAAAAACTATGCTAAGTATTGGGAATTCAAATACAAGCAAAAAAGAAAGTCTTGTCCTCATGGAGTGTTCATTCTAATGAGAAGAGACAATACATTTTTTTTAATGTTTATTTATTTATTTTTAGTTTCAACATTCATTTCCACAAAATTTTGAGTTCCAAATTTTCTCCCCATCTCTCCCCTCCCCCACTCCAAAAAGCAGTGCATTCTGATTCCTGATTCCCCCAATTTATCTTCCCTTTTAACACCCCTCCCTTCCCTTATCCCCATCTTCTCTTTTGATAATTTCATGAAAGATGATGTCCAGGCTCTTTTTTTGATCATGGCTTTCAGGTAGTCCCATAATTTTTAAGTTGTCTCTCCTGGATCTATTTTCCAGGTCAGTTGTTTTTCCCATGAGATATTTCACATTCTCTTTCATTTTTTCATTCTTTTGGTTTTGTTTTATGATTTCTTGGTTTCTCAGAAAGTCATTAGACTCCATCTGTTCCATTCTAATCTTGAGAGAACTATTTTCTTCAGTGAGCTTTTGAATCTCTTTTTCCATTTGGCTAATTCTGCTTTTGAAAGCATTCTTCTCCTCATTGGCTTTTTGAACCTCTTTTGCCAATTGAGTGAGTCTATTTTTCAAGGTGTTATTTTCTTCAGCATTTTTTTGGATCTCCTTTACCAAGGTATTGACCCATTTTTCATGCTTTTCTTACATCTCTCTCATTTCTCTTCCTAGTTTTTCCTTTACCTGTCTAACTTGATTTTCAAAATCCTTTTTGAGCTCTTCCATTGCCTGAGCCCACCGGACATTCACCTCAGTTGTCTGGGATACAGAGGCCCCGACCTCCACGTCTTTCCCTGATGGCAAGCATTGTACTTCCTTATCAGAAATGATGGGAGGAAGGAACGTCTCTTCCCCAAGAAAGTAGCTCTCTATGGTCTCACTTTGCTTCCTTTTTCTGGGCATTTTCCCAGCCAGTTACTTGACTTCTGAGATTCCTCTCCACCCCCACCTAGATCTGCCCAGCTAGTGCTTGGGGTCTGAGATTCAAATGCTGCTTCCCAGACTCAGGGCTTTCTGAGGCAGGCACAGCTGCTATTCAAGATGAGCTTAAGTTCTGGTGCTTGGTTGGGGGCAGGGCCTCCTCCCAGGCTCAGTTCCCTCAGGGGCTTTATGCAGAGACCTTCAGTAATGGAGCGGGTGGGGGCAGGGCCGCCTCCCAGGCTCAGTTCCCTCAGGGGGTTTATGCAGAGACCTTCAGTAATGGAATTCCTGCCTGCTTGGTGAGTTCCTGGCCGCCACCGCTGCCTCCCGCTGCTTCCTCTGCCACTGCCTCCTGAGGGGGCCTGAGTCACGGAGACACCCTGCTCCCTTCTTGGCCAGCCCAGAAGTCTCTCTCAGTGGCCTGGAGCGCCTTTGGGTGGAGGGACCGTCGCAGCTTCCCGAGATTCCATCCCTGAAGCCTGCTCAGATCTGCTCCTCTGGGGCCCCACCATTGGGGCAATGCAGGGCTGGGCTCCATGTCCGGAGCATGAGGGACCCCTGGGGACAGCTTTCCAGGGCTCTCTGGAATGGAAATCTCTTCCAGTGTGTTTCTGCACACGTTCCACTGCTCCAGAATTTGTGGGGAGTTCCTTTTACAGGAAATTTATGGACTGTGGATTCAGAGCTAGCATATGTGAGTCTTTCTACTCCGCCATCTTGGCTCCTCCTCCGTAAGATAAATTTCTACACCCAATTACCTGTATTTCTTACTTCCCAGTTGTATGCGAAAATAATTCTCAACATATGTTCCTAAAACTTTGAGTTCCAGCTCCTCTTCCTTCCTCCCTCCCCACCCATCCCCACTGAGAAGTCAAGCAATTCAATACAGGCTACATATGTGTAGTTTTGCAAAAGACTTCCATAATACTCATGTTGTGTAAGACTAACTATATTTTGCTCCATTCTATCCTGCCCCCCATTTATTCTATTCTCTCTTTTGACCTTGTCTTTCCCCAAAAGAGTTGACTTCTAATTTGTCCCTCCTCCCATTTGCCCTCCCTTCCATCATCCCGAACCCTGCTTGTCCCCTTCTCCTCTATGTTCCTGTGAGACAGATTTTCATACCAAATTGAGTGAGTGTGCTATTCCTTCCTTAAGTCAAATGTGATGACAGTAAGCTTCACTTTTTCCCTTTCACCTCTCCCTTTTTCCATTGAAAAAGCTTTTTCTTGCCTCTTTTATGAGAGATAATATGCCCCATTTCTCCCTTTCTCCTCCCAATACATTCCTCTCTCACCCCTTAATTGTATTTTTTTGGATATTATCCTGTCCTATTCAACTCACCCTGTGCTCCCTGTCCATATATATATATATATGTATGTATATATATATATATATATATATATATATATATGTATGTATATATATATGTATGTATGTATGTATGTATATAGATATATATATATATATGTATGTATGTATGTATATGTGTGTATGTGTATAATCCCTCCAACTACTAAAATACTGAGAAAAGTATCAAGAGTTACAAATATTATCTTTCCATGTAGTAATGTAAAAAGTTTAACTTTAGTAAGTCCCATATGATTTTACTTTCCTGTTTACTTTTTCATGCTTCTCTTGATTCCTGTGTTTGAAAGTCAAATTTTCTATTCAGCTCTGGTCTTTTCATCAAGAATGCTTGAAAGTCCTCTATTTCATTGAATGACCATTTTTTCATCTGAAGTATTATACTCAATTTTGCTGTGAAAGTGCTTCTTGGTTTTAATCCTAGTTCCTTTGACTTCTGGAATATCATATTTCCATATGATAATATTTGATCCCTTAATGTAGAAGCTGCTAGATCTTGTGTTATCCTGATTGTTTTTCCACAGCACTCAAATTCTTTCTTTCTAGCTGCTTGCAATATTTTCCCATTGACTTGGGAACTCTGGAATTTAGCTACAATATTCCTAGGAGTTTCTCTTTTTGGATCTCTTTAAGGAGGTGATTGGTGGATTCTTTCAATATTTACTTTGCCCTCTGGTTCTAGAATATCAGGGCAGTTTTCCTTGATAATTTCATGAAAGATGATGTCTAGGCTATTTTTTTTGATCATGGTTTTCAGGTAGTCCCATAATTTTTAAATTGTCTCTCCTGGATCTAATTTTCAGATCAGTTATTTTTCCAATGTTATATTTCACATTGTCTTCTATTTTTTCATTCTTTTGTTTTTGTTTTTTTTTTAATTTCTTAGTTTCTCATAAAGCCATTAGCTTCCATCTGCTCCATTCTAGTTTTTAAAGGACTATTTTCTTCAGTGAGCTTTTGAACCTCCTTTTCCATCTGGCTAATTGTGCTTTTTAATGCATTCTTCTCCTTATTGTCTTTTTGGACCTTTTTGCAAATTGAGGTAGCCTATTTTTAAAGGTACTATTTTCTTCAGCATTTTTTGGGTCTCCTTTAGTAAACTATTGAATCTCTTTTCATGATTTTCTTGCATCACTCTCATTTCTCTTCCCAATTTTTCCTCTACCTCTCTTCCTTGCTTTTCAAAATCCTTTTTGAGGTCTTCCATGACTCAAGACCACTGCATATTTATTTTGGAGGCCTCTGATGGCAAACCTTGTTCTTCTTCAACCTGAAAGGATGGAAGAAAATAACTGTTCACCAAGAAAATAAACTTTTATAGTCTTATTTTTTCCCTTTCTTGAGCATTTTCCCAGCCAGTTACTTGACTTTTGAGTCCCTTGTCAAGAGCGGGATATCCTCTGGGGACCTGTAAGTTCTCAGTTCCTCCAAGATGGTTCAATCAAAGGAGAGGAGTTTACTTCTCTCATGGCTTGCGCTCTGCTCTAGGAGCTACCAAAGCTTCTCTGCCCAGGATCTTCAAGTGACATTCCCTTTCCAGAGCCTCCACCAGCTCCACCACACCAGCCAGCACTCTTCCTCACACCCAGACCTGCCACACGGGACTGAGACCCAGATCAGTGACTGAATTCCCCCAGGGTATTTAGGCTGAGGGCTCCAAAAATGGACATTGATGCTACTGTGGCTGAGGCCACCACCACCATTGCCACCTGGGGTCTGGGCTAGAGGAGGATCCTGCTCCCTTCTCACCCAGGAGAAAATTTTTTCACTGATCTTTGAAGTGTCTTTGGCATTTGTGAATAGAGGGGTCTGAGAACCTCCAGTGCCGTTGAGGATTCTGCCCCAGAAATCTGTTCTGATCCTGTCCCTGTTGCGGTGTGGTCAAGGTTGGGCTGGGCTCTGTGGGCTATTCTCTGTGTGATAGACCTTTCCAGGCTACCTTGGGCTGGAAATTTCTTTCACTCTGTCGTTTCTGCTGCTTCTGCTGCTCTAGAATTTGTTTAGTCATTTTTTTACAGGTATTTTATGGGCTGTGTGGGAAGAACTAGAGTATGTGCATCTTTCTACTCCACTATCTTTTCTCCACCCCCTCAAAGAGACAATACATTAAAAAACAACTGAAGAATGGAGAAGTACTTGCACAGGGATGCAGGTCTAGAAAAGTCTAGAGACTCTAGAGAGTCAGAAGCTGAACTGGTTTAAAAATTGGCATGGTTGGCATAGGCACATTCTCAAATGGGGGTTCTATGGAGGAACTCACCAATCAGATGTGGAAGCTGCAGAGGTCCAGGGCAGAAGTAGAAGAGTTCAGAGCAGGGGTAGGGAACCTGCAGCCTTGAGGCCACATGTGGCCCTCTAAGTCTTCAAGTTTGATCCTTTGATGGAATCCAAGTTTGATCATATGTGGCCTGATTGCTGAAGGCTCCCCAACCCTGGAATTCGGACTTCGGCACCTTCTGACTTCTTCTTTCTTAAAGAATCTGAAGAATTTTCTAAATGAGAAAAGGAAAAAAATAACAATGTGAATTCAAGGCATGGGACATGAGAAACTTTTCCCTAAGTTTAGCCCTAAAATTACAATGGCAATTTCCTTTCCCTTCTGTTACTGAAAAGCATTTGGATCTTTGATTCTGAATCCCAAATGGCTAAGTCCTCAGGTGCCAGTTTTTAAGGAAGGAATAAATTGGTTCAGTTATGTGACCTTAAAGTCTAGCTGCTCAGACCCCTGGGGAAGAACTAGGAACATTGTCTGGAAGTTGCTAAGAGACAGACTTTGGCTTTCAAATAAAGACAAATTTCTTAAAAATGAGAGCTGCCTTGATGTGTAATGAACAGCACTGGGAGGTAGTGAGTCCCCAGTTACTGGAGATTTTCCAGCTAAGACTGGGTGACCACTTGTCAGATATATTGAGTTCATTTTTGTTTAGGCATGAGTTTGACTGGATAGCCTCTGAGGTCCCTTATGACTTAGAAATTCTGTGAATCTGAGTATCAGTTGTCATATTTGTGTTCAAATCAGCACCGATTCTTTTGTAAAGAATTCTTTTCTGTTGGTTGACTTCCTCCAATAACCAGCACACCATGGTTGATCAAGCAGAGAACACATAGATTTGAAATGGAGATGAAGGAAAAGGTCTCCCGCTTCCACACATCCTTAGGTCTCTATCTAGCATGTACTAAACTTGATGGAAAACTTGACAGGCTGGCAGCTTACCTACACTGAACTGAATGAGGAGGACTCAAAGTGCTTTAGCAGTAAAATGACAACCACCATCAGTAGGCTGCTATTCACAGAACATTCCTTCATATATGTCTGCATTCCTTCGCATATGTCTGCATTCCTTCTGGTAAACATTTTCTTTCATGAAAAAAGTTTTATATTATTAATAGCTGTTTTTAGGTTGGTCCTAAAACAAGGTCCAGGGATTCCTGTAGGACTGAGTCCCACTCTGAAATTTTGATCTCAAAAAATCATTCTCTCTTCTTTTGACTCATTATCACTAGATAATCAAAGAAGGTTTGCAAGATAAAAGTTTTGTATATCTCATTCCCCTCAACATGCAATATAGTTATGGGGTATGAGGTGAACTTTATTTCATTCTCAGAAAATGCACAAGTTGCTAAGGACTCACAAGAGTCCATTAAGAAACATAGTAGAATAAAATATTCAAATGGTTCATTGGTTCTCCACACCATCAAAGGGAATTGAACTGGGGGTTGCTGTTTGGGGCAGTCTATGTTGTCCCGGTGAGTTTGTTTTTTGTATAGAGTCCTATAAGTCTCCCCCAAACTTAAATACCCCCCTGTGGGTTATACCTATCCCCAAAGACAAATGTGCTCCAGAACTTGCTGCCTAAGTTCCCTTGTCATTTCACTGGTATTCTCAAAGTGACTCATTGTCTTTTTCCCCAGTAGGACTCTGTGGTATCCATATTATCTCCCTTCTACAGGAAACAGGATGAATTAGGAGACCTCTCTCTAGAAGGTCTAGTACCCAAACTGTCAAACTCAGGATCTCTTGAACTTGGAAGATATCTTCTCAAAGTAGATGCTACACAGGCGAATGTCCATTCTCTGCCATAGTTCTAAATTATTGATCATATAATCTTGAGTGTCAAGAGAATTTGAAATCTTCCACCCCTATATAGCAGTTTCTGATTCAGGTAAAGAGTCCTTGATACCTCCCCATCAGTCATATATAAACACATTTCCCCCTGTTTTATACTCTGATAAAAGTTGCCGTTTCTGCTCCTGATGGTAGTGCCAGAAGCAATAGGAATAGGATAGGGAGTGAAAAATATCTTTTCCTGCTCATCTTGATCAACTTTGGAAAGGCCTCAAGGGAGGAAGTGAAGAGTGAGTTGGGGAGAGTTGAACCCCAAAAAGTGCAGTTAGCTTTCTTTATAGGTCATAAGGGGGTATAGTTGATTCTTTAGTGAGAAATGCTGCAATTTGATTAGAGACTTCCCTGATCAGTTCCCTCTAAACTAAGATTCCATATATTTTACTCATTCATTTTTTGAATATTTTTGTCATTATAATATAATGGAAATAGCAATGACTTGAAGGAGGGAACTGGGTTTGAATCTTACTTTTGATGCTAGAGATAGTTGCTTAACCTTTCTGCATCTCTGCTTCTTCTTTTAAAAAAACGTGACTAATCATACCTGATTCATTGTTGAGAGGGTCAGGAGAGATGTCTGTAAATCATCATGTGAGTGTCAGCAATAAACTGAACACTTCTTGTTTTCTCAAGCTCTGTACAAAATATTGGACAGAAAAGGTCCCTGGCCTCATTGGGCTTATAGTAGAGTAGGTAGATGCAACATAGGTCAAACTCAGCTGTAATCAGAGGTCCCTTGTGATTTCTTATTTCCTCATGCACTACCCCCTCTTCTCTTCACTGAACTTGGTCTCTTTACTGTTCCTCTCATTGAATATCCTTTCCCCTGATTCCATGAATTTTCACTGGTTGTCCTCTATGCCTAGGATGCTCTCCCTCCTTGCTTTCCTGGCTTCCTTCATCTCCTAGCTAAAGTCCTACTGTCTAAGTTCCTTCTTGCAAACATTTTCTTTCATGAAAAAGACTATATTGTTAATAGCTGTTTTTAGGTTGGGCCTAAAACAAGGTCCAGGGATTCCAGAGGACTGAGTCCCACTCTGGAATTTTGACTTCAAAAGGTCATTCCTTCTTCATTTGACTTATTGCCGCTGGATCAATCAAAGATTCCCAACCCCCCTCAATCTTATTGCCTTCCCTCTGAGATTATCTTCAAATCATCCTGTTTAAATTTGATCATAATTACTTGAATGTCACCTGCACATTCAATTGTGAATTTTGAGAGAAGGGATTGTTTTGCCTCTTTTTTTTTTGTTTCTTATGCACTTTCCGTGATGTCTGGCACACAGTAGACGCTTAGTAAATGCTTAACTTGCCTTTCTTCCTTCTCTCTCTAGCCTCATGCCTAGAATGTGTACCCTTCTTGCTCTATCTTTTGAAGTCCTTAGCTTTCTTTGAAGCTCAACTCAAGTCCCATCTACCACGAGGGACCTTTCCTGATTGCCATGCCACTCCCTTGAAATTGCCATTTCACTGCCTTGAAATTATTTTGCAATAATTTTACATTGGATTTTCTTTGTTCATATTCCCACTTTGCCCTCATTAGAATAGGAGCCCTTTATGGGCAGGTTCTCCTATTTGGTTTTGCCTTTATAAGTTCAGCACCCAGCAAAGTGCTTGTCTCATAACAGTGATTTAATAAACGTTTGTTAAATTGAATATTTTTCATCCAGAGCACCTTGGAACAGTCATGGTACAACTTACTGATATAACTGACTTCCCTCTGAATGGCCATTAATTCTAAATGTGAACAAAATGTAAATGAGGAAAAAATGAAAAAATTATACTGTCCCTCTTGAGAATGATGCTAAGGGAGTTATAAAAGAAAGTGTTTTAGAAAGGTTTTTCTCATGATGCTTCTCAGTGATCTCTAATAATGTTGTTCTTTAATGCTAGCATTCATGATGAGTCCATTCCTTGGACCTGTCATCCTCTGGCCAGGGGATTTTGATATTTACAGATTTTGAGGGTGTAAAATGTTTGCACACTATCTTACAAAGGGATTTTGTTCCCTTCCTAGACAAAAGACCTTCTCCCCAAATTGAACAAGTACTCTACCACAGGCCTCTTGACTGAAAGCCCTACTCTTTTTTTAGTCAGATTTTTCACTCTGCCAGGCGGGATCCTGTTGCTCTTCAACATGTATCCTAAGCATGGATAAGATTCCTAGACTCTCAGTGTTGGTGGAGTAAGAAGGTAGACTCAGTGACCATCTAATTAACTAGGATCTTAACAGGAATATCCTCTACAGATTAACCAACCAGTGATCATCCAATCTTCACTTATTGTCCTCCATAAAGGGAAGTTTACTATCTCCTAAGCCAGCCTATTCCACTGACAGACAGTTTCAATTGTCAGGGAAGTGTTCCTAGTACCAAGCCCTTGTGTTACCCCTAAATCTAGGTCTATTGAAAATGATGCTATTGCATGATGCTTCTACCATAGACCCCCATGTGGTGTGGCTATTAGGTAGCTAACCACCTACTTTTTTTTCTGACCTGAATCACTTAATGTGCCAGATTAGGCCCCCTTCCTCTTTATTGTATAGTCTGTGTAAGCAACTATCTATAATTGTCAGACTCAACATGCTGGATTATGCCAGTGAATTTTACCACTCCTCCACTTGCTTCATCATCATCATCATTATAATCATAATCATCCCAGGAAGAGATACTATTGCATATATAAACAAAGTCATTTCCTCAAAGCTAAGAATTTGGAGATATGTTATGTCCCTTGAAGGATTCACCACCAGGATTCAGTGATTCAATCCATAAAGATCTTTGGGTAAATAGTCACATTAGAGGAGTTCTGTCTTCTTAGGATAAAGTAAAGTGCAGGGATCCACCCATGCTGTATTGACTAACTTGATGAGAGAGAGGTATAAATATTTGAAAAATATTGACATAAGAAAGGAAGATAGATCTTTTAAAAAAATTATCAGACAGTGGCTATGGAGAAGTAAAATAAGTATTTTTCTCTCCCAGTGATGATATCTCTTCCAGTCTTGACAAGGTTGGACTGTCTGGCACTGGTACTGCCATTTCTTGGGACAAGGTGAAATTAAGGCAAGATATTTCCTCTGAGTCACTGATGCTAGTTTGTTTGCTTCTTTAACTGAGGACCAGAAGCTAAACCTGGAATATACCATGAATGCCTTCATCATCTTACTACATTAGAAGCCTAGATTTAGTTCTCTCAGTTGATGATGATAATTATGTATTATAATAATACATATTAAATCATATTTATAGTATACTGTTAGGTTTGAAAAGTGCTTTACTTAACATGATTCATATATCAATTCATGCATCAATATTGTAACTCCTATCTTATAGGAAACTGAGGTCAGAGAGTTTAAATGACTTGTCCTGATCAAACAGCTACTGAATATCTAAGCAGATGTTATTCCTTTTCTTGCATGGCATGGACCCCTTTAGTAGTGTGGTGAAGCCTAGGGGATCCTCAGAATATTTTTAATGCATAAAATTTTGAAATAGTTATTAAAATATTTTTTAAAAAACCCTAGTTTAAGAATCTCTGGCCAAAATTAAGACTTGAAATCAGGTATTCTTTGTTCTGAGTCCAACACTATCTACTCTACCAGGCTACCTATGGTAAGTGAGGGTAATAGGATTAGGATCCCAGGTCTTTGATTCCTCTCATTTCAGTGTTCTTTTCCTAATAACCAACTAACTGCCTCTTTCAAAAGGACCTGCACAATACTTTAGAGCGATTCAGGATTCCAAGTCAACCAGAATATCATGAATATCATTTATTAAGAGATTGTAGGTACTTCCTTGTTGAGTGCTGGTTGGTATGATCAAATAGCTAAGCTCACATCTCAAACAGCAGTCACAGGAGCAAAATCTGTCCTCAAGATTGTGTAGAAGGGCTAGACTTATTCTGCTGTGAAATCAGTTTGTGTCTACCTTGATATATTTTGTAAAGAACGTTTTGCATATGTGTACATGCTGTTTCCCCCCAGTAGAATGTACTCTCCTTGAGGGCAGAGAATTTTTTTGTTTTTTTTCTTTTATCTCCAGTACCTAGCACATATATGCCACCTAATCAATACTTGATGTGAATGATTAGCTCAATGAGTGAATGCTTGACTCAAGAAGGTAGAATTAGGAATCTTAGATGGAAGTTATTGAGTGACAAATATCTTCGGGATATAAGAAAGGTTTTCTAATAATTTAAGACATCCAAATGTGCAATAAATGCCGCAAAAGGTAATGGGTTTCTTTCCTCTGGAAGCATTTAAACATAGGCTATGTGATCACTGTAAGATCCCTACTCAGGTTGGACTAGAAAGTCCTTGAGGTCTGTTCCACCTCTGAAATTCAGTGATTCTGTATTTACATCCAAAGAACCCTCCCAAAATGTCACATGAGATGTTCTTTCATAAGGATCTTTCTAACTCAAACATTTCGTTAACCGAGATCTCTAAGGTTTCCTATGAAATGTGCCAGTTGTGAGCCACTTCAGGGAAAATAAGAAAAGGAAAACTGGGATGAGTGGCAAGCAGCTCTTTGACAGAGGCCTAGAGTCTGACAGGCTGCTGAGTCTTTGAAGAGCTGTCCTTTATTATCATTGTTGCAAGGGTTTTGACTCTGGGGATGGCTATCGACAAGGAGACAAATGTGCTGGAGGACAAGGAGGGCTCAGTTGGTTCTCAGTTTTCTGATTTCCATCATATGGCAAAAGAAGCAGAATATTTCTAGTATATTTCTTGCTCGGTCTCCTTTGCATGATGTATAGTCTCTGAAAGATGCTAGTTGTTTTAGTCAGAGAACAGGAAAAAGCCATAATTTCACATTTATATCCTTGGAGATATTCTATTTAGAAAGCTCCTTCTGGAACATGGATGAGTCCCCTTTCTCGAGTAGTCCGCACACAATAGTGACAACTGTCTCATGTGGTGGGAAGTTTGCCGTCTTCATGGTCTGCCAAATCGTGACAATATGGAGGGTGACATTGCACTGCACACACAATAATGTATGCAAACATGGTGATATTTAACAGCAAGAGATATTTTAAATTCCTTCCACAAGACATTAAAAAAATCCACATCATTGTTGAACGATACAATTTACCTTGGAAAAGAGTTGGATCATCGTACTATCAATTTTTTTCCAATTTGGCTCCAGAGATTGCCTTTTGGATGTTTTTTAAAATAAAGTATGGATAATTGTACATTCTAATCATATCTAAAAAGCTCAGTATTCCTTCATGCCATCTTATTTTACATATGCACACCAAATTTAGAAATTTTTGAATCAAGAGTTTATCGTGCCTTCTCTTTGAAGTGTCTGAATTTTAAGGAACCAGTTCTTTTCCTTGTGGAGAAAAAAGATAAGTGTATGAAGATACGGGGTAATTATCCAGTGTCATTTGTCTATTACCATCGTAAAGGTCTGTCAACCAAGAAAGATGAAAAAGAGAATGAGGACATATTTTGTGCTACCCATTCCTGCCACCTCTCCCGCTGTCTTTTACTTGACAGACTCAACTTTATGCATTTTCTTAGTGTCTAGGAGTCTTTTATTAGTGCCAAGGAAAGGTACTTTAGGCTAAAAAGAACAGTATTTAAGACCACTATCACATATCAGATCAACTACTGGTCCTAATTTAACTTACTCAGGGAACTATACATTTTATTTCCTCAATTTAATATAGCTGCAAAGCAGAGCATCTAGGGCAAGCTGTACATAATTAGGTCAAAGCAATTAGTATTAAAAGTGCGCCTATTGGAGAGGGTCAGCAGTGGGCTACAGGGTGCAGGCAAGAATTCAACTCATCCCAATGTGGCTGCTCATGTATCATTTGGGGCTTCCAATTTGGACTAATTATTTTCTTGCTAGAGTACTGCAAGTTTCTTAGTGTCTTAAATTTTTTTGAGACAGTCATTTATTTATTTTGAACATTCCTTTTTGTTTTTAATTTGAGTTCCAAATTCTCTCCCCCTCCCATCTCTCTTTTTCCCTACCCACTGAGACCAGCTACATGATATCAATTATACATATGAAGTCATTCAAAACATTTTTCCATATTGGCCATGTAAAAAAAAAAAAAAGAAAGTGAAGAAAGCATGCTTCAGTCTGTATCAGTTCACTCTCTGGAGTTGGATAGTATTTTTCATCCTGGGTGCTTTGGAATTATCTTGGATCATTGCCTTGATCAGAACAGTTAAGTCTTACAGTTACTCATCTTTACAATATTGGTGTTACTGTGTACAGTGTTCTCCTGGTTCTACTCACTTCACTTTGCATCAGTTCTTATAAATCTTGCCTTCTTATCATTTCTTATGGCTCAATAATATTCTACCACAATCATATGCCAGAACTTGTTCTGCCATTTCCAGTTGATGGGTATCAACTCAAGTTCTAGTTTTTTCCACCACAAAAGAACTGCTATAAGCATTATTGTACATAAATGTTTTTCCCCCTTTCTTTGATCTCTGAGATACAGACCTGGTAGTGTGATTTCTGGGTCAAAGAGTGTCAGTAGTTTACATATTTAATTCCTAGGGCAAAACCCTAGGTGCTTCTCATTCGATTGTAAATTCTTTGAAAGAAGGGACTATTTTTTGGTTTCCATTTGTATGCTCACCATTTAGCACAGTACTTTAATAGTACTGTGCTTAATAGTAGGTGCTTAATAAATATGGATTGATTTACTGAGATGTTGAACGCAAGCTATGACTGTACTGCGTGTCTACTTTCTCATTCACTTTAAAATAATTCAGAATATGAGCTTGTGAGCTTGTGTTTCTACTGAAGTTTAAGGTTTGCAGGATGCTTCATCCCTGTGAGTTAGGCAGTTTGAGTATAATTATTCCCATTTTTGCATAGGAGGAAATGGAGGCTAGGCTCTGAGAGGCTCTGTGGTTGAACTGTCACAACTTAGACGCAGCTGTGATTGTGTCTAAGGTGGGATTTGAATCCAAGCTCTATCTACTATGATATGACTGTAGCTTGCCTAAGGACACAAAAATGAGAATTGGGGGTAGCTGTTGTGCGTGCACATGCGCACACACACACACACACACACACACCTAATAATATTCTGTTTCACTTTACCCCCAAACTGAAGAAACTTCTGAGTTGACACAAAATCTGGGCTTTTCTGTGATCCGTTTGCAGAACATTTTGCAGAGGGTCAGACTTCAAAGAGACAGAGTTGGTGGAGATCTGTGTGGTGTGATTTGAAAGAGTTAGAAAGGGCTCCCATTAAAAACAGACAGACAGACAGACACACACACACACGCACACACACTCTTCTGATGCCTGAATTTATACCATTAGTGCTTACTTCTTTTGTGTTCAGCATTTACTCCTTTCTCTAGTCCTTTTTAAAAATAGAACCCTACAAAAGGTCATGCAGTGTAAAATAATTTTGATACATTGAACATTGAGTTCCTTGGGACAGCATTTAATGCTTAAGATGATGGTAGGATGGCAAGGTCATGTTGGAAGAAAAAAGAGAAAGAGGAAAGGTTGAAAGCCATCTTTGAGAGCTGAAGGAAATTCAAGAGGCATGTTGCGTGTTTCATAGTTCTGTCTCCAGCCAACTCTGCTTCTGTATTTTAGCTACTTAGGTATCCAAAGTTAGGATTCCATTTGCAGCTTTGTCATACTGTCATTCATGCATTGAACGTCTTGGCAAGCCCTTTGTTTAAGTAGGTGGGCAATCATCTTTCTTCATGGTGGGTATGATAAATCAAAATAATTTGAATTTTATTTTGCTTGTTTTTCCTTTGATGAATCTAGCTTTGGTTCAAAAAGGGTCAGTGTGGAGAATAATATGACTTTATAGTTTTACTACCATTTCTGAGGTTGTGGACCTTTGGAATAATTTTGGTTCCATGTTTATAAAGCATTTCAAGCTGCCCTATTAAATTACATCATTATCTTAAATGCATGTCCTGCCAACCCCTTTCTATTAGTTCAGAGCCCCCACCCAAGAGGAAGCAATGAGTGAAAACCATTTATTAAACAGTCACTTTGTACCAAGCTCTGTGTTAAAGTCATTTAAGAAGCCGTTGCTACCTCTAATGGAACAAGAAAGGTTTACAAAATGGCCCCAGGGACTGTTTTTTAAACAGTCAACACAGTGATTATTTAAACCACCAACTAAATTGACCTTGAATGAGAAGGGAGGAAAAGCAGCCAGGTTTGAACAATCTGAATTTTAAGTACAATAATGGCTTTCCTCACTGAGCTTGCCTGACTGTTTGATTGACACAGGTTTGGAAATGGGTGACCTTGGAGGGAAAATGAGACACTGTTATGTAAACCTGACCCTATGTGTGAAGGAAACAAGGGACACTCTAGAATTCTGACCATAACTTAAGGTCTGTTTCAGGGAATCTTTCATGAAGAGTCCTAGTAAAATGTGGATTGCCAAATGATTGCATTGGTGGTTCCTTATCTACTATGGGTCCAATGGACTATAAATTCCTTTTGATTCTACCCTCATGCAATACCAAGGAGGAAGGGCAAACTGTTTATTGATATCAGAACACCCAAGCTCAACTCTATTGCTTATCAATTTCTTTTGTAAATCATGACTAATGATTCTTGGAAATAATCATTCAGTTCATTTAGTCAGATATAATGTATATATTTTTTTCTTTCCTTACTTCCCCCCCGCATATTAGTAATAAGCATGAAATAAGCCTTTTCATATACCCCTCTGTGTTATAATCAATGTTTTCTTGGAGAACCCAATATAGAATCATAGAATTTTAAAGGTGGAAGTGACCTTGGAAACTCTCTAATCTCAGTCTTTTTCTTGCTATCTTCTCCTCTCTTATAATTTCTGTCAAATGAAGGGATTAGTTGACATTCTGTCTTAACTTATGTAACCAAGGGATCTGTGAAAGATTGCATGAGGTCTTGGGCAGGAAAATAATCTTTATTTTCATTAACTTTTGATCTTCATAATTCTATATATTTTATCTTATGCATTTAAAAATATTATTCTGAGGAGTCTAGAGGCTTTACCAGACTGTCCAAGGGGTCCATGACTCAACAAAGGTTAAGAACCCTTGAACTCAGTTTCTTTTAAGCTCTGAAAGTGTGTATATATACCAAGGAAAGGAGTGAACATACATGGAAATCCTGATGGTGATCATAGGAATATGGCTTTTGAGAACTGGATGGGACCTCAGTGGCCATGTATTATAAACCATTTTGGATTGAGATCTCAAAAAGAAATTGGGAACAAAGTGATCTTTACTTTTACCCAAAGACTCAGATTTGGAGGACAAAAGCATGAAAAGAAAATAAGAGAAGATGCCTGAGAATGGAGAAAGGAAAAAAGTAAGGAAATTGGTTCATCCAAGTCAGGTCACCAAGCAGAGTATGTTCCAGGTATAGGGAAAAGCACTTGAAATGCAAGAAAGGTAAAAACAACAAAGTCCTTAAGGATTTCCTATTCTAATGGGGGAGACAACATAAAAACCACTATAAGCATACAAGATACATACATGATACATTGGAGGCAGTCTCAGAGGGGACACACAAGTATTGAGGGGTGTGAGGAAAGACATTTTTGCAGAATGTAGAATTTTAGTTGATATTTGAAGAATGCCAGAGAAGTTAGGAGATGGAGATGAGAAGGGAGAGTATTGCAGGCAAGAGAGATCACTAGTAAAAGACACAGAATCTGGAGATGGATGGTCCTGTGGGAGAAATAGCAAGCAAGTCAATGTTACCTAATTATAGAGAAAATGAATGGAGAGTAAAGTGTAAGAGGACTGAAAAGATAGCTTCCTACCAGGAGACCAGGATATAAAGGCATTAAAAAATAAATAGGATTTTATATTTGATCCAGAAGGTAACAGGGAGTCACTTCAGTTTATTTAGAAGGAGAGTGACATAATCAAACTTGCATTTTAGGAAGATGACTTTTTCATTTGAGTGGAGGATGAACTAGAATAGGGTGAGACTTGAGGCACAGAGATCAGCCAAAAAACCATTACAACAGTTCAGAATGTGCAGTGACGAGGGCCAGCACCAGAGTGGTGATTGTATTAAAATGATCCCTGATCTTAAAATGTATTGATTTCTTTTGAAATAAGTCAATTTTTAATAGGAAACAGGAAACCAGAAGCATTGCTTAAAATTCCAAGTAAAATAGGCTGATGGAAAATGATCAATATGGGACATATTTGACTAAAACTTCATACTTACCAATACCTGGAGTCAGGAGCTTCATTTCCTATGGAGTTTCAGCAGTTACTGACTAGTCAGTGCTTTCCTCAATTCTTCTTTTAGTAATGTTTTCCAGATTCCACGACCTCATCCCCCCATATACTTTGAACCTTTTGGATTCGGTCTCTCACTGAATAACTCAGCCAAGATGCAATGCCTCCCTTGTTCTGTCCATCTTTCTGATCTTCTGGCCTTGGTTCATTTCAACTTCCTCACTCATGTCATTTCCAGACTCACTTTCTCCACCTCACCAAATGTTACACTTTGGCTTTCCCCGTACCCTTTCAAGATCCACCCCTATTATTTTTTAAAAAGTGTATTTATTTTTACTCTGAATTTAAGAAATAAGCATTTCCATAGCAGTGAAATAGAAAAAAAGATTTTGCATGAAACTGCAACTCTATTATGTAAAACCTGCTATTCTTTTTAAATGTATAATAAAGTCATCATGTACTTTTCTTTTTTCTTTTTTTCCTTCTCCTTCCTGCCCTAGAGATGGCTACCATTAAACACATATATGTAAAACCATTCTATACTTGCTTCTATTTATGAATCCTTTTTTTTTCTGGAAACACGTAGCAGCTAATTTGGACATTTATACTAGTCAAATGACTTATTCACTCAAATTTGTTTTTAAAACAATATTGCTGTTACTGTCCATAATGTTCTCTTAGTTTTGCTTATTTCATTCACCCTATTATTTAAATTCAATTGGTTTTTCACTAGTAACAAAACTAATACATCAAAATATTAAAATCTATCTATTAGCCTTCCTCCCACATTTTAAGCAATATTCTTCAGCACCTTGTACAGAGGTATAACTAGTTCAAATAACAGAATATTTTTAAAGAAATTCAGTGTCATCATTTCTCAAGTAGCCAAATAGTCAGAAAAATGAAAGGTCAACATAGGTCAACCAATTAGAATTCCTAGGGACTGATTGCCCCTTGAAGGCAGGGACTGTTTAATTTTTGTCTTCCTATCTCTAGCCTAGCTTAATATTGGGCACATAGCACAGGTATAATACATACTTGTGGATTAATTGATTGACTCATAAAGGAATAGACAAGAATTATTTGTAATTAGCACATTGTTTGGGAAACCCCTTCATTATTTATACAAAACTATGTATGAATAAAGCCTTTATCCCAATTTAATTTATACAATTAAGAAAACGTTCATTAAGCACTTAATCTATGCACAATGTTGTACTAAGTTCTAGGGATACATTTATCACAAAACTTAAATTAGAGACCTAGGAATTGACAAGACTTTTCCCAGTCTCTTTTGGAGAGGTACAATTGTTGGAAGAAATGCATCCATTGCATCACTTTTCTTTCTAAACCAGGGAAACTGTCAGTTCCCTTGAAGTTCATTCTAGAGAAGATCTCAGAGACATTCGTTTTCTCCATGTTGATGCAACTCATTCCAGAGCATTATACCATCTTGCCAAAGTGTAGTGAAACTTAATAGATCAATATTATCTATGATGTTTAATCAGATTGAATTTCACTGATGAAATTTTCATATTGTTATCTAAATCTGAAAAAAGAACCCTCTAAACTGTGCTTGAGGAGTTTTATAATCTGTATTTTATAAGGTTGTTGGTGGCCCCAAGGCACTATTGGATTATCTTTCCAACAAAAGTTTGACCCCATGTGTAGCCTAAAGTCCTCCAAATGTCTCTGTTCACAGTGCCCTAAATACTCACCATTGTGGTCATTTCTCTCACATTACAGGCACACTTCCTCTCCTCTTACCTGGAAAGGGTATGATACCTGGAATGTTAATGTTACCAGCTAAATTTAACTGGAATGTAAAGATCACCTAGAAAAGATAAGAGAAGCTATGCAGTGAAATCAACAGACTTGACTTTAAAAGACCTGGATTGAATCCATGCTCTACATTTTTGTCACTCAGTAAGTATTAATCAAGGACTTTCTAGGGACTGGGGATATCAAAAGCTCTTGGACTCTCTCACCTGAACAGTTTCTTTATCCAGGGAGTTCTTTTTGCCAGTAAAATAACGTATTCAATCCTTATGCCTAACGAGAAAGTCTAATCAGTTTCTACCACACATCCATGTGACAAATGCCTGAGCTTCCAAGAGTTTCTGCAAAGTAAGATGTTTCTTAGGTGGATAGAGAAAGAAAATATACAAGTGTACTTTATATCTAAAATACTATATAATTTAGCTTTAGTTATGAGTGATTTTCAAAACCATAATCTTAATAAAAAATGATGCCACCAATTATTTTAAAAAATACTCAAAAGTATCTTTCTGTCTTTGTTTCTCTTGTGTCTCTCTGTCTCTGTTTCTCTGCCTTCATATATATATATATATATATATATATATATATATACATACATACATACACACACATGTATACATTACACTTTCTTATCCCCTTTTCTCTCTTTAGCTCTCACTTTGTCTATCTGTTTCTCTTACTCTCTCTCTCTCTCTCTCTTTTTCTGTCTCTCTCTCTCTCTTCCCTCCTTTCTGTCTCTAGTCCTCTCTTTGTCTTTCTGTCTCATTCTCTCAGGATCAGAAATGTACATTAGGAAAGTTAATCTGGAAGCATTTTGTAGAATGAAGTGGAGATGGGAAGGCTATTGGGAAGCTGTTGCAATAATCTAACCTCACTGTGTTCTCACCACTGACTGAATCCATTGCATGGACACAAAAAGCACCAAAGACCCAGGGTTTGCATGTTGCCTTTATGTAGTCAGTATCACACAGATTATTTCCTCTTTAAGACAAACATGTTGGACCCAACTGACAACATGGCCATCTTTAACCTATTGATTGAAATATTTTTTCAGGCAATGCTTATTAAGAGGGAAAAGAAGCAAGGACACTGGGAAAATAATTGATGAATCCCCCTCACTGCAGTAATAAGAGAAACAGTTGGCTCCCTGGCCTCTTCTAGGGAATCATTGAGCCCCTCTCTTGCCCTTTGTGCATGGGGACATTGCTTTCTATTCTCAGTGACAGCCTCACTTTTCTAGCAGGAGTTTTTCCCTTCTAGAGCAGACACGTGGTGGGATTGCCATGTGGCGAGCCTGCAGTGAATCATTCTATTGTGGCAGCCCTTGTCATAATTACATTGTGAGTTAACTTGGAGTTCAGCTGAGTGAATCCAAGGATCTGCTGAGAACTGACAAATATTTATCAGCCTGTTCTTCAATCAACCATGATATATGTCAACCTAAAATAGCCCCATGTGGAAACAACCCGAGCTCTGCACACTTGGTTTATGAGCATGGATTCAGAACCTGAAGTCCTCTTAGCAGTTATCTATTCCAACTCCCCCATTTCTTTGTTAGGGTAACTGAAGTCAGAGAGGTTATGTTTTTTTTTCCGCAAGATCATGTAAGTATGAAGAACCAGAGCTGGGATTTGAACACAGTTTCATTGGATCCACTCTATAAATGGCGCACTGTGTACTGAACCATACTACCTCTACACAGATTAAAACAGATTCAATTCCTACAAATGTGGCCAAGTAAGGACAGCTAAGTGCTGTGGATAGAGCACTGACCCAACTGCAGTCAGGAAGACTCATCTTCGTGAGTTCAAATCTGACCTCAGACATTTGACTAACTGGTTGACTCTGGGCAAGTCACTTAACCCTGTTTTCCTCAGTTTCTTCCTGTGTAAAATGAGCTGGAGTAGAAATGGCAAACCACTCCAATATCTTTACCAAGAAAATCCCAAATGGGGTCACAAGGAGACAGACATTACCAAAAATGACTGAACAAAAACAAATAACCAAGTCAACAAACATTTATTTAGCACCTATGAGTAAGAAATTGTGTTAGGGCTAGGGAGAATACAAAGATAAATAAAACTGGTGCTGTGCTCAAAGAACTTCTAATCTAGAAGAGGACAGAAAATGTGTATACCAATTATTGTGATGCGAAATGGGGAATGGAAGAAACACATACATAGTGCTTTCAAAGATCTGAAAGAGAAACACACACCAAAAAATTCATAGACAAATTGTAATTGGTTACATTCTATATATTCTCAATTCCTCCAAAAAAGTGGGAATTTTTTTGGTGGGAAGGGATGGAATCAGCACTGAAAAGCCTGGTTTTTCCTTTTTATTGCATGGAAGTCTCAGCTCTCAAATAGAGGAATGGGAAGAAGCACTTTTATGACTCCTATTATGTGCCAGGCCACTGATCTAAGTGCTGTACAAACATCTGGAAACTCCTGATAGGCAAAGAAGAGAACTTCTCCTGCTGTTCTGATTGCTGCGCTTAACACAATAATGGGGACATGATACAATACAGATGTGATTAATCCTTGGTTGTTGACTGACTAGTGGGGTAATTTGAGTTTTTGAATTTCACTCCCAGGATAGATTTGGATTTTGTTCAATGGATCATGGGGAAGAGACCCTACCCCCCAAAAGCTATTTGTGTCATAAAGTAACATGATCAGAAAGGTACATTAGGAAGGTTAATCTAGAAGCATTTTGTAGAATGAAGTGGAGATAGGAAGGCTATTGGGAGGCTGTTGCAATAATCTAAGAATAAAATCATAAAAGGTGAAACAAAAAAAAAATCACAAGGAGCTGGAAAGGTTATCTAGCCCTAAATCATCTTGGACGGATCAGCATTTGTGTTCTGTTAATTATCTCCATACATTCACCTTTGCATGTTTCCTTCAACTTAGGAAGACCTGTCTATCTCAAGAGGAAAGTAATCTAAATTGTATCCTCCCTGATGTAATTTAAGCTCATTTCCTCTTGTCCTCCTGTGGATAGATTTTCTGGCTATTGAAAAGGGAATTTATAATGCCTGAATCTCCTTCCTCCTAAGTGCCTGCTACTTAGCTTAATAAATTCTTTTTCATTCATTCAAGGGCCATATTCTTAGCTTATTTATTGAGGTTTTTCAAAAGAGTTTCTCAATAGAAGTTTCTCAAGAGCAATGGGCAAACGAACACTCCAGGGATGTGGCTGGGACTTTGGTGACCAGTTGGTGCGCAGAATCCAACATCCCAAATACAAGAAGTCATTCCAAATGAGCTGTCTTAATGACTACAATCTGATTCATGCACGAACAGTTCTCAATATGTTATTTATAATTTAGTGTGGCACTTGGCGGCATAGTCTATTCTATGGGTGGCAGGTACCCCTGGCAACCTCTGTCTGCTTGAATTAGCAACAGTTCAGTATCACCCACCAGAGCTGTACAAGATTAAGTCCTAGTAGCCATAAAGTTATTACCAGAAGCACCCAGAGGAGGAATTCAGTACCCAAATCCCAGGACTTGGGCACCAAGGGCTACTCCTTTTTTATTTGAGTATGACACCACCATATTTAGGATACTAAATAGCCTATCCTCAAATTATAATCTGGAAGCAACAAGTGAGACATGTAAGCAATGCAAAATAGAAAGGTTAAAGAGAACAAAGTTCAGAGAAATATGAATGTGGAATCCGGGAATCCCCAAGAGAGGGAAAATTCCTATGCCTTAAAGAGACTGTGGAGGGTAGGGGTAATGAGGGAAGTTTGGAAGGAAATTGTGAAAGTGAGCAATATAAATTCTGAAATCGAGCTCCCCTCCCTGCAAAAAAAAAAAAAAATCTGAGCACCATCACACTCAGAATGCAATGATTTAGTGATCTTAAATTCAGTACATTGTTATTGTTTTGTGTTTTATTGTATTTTATTAGGGAACTCAATGGGAAAATAAAATTATATTTCCGATTCAAGTCAATAAACATTTATTAAGCATCTGATATGTATGAGACATTGTACTAGGAGTTGGCAACACAAAAATAATAGCGAAACAGTCCCTGCATTCAAATTTATATTTTACTCTTGTGGAGTTACAATATATATATTAATAAGAATATTAGATAATTTGAAGTGAGAAAGGATCTGAATTGAGTGGAGGCGAGGCTACAGAATGCCAGTTGTAGTACAGCTGAGTCTTGAAGTAGGAAAAGCATTCTGGGAAGATATGATGACGAGGACATACACTCTTGATCTTGGAAGATGTCTTGTACGAAGCTCAAGATGCAATTCGAAGTTCAAGGAATAGCTGTATTCCAGTTTGGTTGGAATGGAGGCTGTAAGAAGGAGAATAATATCGTATAACCCTATAAAAATAGCTGGGCTCTTCAGGAGTAGAAGATCCTGAATGACAAGTTGAGAAGTCTATATTTTCTTCAAGAGGCAAGGAGAACCACTGGAGGCTTTTTTTTTTTTTTTTAGCAAGGATTCATATGGTAAATTTTGTGCCTTAAGAAGATTTTTTTTTTGGCAGCTATGTTTAGGATAAATTTGAAAGGGGTGAGATTAGAAGCAGGGAGCTGAATTTGAATGTTATTTCAAAAATCCAGTTAAGAGGTCATCAGGTCTGTTGTGCTAGACTAGAAGGATAGATATGAAAAGAAAGAAGGTGACAGAGGTGAGCAATGTAGGAGAAAACTGACAAAATCAGGCAACTGATTGGATATGAGGAGTGAAGAAAATGGAAGAGCCAAGCTTATGAACCTGAATGATCAAAAATGGTGGTTCTTTCAATGGAAATAGGGGGATTTGGAGGAGAGATGATTTGGGGTGGTAAGATTGAATTCCTTCTTAAACACATTGGCCTTCAAATGCCTTTGAGGCAGTTAAAGAAGTGGTATGGAAGATCAGGAGTGACATTAACACTGGATATAGAGAGATTCAGGAGTCACATGCATAGGTATGATTATGGAACCTATGGGAATTAATAAGATAAAAAACATATCAATGGATTACTCAAAAAGCATTTAATTATTCTTCTACTATGTGCTAGGTACAGTAGATCAGTGGTGTCAGATTTAGTACCATTGAACTATCAATAATAATCACTGTGGGAACATATTTTCTTTAAAATCCACATATTAACATTATCTATGCTTTATTGTATTTTTATTTATTATGTTAGATGTTTCTCAATTATATTTTAATCTGGCTCAAGCCATACTCTATGCTGTCCATAGTATTAAGAATAGAAAAAAGGGCCCAGGAAAAATGCTTTGGGAGGCACTCATGCTTAAAGAGACAAAAGTAAATGATGAGTCATACTCTTGAGGCATGACTGAAATGAAGCCATTAGATGGAGGAGAACTGAGAGAGAGCAGTGTCATGGAAGACAAGAGAGGAGACACTACCCTGAAGGAAAATACTATCTAAAGGGTCAAAACTTTCAAAGATGTCAAAAAAAAATGAGGACTGGGAGAAGGCAATTGTATTTAGTTGTTAAATCATTGGTGGCTCTGGGAGAGCCATTTCAGGATAGTGGAATATTGGAAAGGGAGAAAAGAATTGGAGACAAGGAGAATAGAATCCTATTTCTAAATAGTGAAATAGAGAAATGAGATAAGATACCAGATTGAGAAGGTGATAGGGTCAGGTGAGAATGCTGTAAAGGCAACTGAAAGCTAGGTATTTTGGGAGATGATAGTAAAGAGAACAGTAGAAAAGGAGAGATTAAAGATGAGAGAGAAGGCAGGAAGTATTGATGAGGTCAGTTTCTAGGAAGAAATGGGAACGAATGAGATCAAGGGTATAAGGGGAGGAACTGACTTGGCAAGGAAAAGGATGACTCCCTTTTCTTGAGACTAGATCATGGAAAACTTGTGTAAGTGAAGTTTTGAGATATCCATTTGGGGAAAGAAGGTAGCTTATGATAGATGACCTCAATTTTTCTTTCTTGCTAGTAGGAGTCATCTGCAGATAGTGGGGTAGCTATGTGCTATCAGAATTCATCAGATTGTGAAGGTTGCTTTGGAGAGCATAATTGGAAGTCAATCATAGAAAAATTAAAGGAAGTCTGTACAGCTTTAAGAGACAAGATGAGATAAATTTGTAAATATTTGCAGTTGACCTGGCTGGTAATATTTGGTGACTTGCTTCCACATGGCATTCATTAGTGTAAAAGTGAGAGTATTGTTGATGGAATTTATCCAGTCATGAAGATTTCAAGGATGTGGATGGCAGAAGGACAAGTGGGCAAGAGATCCAAGGATGAGAATCAATATGAAGTTGCATTGGTCAACTATCGTTTCCCGATTATGAATAGAAGAAGGAACCTTCCTCCCTGCTTCTTTTCAGGGGTGAAGAATTAGATACAGAACATTGAATATAATGTCATACCTTTTGATAGGTTGATTAGTTGGCTACATTTGTTTTACCTCCTTTTAAATTCTATATTATAAAGGATGATTTTCTTTTTTTTTCAGAATTACATTTCTTTTTTTTAAAATAAAAATTTATTTATTTAACTTTTTAAATTCATTTTCACAAAATTTTGGGTTCCAAATTATCTCCTCTTTTATCCCCTCCCCGCACCCCAATACACCAAGCAATCTAATTTTCCCTACCACCAATCTGCCCTCTCTTCTATCATCCCTCCCTTCTCTTGCCCCCATCTTCTCTTTTGTCCTGTAGGGCCAGATGACTTTCTATTCCCCATTAACTGTATTTCTTATTTCCTAGTAGCAACAACAATACTAAACAGTTGTTCCTAAAACTTTGAGTTCCAAATTCTCCCCATCCCTCCCTCCCCACCCATTCCCTTTGGCAAGGTAGGCAATTCAATATAGGCCCTATCTGTGTAGTTTTGCAAATGACTTCGATAATAGTCGTGTTGTGTAAAACTAACTGTATTTCCCTCCATCCTATCCTGCCCCCCATTATATCTATTCTGTCTTTTGATCCTGTCCCTCCCCGAGTGTTGACTTCAAATTGCTCCCTTCTCCCATTGCCCTCCCTTTCATCATCCTCCCCCCTTGCTTATCTCCTTCTCCCCCACTTTCCTGTACTGTAAGATAGGTTTTCATACCAAAATGAGTGTGCATTTATTCCTTCCTTTAGTCGAATGTGATGAGGGTAAACTTCTTGTTTGTTTTTTCTCAGCTCTCCTCTTTTTCCCTCCACTAAAAAGTCTCCTGCTTGCCTCTTGAATGAGATATAATTAACCACATTCCATTTCACCCTCTTTCCTCCCACTACATGTCTCTCTCACCATTTAGCTTAATTTCTTTTAAGATATGGTCCCATCCTACTCAATTCACTCTGTGCTCTCTGTCTCTGTGTGTCGTGCATGTGTGTAAATGTGTGTGCATGCATGCATGTTCACGTGTGTGTGTGTGCTTGTGTACATCTGTGTATGGTCCCACCAACTACCCAGATACTGAAAAGTTTTAAGAGTTACAAATATTGTCTTTCCATGTAGGAATGTAAACAGTTCACCTTTGGTAAGTCCCTTATGACTTCTCTTTGCTGTTTACTTTTTCATGCTTCTTCTCATTCTTGTGTTTGAAAGTCAAATTTTCTTTTCAGCTCTGCTCTTTTCATCAAGAATGCTTGAAAGTCCTCTGTTTCATTGAAAGACCATATTTTCCCCTGAAATATTATACTCAGTTTTTCTGGGTAGGTGATTCTTGGTTTGAGTCCTAGTTCCTTTGATTTCTGGAATATCCTATTCCATGCCCTTTGATCCCTTAATGTAGAAGCTGCTAGATCTTGAGTTATCCTGATTGTATTTCCACAATACTGGAATTGTTTCTTTTTAGCTGCTTGCAAGATTTTGTCCTTGACCTGGGAATTCTGGAATTTGGTCACAATGTTCCTAGGAGTTTCTCTTTTTGGATCTCTTTCAGGTGGTGATCGATGGATTCTTTCAATACTTATTTTGCCCTCTGGTTTAGAATGTCTGGGCAGTTTTCCTTGATAATTTCATGGAAGATGATGTCTAGGCTCTTTTTTTGATCATGACTTTCAGGTAGTCCCATAATTTTTAAATTGTCTCTCCTGGATCTATTTTCCAGGTCACTTGTTTTTCCAATGAGATATTTCACATTCTCTTCCATTTTTTCATTCTTTTGGGTTTTTTTTTGTGATTTCTTGATTTCTCAGAAAGTCATTAGCCTCCATCTGTTCCATTCTAATTTTGAGAGAACTACTATCTTCAGTGAGCTTTTGTACCTCTTTTTCCATTTGGCTCATTCTGCTTTTGAAAGCATTCTTCTCCTCATTGGCTTTTTGAACCTCTTTTGCCAATTGAGTGAGCCTATTTTTCAAGGTGTTATTTTCTTCAGCATTTTTTTGTATCTCTTTTACCAAGGTATTGACCTGTTTTTCATGCTTTTCTTGCATCTCTCTCATTTCTCTTCCCAGTTTTTCCTCCACTTGTCTAACTTGATTTTCAAAATCCTTTTTGAGCTCTTCCATGGCCTGAGCCCACCGGACATCCCCCTGGGATGTCTGGGATACAGAGGCTCTTGACCTCCACATCTTTCCCTGATGGTAAGAATAGTTCCTTGTCATCAGAATTGAAAGGTGGGAACATCTGTGCCCCCTCAAAGTAGCTCTCTATAGTCTTATTTTTCTTCCCTTTTTTGGGCATTTTCCCAACCAGTTACTTGACTTCTGAGATTCCTGTCCACCCCTGCCAACATCCGCCCAGCTAGTTCTTGGGGTCTGAGATTCAAATGGGCTTCCCACAGCAGGCGGGCAGCTATTCAATGTGAGCTTCAGTTCTGGTGCTTGGGTGGGGGCAGGGCCACCTCCCAGGCTCAGTTCCCTCAGGGGCTTTATGCAGAGACCTTCAGTGATGGGGCAGGTGGGGGCAGGGCTGCCTCCCAGGCTCAGTTCCCTCAGGGGCTTTATTCAGAGACCTTTGGTAATGGAGCTCCTGTCAGCTAGGGGAGTCCCAGGCTGCTGCTGCCTCTGGCTGCTGCATCTGCTGCTGCCTCCCGAGACATGGAGACACCCCGCTCCCCTCTTGGCCGGCCCAGACATCTCTCTCACTGACCTGTAGCATCTGTGGGTGGAGGGATCTTCCCGGCCACCAGAGATTCAGTCCCTGAAGCCTGCCTGGTTCTGCTCCCCTGGGGCCACAGTCAGAGCAGCACAGGGGTGGACTCCGCTGTCCAGAGCACGATGGACCCCTGGGGACAGCTCTCCAGGGCTCTCTGGGATGGAAATCTTTTCCACTGTGTTTCTGTGTGCCTTGCCATGCTCCAGAATTCGTGGGGAGTTCTTCTTGCAGGAAATATATGGGCTGTGGGTTCAGAGCTAGCATACATCAGTCTTTCTACTCCACCATCTTGGCTCCACCCCTGATAAAGGATGATTTTCTAGGAGGGGCACTGGGAAATACATTGAAAAATGTAGGTGATTTAAGAATAACTTGTATCAATAAAATGATGAAGAGAGGAAAGAAAGTAAAACCAGAATGGGGGTATTGAATTGGGATCGCATATTAGGAATATAATACCTTAAAGTTATAATGAGAATGATCTATAGGAGGTAGGGACAATTATAGGAGAAGTAAATCTGAAGAGGATTGTGGTCAGATAGGGGAATTGCACTGTTTGATATCATAGGTGTGACAGAGTTGTGGGCAATGGTGAAGATGTTTGCCTATAGGTGGTTCAGGTGGAATTAAGGTATCAGTCATTAGAATAGAAAGACCAAAGAAATGGGAGACTTAAGTGTTTGGGTGGATGGGGGGTGTACAAGAGGTTGTCCCCAGTGTACAAGAGGTTGGCTTGGTAAGCATTACTGAGTCAGAGACCAGGCTTCTTGAAAAATGAAGGAGTTTGAATTGAAGACCAGTAGCCCATAGCAACAGGAATCTGGACACATAGAGTGAATTTCTAAGGATATACAATAAAGTGATAGATTCAGAGAATGTCTGGATGTGACAGAAAACAGTGGAGGATATTTGGTCTCTGAACCCTAGGCCTATGCATTAGGGACAAGTGAGAAGAAGTACTCAACATTGGAGAGGGGTGGTACAGTGAGGAACACAGTGTCTTCTAGAGAGAACCAGGTTTCCATGAGTTCCATAAGATGGGGATGAGTATGAGATGAAGTAATCCAGAGTGAAGTGGTTAACAGAGAAATGAGCTCCAGAGGGCACAGTGAAATAGGAAGGGTGAGGAGGGCAGGGATAGGGAAGGAGCAGGATTTATTTGAATGAAGATGAAAGTTTAAGGGGAAGGAGAAGGGGGAAAGACTTCTCTAATCCATTAAGGGATTTCTAGAAATTCTTACTATGGGACCCTTTGGTAGTTTGTGAAGTCTATGACCCTCATCACAGAATAATATTTTCAAATACAAAAAACCCAAAATGCACAATATTACAAATGAAACCAGTTATATCTGAATACATTTATCTATCTACCTAGAACAAAACAAGCTCATAGACTTCCAGATTGAAAACCCTGTTTTTCTGTTCTGTTGCATGTATGAGCCCCTATCAGTGTTGTTTCGATTGTGATATTCAGTTGATATCAACTAGTCAACAAATCTTAATTTGCTTTTAAAAAATAATAGTGACTAAGATAGTATAAAAAGAATACTTAGTACAGAATGTTTCCCCAAGAGTTTATGATACACTCTCCCAAATTCCAGGGGAAATTGAGTTTGAGGTAAAAGAGCACATGTGGCAAAGGGATTATCTCACAGCTCCTATAAACCTATTTTCAGGAGTCTTCAAGATATTTTCTTTGGGTATGGTATTGTTTCTCTGTTAGGATTTTCGTAAACCTTTGACTCTGCTTTCCTCATCTCATACAGTTTCTCTTTCATGCCTAATGCAGGCACTGCTATAAGCCAATGCAGTTATGATACTAGGACATTCCAAAGGGCAGTCCAAATCCTGATTCTTCAAAACTACATCAATCCTCCTCCACCAATCCTCCCCCACTTGTCATCCCCCTTCCCAAGTGATTCCTTCCCAGGGGGTTGATTAGAACACTTTCTCTTGGAACTGGAAATTTCCAGTTCCCAGATATCTTGATGGCTTTATACAGGTCCCAGAGGAGATGACCACATTCCTCAGCCAAGACAAACAAATTTCTTGTCACACTTAGGAAAGTATCTAGGCCATACCCCTACTAACATTTAATATGTGTTCTCACCTAACAAATACAATAAGGGACAGCAGCTTATGACTTACTTTAATTGGGGTGGGGGCTATTTCCTAGACCAACCCCCAACCTTATGTCTGAAAGGGGATATTTCTGTTGGTGTGGTAATCTGAATGCCACTTGGGAGATGTATTTGAGGAAGAGAAGTATGATTTAATCACTGTGGAGGCAGTAACTCAAACCTATAGAGGTGGCAACCCATTCATCTGTACTTGTAGCATAAGTACTATTGATTTTCTTGAGACACATAGAGACTTACTCAAGCTAGTAAGTATTGAAGCAGAATTTGAACCTGGGTCTTTGTCATTCCAAAGCCCAGCACCTTACCTACTCCAAGCACTCACTTAGAACATGGAACTTTACCTGGATAATTACAGCCCAAAACACAAGTGGACACAAGGGAAAGGTGTGTGTTTGGGATGATTCAGTGAATATGAACAAGGTTGCTTTGATGCCAAGGTCCCTGTGTGCCTTGACAAACTACAGGAATCCATGAATTGAGCTTACTTTTAAGTCTCCCCTGCAGCAATGCCAAGGGAGAAATGCTTGTTCTCAGTGGGTGGTTTCGGATGGAGAAAGGAACGAGGGAATCTGAGAGATAATAAAGCATGTCGCTAAGCACAATTGATCTGAGCTTTACTAAGACACAACTCATCCTGTTTGTGAAGTATCTGGAGCAGGCCATTATTAGGGAGTTTGCCTGCATGAGATGGCTCTCTCTGGGAAAAGACTGAAAAATGATCGCTCAGATGGCAGGGAATATATTCAAAAACTTGCATGTATATACACATCCAGCACACATTAACAGCAAAATGAGGTCTCCTTACTAAACATGGTTCTAGGGAAGGGCTCTTGGCTTTCTTCTCTTAGACTACAGAAAAAGGGACACTGAAAGCTGCAGAAGAAAGGGGGCTGCTTCATGATGGTTACTGATGTCTAACCCTTGGTGGTCTGGAGACATTTATCCCCAGACTTCTTGAGTGCTACCAGTAATCTCCCCAGGAGGAGAGTGAGTTCTGTCCCTGAAGTTGTTAGGCAGGTTCGTCCACAGAGTCATATTTTACAGATGCATATTTATGGTTCTGAATCCCAGCCACACTCACTTTATAGCAGAATGAAACTGAGAGGGATGATATAGTGCTGTCCCCTATCCCCATGGCAACAGCATCATAATGAAAAGTGGCCGCTGGTGAAAAGGCAAGATATTTTTCCCCCTTCTCGAGATGCAAAACATTGCTTTTTACATCAACAAAGGGGGAAAGGGTTTTTACCATCACTTGCTCTATGGCCAGTCTTCTCTGGCTTTCTCCTTTCTAGTAATGGTGCATCTTCCTTTCTTTTTCTCTTTTTTCTCTCTTCTTTTTCTGGGCTTCTCCCTCTTGCACAGCACTGAAGAGTCTGGGAAATGCTGCACCCTGTCTGGGGCTTCCCCATGTTCCTTGAACTGAACTGACACACCACATAGTTCAGATCATGTATTGATTGCAAGGCATGGAGTCTGGGTCAGCAAAGCTGGGTATGGCACTGTTGGATCTTTAGTGAGGGCTGACTCATCTCCTCCTGTTCCTCACAGGAACTTCCAAAAGGTCGCATTGCTTTTTTTTAAATTCTCTCCTCTGTGTTGCCCTGATCATCTAAATATTAAGTCCTCTAAATATGAACAGTGATGTCTGACAAATAATTTCTCCATATTGACACTATTTCATTTGGTGTTAGCTATTTCCAGGCCTCTGTGGAGTCAGAGCTGACTATCATGCTGAAGATACAGCTGCTTTTTGGCTGACAGTTCTAGATACTTTTGATCAAGGCTTCCTTTCCTCCTGATTTCCCAAAGAGTCAAGCACCCCAGACTGTATAGCATTATGAATTAGTTTCTCAAGAATACTAGGATAGATCTCATTAAGATGGGTACTTCCTCCAGCAAGTCAGATTACCACCACGTCAGGCCTGCCCAACCTATCGCAGAATTGTCCAAATCCTCCTATAAATGCTCTGAAGAGGGTCTACCCAACACTCTTGGAGCCTTCCTTGGGTTCTCTAGTATTGCCCTGATTTCACTCAGGTTTGTTGTGATCAGTTACATCTCATTATTGCTAGCTCATCAGCCTGTCTTTTTCTGCACAATTTTGGATGGCATCCCTATTACCCTTTTCCTCATTTGTAATGTGTTTCAGATTACTTACACCTATCATAAGCCTCTCCCTTTCCCCTTTAGTTTATTTGCTGTTGTTAAGTAATTTTCAGTTGTGTCTGACTCTTCATGACCCCATTTGGGGTTTTCTTGACAAAGATACTGGAGTGGTTTGCTGTTTCCCAAGGCCAACAGGGTTAAGTGACTTGTCCAGGGTCACACAGCTACTGAGTATCTGAGGCTGGAAGATAAGTAGAGGGAAGCTTTCTAAACACTATAACATACTGCCTTCTCAGTCATGCATCATAAGAAGAATTTGGGAGTGAACCCCACAGGTGAACCATTGTTTCTACAAAAAGCTTGAGGTCATCATAAGTAGCTAGGTGGCAAAATGGACAGAATACTGGACCTGGAGGCTGTAAGACCTGAGTTTAAACACTTACTGGCTGTGTGCATCTGGGTAAGTCGCTTCACTTCTATCTGCCTCAGTTTCCTTAATTGCAAAATGAAACTAATAAGAACACTTATTTCCCAAGGTTGTTGTGGGGGTCAAATGCAAAATTATTAATAAAGTGCTAGTTTCTGGTTTCTGGCACATAGTAGGTGCTTAATAAATGCTTATTCTCTTCTCCTCTCCTTTTATCAAAGACATTTCCTGATTTCCAAAACAGAATACTGTTTAGCCCTCCTCTTTTTCAATTGATTGTCTAAGAAATATCTTCTGAATAACCAGCTGCTTGAGGCACCCATCCAATAACTTAACTTAGCATGGAAAATAGACATTTATCCTCCACTTGGTTTGTCCTATGTGGATAGTCAGGCCAAATTATTTTTAGTGAACATTGGTTTTGTGCAGGAAGAGCTGATGGAGCTTAAGGAAACCATGACACCTCAATAGAGGAAATTTGAAAGTCTTATATTTAGGTTGAAAAAAATCAATTTTACAAGTACAATAGTGAGGCAAAATCCATGTGGAATGTTACAATTCATATGCAAAAGTCCTGGGACTCTTAGTGAATTACAGTATATGGCAGCCCCAAAGGTCACCCCATCATGCATTCATTCACCAAGCATTTATTAAGAGTTTACCATATACCAGGGACTACTATAAGAGCACTGACACAACCCCCCCCCCAAATGAAGCAGTCCCTGTCCTCAAGGAATTTATATTCCATCAAGGTTATAGCAATGTTGTGTCCAAGATAGGGGCACATAATAGTTCTGTTTTACACTGCTTGGGTCAGACCACATCTGGAACTTGTTATTTCGTTCTGAGTAACACATTCTTAGGAGGACGTTGATAAACAGAGACTTGCCCAGAGGAAGATGACAAGGATAGTGAGGGGCCTAGAGAGTATGATGTTATGTAGGAATCAGGTGAAGTGACTGGGGATGTTGAAATTCAAGAGAAGACCTAGGAGAGAGAGTAGGGTTGGCTTCAATAAAATGAAAAGATGTCATGAGGAAGAGGGATTGGACCCCAGAGAACAGAGCTAGGAGCACTGATGGATTAAAGTCACAGAGGCAGATTTAGATTTAAGGCAGGAAACACTTCCCAATGATCACAGCTTTCTAGCAAGGGATGGGCCACCTCGAGAGGTGATGAGTTTCTTCTCACTATTGGCACTATAGAGCATGAACCAAAGGATGGATGACCACTAAGGATCACTCTTACTGTGGCTGAAGGGGACCAGTGCAGGATGAGAACTGCCCCAGATAGCCCTACTTCAACAAACCAGGAGAAGATCCTGAGCCCCCAGGGAGTGAGACCAGTAGCTACCAACACCAGGACCCCAGGAGTGCCTCAGCACCCTAGGGGAATGGAGAAGACACTAGTGCCGATGTGATCACCAACTGCTGAGCTTGCTTGTGCTCTAGCTCAGCAGTGGAGACCTCCTGTGGCCAGACCATCCCTCCCCCACACTTAACAACCTAGTTCCAGGGTAACTTTGAGGAAACCCAAAAAGACATCACCTGGCCTCTGCTTTCCAACACCAGCCAGCTCAACATCAGGTAAGCTGCAGCATTTTAGCTTCTAGCTAAAAGAACCAGAGGCCACAACACATGAAGCCTCAAGTTTTAGACACAAGAGCTGTGGAACAGAGCCACCTGGTACCCCAGACACATATATCTACTTTAAAAGCCAGGAAAAGGGTGATTATCTTCTCCGGTTAATTTTTGAACTTCTTTTTCCATTTGTTCAATTTTCCTTTTCGAGGAGATGTTCTCATCAGTGAATTCTTTCTTAATAATTTTAAAATCATTGGCCAATTTATCTTCTATTTCCTTCTTCAGCTGTTCCAGGAGAGCTGCTTGTACTTGTGAGTAGTTCATAGTCCCTTCTGAAGTTTCAGATGGAAGTACAGTCTCAGCTCTGACATCTTTGGGGTTTGTGTTTTGGTCCTTATCCCCACAGAAAGATTCTATGGTTCTTTCATCCCTCTGCTTTTTCCTGTTCATGATGTTGATTGAGTGTTGTGGCTTCTGGTTCTTTCGGTCAGAAGCTAGACAACTTTTTGCTGAGATGATGTGTGAAAAAGCTAAAAGCAGGTTTTTGTTTGGTGTTTCCCTGATCAGCCCTGGGTTTAGCTTATTAAGTGTGGGGAAAGAGTAGTCTGGTCACAGGAGATCTCCTCAGCTGAACTGAGGCAAAGGCAAGCTCAGGGGCTAGTAATTCCAGCTGCCCTATTGTCTTTCTGATTCCTCTGGACAGCTGAGGCACTCCTAGATGCTAATGCGTGTTCCCACCCCTCCTGGGCCTCCTCTCCTGGCACTGAAGCTTGCATGGATCCTAGTATGAGTTTTCTCTGCCCTGGGTCCTCTGTCCTTCTGGTTTGCCTCTGCCCCCGTAGGAGGAATCCCCCTTAGTTATTTTCCTCATCTCAGGTGTTATGAGACTATTTGTCTCCTTCTTTTATTTCTACTGATCCGGGATTTTTCTGGGGAAATATTTTATGGTTCTTTCACAGTCTTCAAGGGGGAGGAGAGAGCATTTACTGATCACTCTGCCATCCTGGCTCCCGGAAATTCAAGTAGGTGACTTACCGAAGTTTGATCTTCGGGCTGAAGGTCTCAGGAGCTGCTGCACTGATGATCTGGCACTCCACGGCTCTCACTGACTCAGGTGACTTGTCTCCCGCCCTGGGTGCCGCTCCTCTGGTTCCACACCCCACTCAGGTTTCTCTGGTCTATTCTGCTCTGCTGTGCTTGTGCTGTGCTGTGCGCTGTGGGCTCACCCCCGCGGAACAGATCCTTCCCATGGACCTTCCAGTCCAACCTGAGCTCCGAATCCATCACTGTCTGTCTCCCACTCAATTCTGCACCTCCAAAATTTGGTCAGATTCTCCTTTCAGAGGTACTTGGAGGAGTTTGTCTGAGAGCTTAGGTGAGTTGTTGCTCTCATTCCTCCATCTTGGCTCCACCCCCTGAAAAGGGTGATTATCATGAGTAAGAAGAAAAGCAGAAAATAAAAGACCATAGAATCTTTCTATGGGGACAAGGACCAAAACAAAAATACCAAAGAGGTCAGCATTGAGACTGTACTCCCATCTGAAACTTCAGAAGGGAATGTGAACTGATCTAAAGCACAAAGAACCTTCTTGGAAGAGCTCAGGAAGGATTTTAAAAATCAAATTAGAGAAAGAGATGAAAAATGCCCATAAATTCAACAATGTAAATATGCTAGATGATGATGATTATTTTTTTGTGTTACTCTTTTTTATTTTTTTTAATAATTTATTTATTTATTTATTTATTAATGTTTTACAATCATTTCCTTAAAGTTAAGATTTTATCCCCCCCATTCTTCCCCCACTACCCCCCTCCCTCCCCATGACAGCATACAATTCTGTATAGGTTCTACATATACTTTCCTATTGAGCACATTTTCACTATATTCATGCTATGTAGTGGAACTAAAATAAATGGAAGAAATCATATAACAAATCAAAACATAATACACTGAAACCCACCCTCACACAAACAAGATCTGCTATATTCTGCCAATGACTTCCATATTTCTTTCTCTGAGTGTGGAAGGCATTTTGCCTTAGAAGACCGACATTAGGATTTTTTTTTCTCAGTAAGTTCTTGTGTTATTACTAAGTTCCAAGTCTACCAGAAAAAACTCTCACACACTGTGGTCGTTGCTGTGCACAAAGTTCTCTTGATTCTGCTCCTTTCGCTCAGCATCAGATCATGTAAGTCCTTCCAGGCCTCCCTGAAGTCTTCTTGTTCATCATTTCTTATGGCACAATAGTACTCCATTACATTCACATACCATAATTTATTCAGCCATTCCCCAATTGATGGGCATCCCCTTGACTTCCAGTTTTTGGCTACCACAAAGAGTGCTGCTATAAATATTTTTGTACACGTGGGACCCTTTCCCATTTTTATAATCTCTTGGGGATACAGTCCTAGTAGCGATATTGCTGGGTCAAAGGGTATGCACATTTTTGTAGCCCTTTGGGCATAGTTCCAAACCATTCTCCAGAAGGGTTGGATGATCTCACAGCTCCACCAACAATGAATTAGTGTTTCAACTCTCCCACATCCTCTCCAGCATTTATTATTTTCTTGTTCTGTCATGTTTGCCAATCTTATAGGTGTGATGTGGTACCTCAGAGTTGTTTTGATTTGCATCTCTCTAATCAATAGTGATTTAGAGCACTTTTTCATGGGATTATAGATATCTTTGATTTCTTCCCCTGAAAATTGCTTGTTCATATCCTTTGACCATTTATCAATTGGGGAATGACTTGTATGGTTATATATTTGAGTCAGTTCTCTATATATTCTAGAAATGAGGCCTTTATCCCAGAGCTTAGCCATAAAATTTTTTCCCAATTTACTACATCCCTCCGAATTTTGGTTGCATTGGGTTTGGTTGTGCAAAAACTTTTCAGTTTAAAGTAATCAAAATTATCCATCTTGCATTTCATAATGCTTTCTATCATTTCTTTAGAAAAAAATTCTTCCCCTCTCCATAAATCTGATAAATACACTATTCCTAGCTTCTCCAGTTTATTCATGGTATCAATCTTTATGCCTAAATCATGTACCCATTTGGACTTTATTCTTGCGTATGGTGTCAGGCATGGGTCTATGCCTAATTTCCGCCACACAGTTAACCAGTTTTCCCGGCAATTTTTGTCGAACAGTGAGTTCTTAACCCAGAAGCTGGGATCTTTGGGTTTATCAAAGAGGAGGTTGCTATATTCCTTGCCTACTGTGTCTTGAGTGCCAAGTCTATTCCATTTATTTACCCCTCTGTTTCTTAGCCAATACCAAGTGGTTTTGGTAATTGATGCTTTATAATACAATTTGAGGTCTCGTAGCACTAGGCCACCTTCCCAAGCATTTCTTTTCATTAGTTCCTTTGATATTCTGGACCTTTTGTTTTTCCAAATGAATTTTGATATTATTTTATCCAGCTCTAGAAAATAATTGTCTGATAGTTTAATTGGTATGGCACTAAATAAGTAGATTAATTTAGGTAAAATTGTCATTTTTATTATATTAGCTCAGCCTACCCATGAACAACTGATGTTTTTCCACTTACTTAAATCTGACTTTATTTGTGCAAAAAGTGTCTTGTAATTGTGTTCATATAATCCCTGGGTTTGTTTTGGCAGGTAAACTCCTAAGTATTTTATAGTGTCTACTCTAGCTTTAAATGGGATTTCTCTTTCTATCTCTTGCTGTTGGACTTTGTTGCTAATATATAGGAATGCAGAAGATTTGTGTGGGTTTATTTTGTAACCTGCAACTTTGCCAAAGTTGTTTATTATTTCAAGTAGTTTTTTACTTGAATCTCTGGGATTCTCTAAGTATATCATCATATCATCTGCAAAGAGTGATAACTTAGTTTCTTCTTTGGCTATTTTTATTCCTTCAATTTCTTTATCTTGTCTAATTGCTACCGCTAACATTTCTAGTACCATATTGAATAATAATGGTGATAATGGGCATCTTTGTTTCACCCCCTGACCTTATTGGAAATGCATCTAGCTTATCCCCATTGTATGTAATGCTTGCTGAAGGTTTTAGGTAGATACTGCTTATTATTTTATGGAAAGTTCCCTTTATTCCTATGTTCTCCAGTGTTTTTAATAGGAATGGGTGTTGTATTTTGTCGAAAGCTTTTTCTGCATCTATTGAGATAATCATGTGGTTTTTGTTAGTTTTGTTGTTGATATGATTAATAATGCTAATAGTTTTCCTAATATTGAACCAGCCCTGCATTCCTGGTATGAAACCTACCTGATCATAATGTATTATTCTCTTGATAAGATGCTGTATTCGTTTTGCTAAAATCTTGTTGAAAATTTTTGCATCTATATTCATTAGAGAAATTGGTCTATAATTTTCTTTTTCTGTTTTGTCTCTTCCTGGTTTGGGTATCAAAACCATATTTGTATCATAGAAAGAATTTGGGAGGACTCCTTCTTCCCCAGTTTTCCCAAATAGTCTATATAGTATTGGAATTAACTGTTCTTTAAAGGTTTGATAGAATTCACTTGTGAATCCATCTGGTCCTGGAGATATTTTCCTAGGGAGTTCATTGATGGCTTGTTCAATTTCTTTTTCTGAGATGGGGTTGTTTAAGTATTCAATTTCCTCTTCTGTTAATCTGGGCAATTTGTATTTTTTAAAATATTCTTCCATCTCATTTAGATTATCGAATTTGTGGGCATAAAATTGGGCAATAGATGATTATTTTAAAAAATATAAATTGCCCAGATTAACAGAAGAGGAATGTGAACACTTAAATAACCCCATCTCAGAAAAGGAAATTGAACAAGCCATCAATGAATTCTCTAGGAAAAAATCTCCAGAGATAGATGGATTTACAAGTGTATTCTATGAAACATTTAAAGAACAGTTAATTCTAATATTATATAAACTATTTGGGAAAATGGCTGAAGAAAGCAAATTCTTTTGATGATGCAAATATGGTTCTGAAACCAAAACTAAGAAGAGCCAAAACAGAGAAAGAAAATTAAAAACCAATTTCTCTAATGAATATAGATGCAAAAATTTTAAATAAGATATTAGCAAAAAGAATATAGCAACTTGTCATGAAAATAATATAATGCAATCAGATAGCATTTATACCAGGGATGCAGGGTTGGTTCAATATTAGAAAAACTATTAGCATTATTGATCATATCAGCAACAAAACTAACAGAAACCACGTGACTATCTCAGTAGATGCAGAAAAACTTCTGACAAAATACAACCCTCATGCCTACTGAAAACACTGGAAAGCATAGGAATAAATGGAATTTACCATAAAATAATAAGCAAAAACCAACAGCAAGCATTATATTCAAAAGGGACAAGCTAGATGCACTTCCAATAAGATCAGGGGTGAAAAACATATTATTCAATATGGCATTATAAATGCTAGCTGTAGCAAAGAGAGAAGAAAAAGAAATTGAAGGAATTAGAATAGGCAAAGAAGAAACTAAGTTATCACTCTTTGCAGATGATATGATGATATATGTAGAGAATCCCAGAGAATTAAGTAAAAAACTGCTTGAAATAAATAACAACTTTGGCAAAGTTGCAGGTTACAAAATAAAACCATAAAAATCATCTACATTTCTATATATTACTAACAAGGTCCAACAGCAACAGAAAGAGAAATCCCATTTTAAGTTATGGTAGACACTATAAAATATCTGGGAGTCTACCTACCAAAACAAACCCAGGGACTATATGAACACAATTACAAAACACTTTTCACACAAATAAAGTCAGAGCTAAGTAAGTGGATAAACATCAGTTGCTCATGAGTAGGCTGAGCGAATACAAAAAATGACAATTCTACCTAAATTAATTTACTTATTAAGTGCCATACCAATCAAATTACCAGAAAATTATTTTCTAGAGCTAGAAAAAATAATATCAAAATTCATCTGGAAGAACAAAAGGTTCAGAATATCAAGGGAACTAATGAAAAAAAAGTGATAGGGAAGGTGGCCTAGCCCTATCAGATCTCAAATTGTATTATAAAACAGCAGTCATCAAAAGCACTTGGTACTGGCTGAGAAACAGAGGGGTAGACCAGTGCAATAAGTTAAGTACTCGAGCTACAGTAGTTAACGAATATAGCAATCTACGGTGTGATAACTCCAAGGACCCCAGCTTCTGGGATAAGCACTCATGTTCAACAAAATTAGGTGGGAAAACTGATAACAATGTGGCAAAAACTGGGTGTAGACCAATGCCTAACACTGTAACACAAGAATAAAGTCCAAATGGATACATGATCTAGGTATAAAGATTGATACTATAAACAAATTAGGGGAGCAAAGAATAGATTATATATCAGATTTGTGGAGAATGGAGAAATTTATGACCCAACAAGAGACAGAGTACTTTGGGAAGTGCAAAATGGAAAATTCTGATTCCATTAAATTGAAAAGTTTTGCACAAACAAACTCAATGCAACCAAGATTAAGAGGGAAGCAGAAAACTGGGAAAGAATTTTTGCAACTAGTGTCTGTGATAAAGGCCTCATTTCTAAAATATAAGGAGAACTGTGTCAAATTACAAGAATACAAGTCATTCCCCAACTGATAAATTGTCAAAGGATATGAAGAGGGAATTTTCAGAGGAAGAAATTAAAGTTATCTGTAATCATATGAAAAAATGTTCTAGATCACTATTGATTAGAGAGATACAAATCAAAACAACTCTGAGGTACCACACCACACCTATCAGATTGGTTAACATGAAAAACAGGAAGATGATAAGAGTTGGAGAAGATGTGGGAGAATTGGAACACTAGTTCATTGTTGGTGGAGCTGTGAACTGATCCAACCATTCTGGAGAGCAATTTGGAACTATGCCCAAAGAGCTACAAAAATGTGCATACCCTTTGACCTTGCAATATCGCTTCTGGGACTCTATCCCAAAGAGATCATAGAAATAGGAAAGGGTCCCACATGTACAAAAATATTTATAGCACCTCCCTTTGTGGTAGCTCAAAACTGGAAATTAAGGGGATGCCCATCAATTGGGGAATGGCTGAACAAGTTGTGGTATATGAATGTAATGGAATACTATTGTGCTGTAAGAAAAGATGAACAGGAAGCCTTCAGAGAGGCCTGGAAAAGCTTATATGAACTGATGCTGAGTGAAAGGAGCAGAACCAGGAGAACTTTGTACATAGCAACAACCACAGTGTGCAAGGAATTTTTCTGGTAGACTTAGTACTTCATTGAAATGCAAGGACTTAAAAAAATTTCCAACAGACCCTTGAGGCAAAATGCCTTCCACATCCAGAAAAAGACCCATGGAATTGAATCACAGATAGAAACAGACCATTTTTTTTGTATTATGTTTTGTTTTGTTATGTGGTTTCTCCCATTCATTTTAATTCTTCTATGCAGCATGCATTTAATAAGAATGTATGTGTAGAACCTATATAAGATTGTACGCTGTCTCACGTTGGGAGTGTAGAGGGAGGGGGAATGAGGAGGAGATAGTGGGAAAAAATCTAAGATATATGGAAGTGATTGTTGAAAACTGAAAACAAATAAAATAATTCAGTAAAAACAATAATTGTTAAAAAAAAAGAAACGTGAGAGAAAAAAACATTTTTGGGGGAACAAATTTGACTTTTAGCATTCTAGTGCTTACTGCTACTTAAAATTGTTATTATTTTTTCTTTTTTATAGGAATTTTATTTGTTTTCAGTGTTCTACAATAACTACCACATAACTTAGATTATTTTTCCCCTCCCTCCTCCCTACTTTCTCCTTTCCTCCCCAATATGGCATACAATTTTATATAGGTTGTATACATACATCCTACTAAATACATTTTCACTATAGTCATGTGATGTAGAAGAATTAAAATGAATGGGAAAAATCATATAACAAACTGAAACATAATACAAAAGAAATGATCTGCTACATTCTGAGATTGAATTCCAAAGATCTTTCTCTGGGTATGGAAGGCATTTTGCCTTAGAAGACCATTGGGAATTTTTTTAAGTCCTTGCATTGTAATAAAGTTCCAAGTCTACCAAGAAAAACTCTTGCACACTGTGGTTGTTGGTGTGCATAAAGTTCTCCTGGTTCTGCTCCTGTCACTCAGCATCAGATCATAATAAGTCTTTCCAGGCCTCTCTGAAATCTTCCTGTTCATCATTTCTTATAGCACAATAGTATTCCATTACATTCATGTACCATAATTTATTCAGCCATTCCCCAACTGATGGACATCCCCTTGATTTCCAGTTTTTGGTCACCACAAAGAGGGCTGCTATAAATATTTTTGTGCATGTGGGTCTTTTTCCCATTTTTATGATCTCTTGGGGATACAGTCCTAGAAGTGGTATTGCTGGCTCAAAGGGTATGTACATTTTTGTAGCTCTTTGAGCGTAGTTCCAAATTGCTCTCCAGAATGGTTGGATCAGCTCATAGCTCCACCAACAATGAATTAGTGTTCCAACTGTCCCACATGTTTTCCAACAATCATCTTCCTGTTCGGTCATGTTAACCAATCTGATAGGTGTGATGTGGTATCTCAGAGTTATTTTGATTTGCATCTCTCTAATCAAAAGCGATTTAGAGCATTTTTTCATATGACTATAGATACCTTTAATCTTTTCCTCTGAAAACTGCCTGTTCATATCCTTTGAGCATTTATTAATTTAGAAAGCTACTTAAAATTATTAAACAATTCTATACTTTAGAGAGTTAGCCTCTTTTATGAGAGGCAGCCTAATATAGTAGGTTGACCGCTCTGCTTTGAGAAGAACTGGGTTCAAGTTCTGCCTGTAACATACACTGATTGTGTAACCCCAAGCAAGTCATTTAACCTATATTCCTTGATCAACTCTCTAGGAATTTTAGTTACAGAAAAGTTACTGGTCTAAATTGGTAGAGAAAATTGCTTTAGCAAATACTCCCTATTTCAATGAAATTATAAGGCTGTTAAAAAAAATCCCACAGAATCTCTCTAAGTGACTATCCCTGCCTGTTACTTGCTGCCTCCTTGGGTCTAGATCCACATGCTTTCTTGTACTTCATTCTTGCCTATACTACAGACCTAAAATTCCTGTCCTGTTTGCCAAACCAAGATTCTTGGATTCTTCCATTGTGATCTGTTATTACATGAGAATCTCCTTGCTTGACTATGGTTTCTCAGTGATTAGCTGAGGTAGCTTTGATAAGGAAAAAGAGAGCCCAGAGATGTCCCCATCATCAGTCAGTCTTTGGGTTCTGAATTCTTCCTCTGGATTCTTTGGGAACTAACTTTGTATCACCATGGATTTAATCTTGCCCAGATCTCAAATGTAGTCTGAGAGGTAGCTAATCTGAGATGTGCCTTGGTTTATGAAGACAGGGATCTGGTTGGCTGCCCAGGGTTTCTGACATTTTCCCACAGGACAGACTGTAACACTAAGATCCACATTGTATTTAGAAATCACACAGTGAAAACAGATTGTGGAGAGAGTTTTATTTGCATGTGTTGGAGATTCCAAACTCTGCCCACCAACTTGCTGTGAAAGTCCTAGCCACAACTCTGGAGCTCTCATATGCTCCTCATTCTCAAAAATGAAACTACAGAAGACAGATGAAGAATCAGAAGCCTAGGAGGAAGGCGAGCATAGGCATGATGTATCCCCCTTTCAATAACCCACATATTTAGCCACTGAAGAACAAGAGGAAATGACCTTTAATTACTTCAAGGAGGATGCAATTTCAGTTAATTTTCTCTTGGAATAGACAGACCTCCCTAAGCTGAAAGTAACTTATGCCATAGGTGAACATCTGGAAATAATTAAGAATGCAAAAGATTATTTGTCCCCATGGATTTGGTTGCTGTCATTTAGAGGCTGAATCACTCAAGTTAACTCAAGTTAAGTCCCTGGTTAATCAAATCATACATTACTACATTATGAGAGGTAATGTGATAGAGTGGATAGAAAGCTGACCTTGAAGTTAGGAAAATCTGGGTCCAAGTCCTTCCTTGGACATATATATTGACTGTGGGACTCTAGATAAGTCACTTACCTTCTCAGTGGTCTAAGTAAGTCTACAAGAGTATATGCTGTAGTGAGGGTACTACTTGTATTGGTACTTTAGAGTTTCCAATAATAATGCAATCACAGGGTCACTACTTGAACTATAGTATATTCCCATTACTGTGCTGGACTGGGATGAATAAAAGGAGAGGGACCATCTTCCCTGCCTAGGAAAGATTTGCCATCTTGGGTGACTGGAAGCATGGTGTCCTGAACAGAAATGGGGAAGTTAAGAAGAATGATACATTTTGGGGGAAAGGTAGTGAGTTCTTGTTTGGACACATTGAGTGTCAGATGCCTATGGGACATGTGCTTCTAAATGTCCCAGAAGTCATCGGTGGTGGGGAAGACAGAAGAGAGTTTCTCAGAAGACTGATTAGGACTGGATGTGGAGATCTGGATGACAAATTAGGAGGCTTTTAGAATGGTGTAGACTAGAGGTGAGGGAGATCCTGAAGTAGGGTTGAGCTTGTTTACATAGAGAGGAGTCAGTCACATGTGAGAGACTTTTTCAGAGACAGAATTAAGATCTGAAAACTGATTAGCTATATAGGGAGGGAGGAGGAGGAAGAACTAAATATGACTCCGTGGTTGATAAGCTAGATTACTGGAAGGATGATGGAGTTATCAACAGGGATGAACAATTTGGTAGGAGGGTGATGGTGGTGGTGATGAAATAAATTGGTTCTCTTTTAGATATTCATTGATTCATCCACTGGAAATCCAATCTATCCCAAGTCATGCTGTAAAGAAATTCTGAGAGTAGAATAATCCCTCTGTTTATTTCCCAGAGATGGGAAATAGGATGATAGTAGAAAGGAGAAGAGCAATTGAACATTGTCATGTGATTCAATAAGGACCAGCCAAGAGCTCATTATCCTTGAATTTTCTTAAATGTGTTCTAGCAATGCCCAATGTCATATGAGTTGAAATTGGCTTTAGAGAATAGTGCTTGTAATATTTCTGAAAGCAATTATCTGGAATTGTTCCGTTTTGATGCGTCTTCACTGAATGCTAATTAGCCAACTGACTGATTGTGGGCTGTCAATTCATTACTTTACCTAGAAAATAACGGACATAGCTCCCCTGCTCACCACACTGCCCCCCTCCCAATCCTGATCTTTCTATCTGAGAAGAATCATCTCCAAAGTAAACACATAACCTTCCTGGGTTAATCTCCTTCTGAAGAGGGAGAAAGGGAAATTTTCACCAGGGCTGTTTAAGATCCCTAATCAAGCTTCTCTGAACATAACTTAGATGTAAACAGTCGTTTGCATGTCACTTCCCCTTTTAGAATGTGAGCTTCTTGAGAGCAGGGTCCCTGTCTTTTCCTTTCTTTGCATCCCCAGTGGTTAACACATAGCCTGCTACATAGTAGGTGCTTAATAAATGGGTTTGTTGACTAGTTAAGTGACTGAATATCTGCCTTTAAAATGGTGCTCCCAGCACACCTTCATTATTCATAGATGTAGGAGAAAGATGACATGTTTTAGAGCAAAGTATGCAAGGTATAAGCTTTGCCTCAGGAAATAAATGTGAAAAGGTAAGGAGGAAACCTGAAATGACTTTTATTAAAAAATACCTATCACAAGAATCAAAATGTTCCTTTTTTTCCCTCTTTCATGGTTTCTATTTAACTAAAATCATTGTTTTTTTTCTTCTTTTAATCTGAACTTAGCCTGTGGGAAGTTATGTAACATGGACTATTTCTCTGTTCCTACTAAGGGAAAGGGCGTAAAAAGGAAGGAAGAGTTCAAGGAAATGAAATTCCAAACTGAAACAAACCAAATATATCAAGGATTTGTAGTTGTGTCTTGGAGGAACCCTTTCCTCCCACTCCCTACCCCCATCCAGCTATATTAACCTGTAGCCAAACTGATCATGAGGCCCTCCAATTTGGGTTGATCCCAGGACCAGAGAATACAACACAGGGTCCATACCTAAAGCCACTGCAACTAGGGAGGACATTGTATTTAGAACCACCATGATATATTCTTAAGAAGAGGATATTTATATATCTTTGTAAATAGTAATTTACAAAAACATATAAATAAATATTTTTTCCAATTAGATGGAAAGATATTTTTTGACATTCATTTTTATAAGATTTTGAGTTCCAAATTTTTCTCCCCTCTTCCCTCCCCTCTCCCCTCACCAAGACAGCAAGCAATCTGATATAGGTTATGCATGTACAAACATGTTAAACATATTTCCACATAAGTCATGTGAAAGAAGAATCAGAACCAAAAGGAAAAGCCATGAGAAAGAAAAAATACCAAAAAAGTGAAAATAAAATACTTCCATCTGCATTCACACTCCGCAGTTCTTTCTCTAGATGTGGATAGCATTTTCCATCATGAGTATTTTGGAATTATCTTGGATCCTTATATTGCTGAGAATAGCTACGTCTATCAAAGTTGGTCATCGCACAATGTTACTGTTACTGTGTACAATGTTCTCCCGGTTCTGCTCACTTCACTCAACATCAGTTCATGTAAATCCAGGTTTTTCTGAAGTCCACTTACTCATCATTTCTTACAGCATAATAATATTCCATTACATTCATATACCACAACTGGCTTAGCCATTCCCCAGTTGATGAATATCCTCTCAATTTCAAATTAGAAGATGAGATTTATGAAGAAAATAACCTAAATGATGAAAAGCTAATTGTAAAATTATCTCAATATTGATCATAGGATCATAGATTTAGGTCTGGAAGCAGCCACCCAAGTAATCTAGTCCAACCCCATCCCTTTAGACTTAAGGGAACTGAGGCTCAGGAAGGTTAAAATTTGCGCAGTCACACAGCTAATAAATGCTAGAGCCAGGATTTGAACTGAAGTCTTCTATCTCAAAATCCTTAACTTTTCCCATTGTGCCATATTTTGTTTAAAAACATAGATTAAATTCTGGTCAACATATCTTTGTGTCTGCTCACATACTAACTATTACATTCACCTTTTAAAGTTATTTCTCATGGTAGATGCTGGGGAAAGAATAGTAAGAAAATACCCCAGGAAACTGGAGTAGAAGATATTGTGACAGAAATGTGCAATCATGAAAAGAGCTGGGCTGGCCAACTGGTGATACCAAGAGATGAATGATGAGCAGCCAGTCCACATGTTTCTATCCTCAAGATGCCCAGAAAAAGCAAAAAAGATCTTCCCTCAGCATGCTGGGTACATCTCCTCCTCTCTTCTATGGAAAACCTACAGGAGGAAAGTAGAGCCTAGGATGGAAAAGCATGAACGGGTTGTGATTTGTCTGATGTGAGGAAACTCTTTAATCCATAAGATTACAGAATCATTTGATTATTTGAGGACCCTCGAGATGTCACATAAAGGGATCTGGGAGTGGTAGGGTAACAGACTTCACTGGTATCTGAAAATTATTTAAAAGTTCTAAGGAAGTAGATATGCTATGGAGGATTTATGGAAAAAACATATGGAGGGTGAAACGGAATAGAAGGGCTCTGATCTGTGGCAACACCACACTGAACTGACCAAAGAATTTACGGAAGTGTTTGTATACACATTTATACAAACAGAATTTAGATGTAGCCAGGTGGCAGAGTAGAAAGAATAATGGATTTGGCATCAAGAAGCCCTGAGTTTGAATCCATTTCATAAACTTAGTAGATGTGTGTCTGTGTATGTCAGCCTCTAAGTCTCCCAGAGTTTACCCCTTAGAGTTGATCTGAGGATAAAATGAGAACACATATGTAAAACATTCTGTAATCATAAAGAACTCTGCAAAGGCTAGCTGTTAATAGCATTCATTATATCCTGATAATATTCTCTGAATGAAAACATATAGGTGATATAAAGCAGAGAAGAGAGCAATTATCTAAAGAATTTAGACCAAAAGCTGCATCATTAAGCAAACAGTATTTGCAAGTGAATCCATCCCTTTTAACTGCCTATGCTGACTATATCTGTCATCTAGCACATATTGTCTGTGTAGTCCCAGGCTAGGACTAGACCTTAGTGCCCCTTGTCCTCATTCATGTATCTGGATGAACTTTCCAGGGTGCAGCTTTGTGGTATCATAGTGTGCAGAGCGCCAGACCTGGAATCAGGAAGACATCTTCCTGAGTTCAAATCCAACCTCAGACACTAACTATCCGAACAAGTCACTTAATCCTGTTTGTCTCAGATTCTCATCTGTAAAATAAGCTGGAGAAGGAAATGGCAAATCACTTCTGTATCTTTGCCAAGAAAAACCCTAAAAAGGGTCACAGAGTCAGAGACAACTAAAAAATTACTAAAAACAACAAAGAATGAACCGTCTAGAGCTGACATAACTACTCACTAAGATAATCATGAAGATGATAATGTATTATTGTTATTATTATATTATACATAATAATGTGTATTATTTTATAATAATGTATATTATATTATACATAATAATGTAATAATAAAAATTAACATTTACATAGTACCTACTACATGCTAGACACTGTGGTAAGCACTTTACAAATATCTTAATCGATCCTTACAACATTCTTGGGAAGTAGATGCTATTATTATCTCAATTTTATAGTTGCAAAAACTGAGGCAAACAGAGGTTAAATGACTTGTCCAAGATTACATAGTTACTAAGTATTTAGGGATGGATTTGAATTTAGGTATTCTGACTCCAGTTCCAGGGTTTTTACCTGTGGTGCCACCTAGATGCCTGCATATTCTGCCAACTGTGGGCACTGTAATTGCTGTCTTGCCAAAGCAGCATGGTACAGAGATGCAAAGGTTTGACCCACCTCTGGTTCCAAAGTGTTATGCTCTGGGGCCTTATACAAGTAAGCCACTTCTCCCTGAGTTTCAGTTTACTTATTTGCACAATGAGGAAAATGGGCTTGATGACCTCCCAGGTCCTTTCTGTTCTCCGACCTTCTAAGCTCCATTTCCACATTGTTCAGCTTGAATGAATTTCAGATTCTTGAGTATTGAAGTGTCTACATTTTTACATGTATGTTTACATGTACTCATTCCTTCTTTTGATTCAAAATCTGCTAGGTAATTGAGTAAGTCTCCACCCCCAGTACTGTCTCAGTCACTCTCATATGAATATAGCCTTTTGGCCCCAGGATCTCTTGCTTTTTTTTGTGTTGGGCCCTGTGATTTATACATGTAATTATAAATGAATTATATGTGTAATTAAGTTCAGCCTTCCTGGACTTAGGCCCTATAATGTTGATCCTTGGGGGCAGGTTGCCTCATCACAACAGGGGAATTTGTGGTATTAGGAAGGAGCTATTCTTCTACGTGGAGGGAGAAAGAGTCATCAGAATTTGTTACTTCTTACAGTCTGTAACCACCTATTTGTCCCAAAAATTTTTTCACCCGCTTATACTAGAATATTGATCAATCTGAGGGGGAATTTGTTAGAATAACTTATGGGACCTTTGGTGAGTAAGAGTGATTGGAAGGGATGGAGCACACAATTTCTGAGTTCGTAGCTATAAATAAAAGATCCTTGATTTAAAATTGTTTTCTCCCTGATGTGTCAGCTGGAGATTTACCTACCATTTGACAGAGTATTACCCCATTCACTGGGCTTACAGATGGGAGCAGCTACGGGCTCACCCCACATGACACGTGATGAACTCTGGAAGAGTTATATGGGGCTCACACTTTCGTATATCAAGTAATAATTATTTAAGAGATGATTTACACTAATATCTGATGGAGTTTTTATGGACAGAGGCTCGTATGAAGTACATTTTAAGTCACCTCTTGGGTTTCCCTTGCTGTCCTTTTTTTTTTCTTTTTAATAGTGTAGAAGACATTATAGAAAGAACTCTAGAGCCAGAAAACTTGGACTGGAACTTAGCTTGGTCATTTTCTAGCTGTGAGACTCAGAGGACTTCATCAGCGTCCCCTCCCTGCTAACTGAAGAAACCTCTAGAGAAGGTCAAATCCTCCAAGGCATCCCATCAAAGCAAGGTCTACAGCAGTGACCTTTTTCCTTCTTTCTGGAAGGGGGTTTGAACATCAATAATCTCATAATTCTCTAGGCATTTCTGCCACGGCCTTCCCAACATTAATCTTCGCCAGTCCCGGTTCTTGCCTGGACACCATATTTAAGCTCCATGCTTCTTTCCCCAATGTCTGGTCTTGCTTGACCTAGAAAAGGACCATTTTAAAAAGCCACCAGGCTTTACTGACTTTTAATACCCCCTTCTACCGAGGATGTCAGCAGAACCTCACCTGTTTCCATCCTCCCTGACTCCATCTTCTGATGGTGAGTTATTTCCCCTCAATAAAGCTAGCTTACTTTTCTTTCTCTCTGCTGAATCCCATCTTCTGTGGTGCATATACATTTCATTGTATTGTATTTCATTGTATTACCTTGGAATCCCGAACCTCATTCAAACTACCTTAAGACAGTTAACTTGGGCAAGTCACTTATAGTTTTAAAAATCACTAATCGATAAAATGTCCAAACGAAATGAATAGTTTTCAAAAGAATTGCAAATTATTAATGACACTTTAAAAGATTGTTCCAAATCATTAATGATAAGGTAAGTGCAGATCAAAAGAACTCCAAAGTTATACATTACACTCAGCAAATTATCAAAGATGACAAAAGACACCAATAAGTGCTGTTGTAGGGGTTGTAGGACAGTGGGAAGACAGGAACACTAATGGGCGGGGCTGTGAACTGGTCCAGCTGTTTTGGAAATCAATTTGGAATTATAAGAGAAAAGTCACTCAACTGTCCATGCTCATTCACCCAGGTGTTAGGCACACACGCCAAGAAGCTCAGACAGAGAGATCCCAGATACATAACAATATTCTTAGAAGTATATTTTGGGATAGAAAATAAACTAGAATAAAAGTAGGTGTCCATTGGTTGACGAATGAATGGTGATATGTGAATGTAATATAATATCATCATTCTGTAACAAATTCCAAGGATGAGAAATTTTTAAAAATGAGAACATTAGTGTGTAGTGATTCAGAGTGAGGCAAGAACTAAATGACCTGTGTGTGTGTAATGATTTCAACAATGTAAAAGAAAGATGAACTGGGCAGCTAGGTGGCTCAATGAATGGAGCCCCAACCCTGGAGTCGGGAAGACATCTCCCTAAATTCAATCTGACCTCAGACATATACTAGTTGTATGACTCTGGGCAAATCACTTCACTTGGTTTGCCTCAGTTTCCTCATCTGTAAAATGAGGTGGAGAAGGAAATGGCAAACCACTCCAGTACCACTGCCAAGGAAACTCCAAATGGGGACACGAGGAGTGAAACACAACTGAAAAATCACACTAAAATGAAGACAAACACCATACAACTGTAATGACCCCTCTTAGTGTTCTAGTACTCGGAGGTGAGGAAACGTATCTCTCTCTTTTCTTTGGAAACTTGGGGGGGGACTATGAGTGCTGAATGTCATGTAACCTATCAGATGTGATTAATATATCCATTGATTTTTTTTCCCCATTCTTACAAGGGAAGGCTTAGGCTTATTGGATAGGTTGGTGATGAGGAGCAGGATATAACTAGAAAGAACTGCAATGGAGGAACCAAAGATGTGAATGAAACTTTAGATAAGAGATAGATAGATAGATAGATAGATAGATAGATAGATAGATAGATAGATAGATAGATAGATAGATAGATAGATAGATAGAGGTATGGAAATACATATATGTGTATGCATATATATATAATATTCATCTTTTTTTCTTTCTCATACTTTCTCCCATCCTCTCCCCTTCAGTTACTGCACCTATAAAAGCAGGTAATAATATCTACTTCTACAAAGTCACATAGCTATTGTGAACTCTGGAACCCTGAAAGGAACAGTCCATCTGGTCCAACTCTTTTATTTCTATGATTAAGGCTCAGAGGTAGTGGTCTGCTCCAAGTCAATGGGCAGTAAACACCATTAACGGGTTTTGAACCTAGATGTCATCTGATTAAATAGTCAGAGATAAAGAGATAGTTAAGACAGCAATAGTCAAGATGCTTCCCGCCTCCTACCATAACTATAATCAATGCAAAGTATTTTAGAATCATAAGCCCCATATAAATATGAGTAATAGTTCTAATTAATAATCCTAGTGAAAACACCTATCCACAGGGGATTTTTTTCTTTGAAGGAGCCCCTTGTGGTGAATCCTTTTGTAAAATGAACTCTTTTCCCATAATTAAAAAAAAAAACCTCACCTCCTAATTTAACTGCCTTTTTGCTATTTTATATGATGAATCTTCTTAAAGTGGCACAATTGTATTCTCATAAAAGTTTTTTTTGAATGCGTTGTTTAATTTTTATATATTTCCCACATTAATTTGACATGAGAAAAAGCTAACAAATCTTAGTTTTCTAATTGGATTCCTTTTCAAAGAATCTATTTTGTCCATGAGAACAGTTTTGTATGAGTGGGTGTGTCAGACAGAAAAATTATAATGGTCAGTACTGACCCCCTCATCATGGTCTCTATTCCTTTATGCCCAATACATTCTTTACCCTATCCACTAATACCCACCAAAAAAAAGCTATAACCCTGTCCAAATTTAAGAATTTATACCCCTTAAAACAGATTGTTGTGGATCTGGGTTTGAACTCCAATATTCTGGCACAGGAGCAGAAGTGCATAATGGGACTCATGCTAAATCATTCCCTAAGCACTAGGATCTGCTTCTCTCTGTTGTCCCCTTCCTCTTAGCCCCAGGTACTTTTACAGTGTAGGAACTGATGGAAGCTCAAAAACTCTGCACTAGAAGTTTTCATGATGACCTGTTCCCCACTAGCCACATTCTCCACTTTCTCTCATATTCATTTATTTTTTTCTATCCATGCACCTCAACTGCATTCTCTCAATGACTATATCACACACACACTCTCTGTGTCTCTGTCTCTCCATCTCTCTGTCCTTTCTGTATCTACTCTCTCTGTCTCTCTCCCATGCCATTCTTTCTCTTTTTTCTTTCTTTTTTCTGTCCTACACATACTCAAAACCTGTCCTCAACAAACTTGTTTACAAATATAAAGTCTCCCTTCCAACACTTCCTAGTCTATTGATGCTTGTATCAGAAAGAAATATCCTGATGCTCTCATAGTTTAGTGAGAACAGTAATGAATCACATTGGAAAGGGCATTGAATTCAGAGTCAGAGAAGCTTGGTTCAAATTCCACATCCATCACTTACTTTGTAATAGCTCACTCAAACTCTTTGGGCCTCAGTTTTCTCGTGTTAAAAAGGAAGGTTGGACTTAATGACCCTTAAGCTCCCTTCCAGCTTTTAATCTACAGTAAGAAAGAGTATGACTAACTACTTTGGACAGTGGTAAGTAAGACCTCATTAGCTTGAGCCACCATTGTTTGCAGCTTTCCAAGTCAGGCATTCCTAGAGAGAACATCAGCATGAAGTGTGTTGGACAGTGAATCTCTATTCGAATGCAATTCTTACTCTCACCCAGGGAGGAGAGGCCAGTGGCTCAGACAGCCTCATTAACCACCAAATGCATTCTTGCTGGCTGAGAACAGAAAGATCTCAACTTAGAATAAGCTAACAAACTTGAACTTCCATAGAGTTCAGCTTGGTGGTAATGCAATGGATAGAACGTGGGACTTGAAGTCAGGAGGTTCAGGGCTCAAATCTAGCCTCAAGTACTTACTGTATGATCTTAGGCAAAAAACTTAACCTCCTCAGCTACTATTTCCTCATTTGTACAAATGAGATAGTAACAGCATCTACCTCCCAAAATTGCAGTTAGAATCCAATAACATATTTGTCAATTGCCTTGCAAACTTTAAAGTCTTGTATAAGTAAAAATCATTATTATTATTAGTGGAGAATCCTTCTGGGCAGTGAGATATAAGTAGGACATGGGATGAAGATGGAGAAGAATGGTTTTTGTCTTAAGTAGTTAAGATGTCTACCTTAAGAGAGTGCCAGGGTACTGTAGAGTATACTTTAGAACAGTACATGATAACTGATATTACAGGCATGATTATCCCTTTATTTCCTCTAACACTTTCATGCCTATGGGAAAAACCACTGACACTCAACAAATGAAGCTCTGAAGCAACAAGTCTTCTTTATTTCAAGGTGAAAATCTCTAGAACAGCTTGGGGAAGGAAAAGGAGGAAAACAGATAGCATGATTACCTCTGAGATCATCTTGTCATTTTCCCCATAAAGTGAGAATCATTTTAGGGGATTTGATCAGGCATTACCTCAGAATGGATCCCACATTGGTCAGATGACCCATGCCTCCCTCTTCAGATAAGTTTCTTTTGTTGTTGAGTTGTTTCAGTTTCTTTGTGAACCCATTTGAGGTTTTCTTGGCAAAGATACTGGAGTGGTTTGCCATTTCCTTCTCTAGTTTGTTTCACA